>CAEMYA010000488.1:2347883-2382444 GCA_903131615.1 Diplodus sargus
CACACACACACACACACACACACACACACACACACACACACACACACACACACACACACACACACGCATACACACAACATCTCACACACCACCACCTCAGTGCCCCCTTCCCTTCAGTCATTGTCTACCGCTGCAGTCCTGCAGGGGGTAAACGTCAAACTCTCCAAATTGGATGAAACATTATGGGAAATATTATGAGGCAGCCTGCTGGTGTGATGGCTAGGGGCTTCTGGTTAATTGAGTTGTTGCCCGCGCTGCATACTGAACAGGACCCGAGGATGGCGGACGAGTCGGGTGGGACGCTGGCTTTTCTTTTTTCTTTTTTTTTTCTTTTGAAGACATTTCATCTTTATTGGTTAATGTGTAGCCGAGATGGAGAAAGGCCAGATGGAAGAGGGATAAGCGGACTTCCCAGGATTTTTATCTGTCTAAAATATCAATCACTAAATTTTCAGAAAAGTACTAAACAGCTGTATCATCATTATTTTTTATCCTGAATGTTTTGAAAGTAAGGAGGAAAAATCTCCCTACTTTTACCCAAACTATTTGATACATTATAATTACATCGTGTCAAAAGTCCCCCCGCAACTTTCGAGCCGTGCCTCCAAAACTTTCTCCACCAGAGCCATTGAATAATTTCGCCTCTTTAAGCCTGACACACAGAAATCTTTTATCCACAATATTAGTCGGAAAAGGAAGACAGAACTGAAATTTTAAAGAGAAGGAGGAGAAAAAAAGTAAAGTGAAGTACTTTTGATCATCGCTGCGACAAGGCTGAGAAGTAACATTTAGTCATTAATGTCAAAGCAGATATATATCCCAGGATTTATATATTAGCATTAAGAGAAGCCTATTAGTAATGTGGCTCATCCTTATTCGGGGTCAGTGCCAATGAGTAATAATCTTATGCAAATATATTCTGCCGGGGAATTTTTCCGATGATTACTATATGCAGATTCAGCCCAGTCTCTTTCCAGTGGGCCTGAAATGAGCAAAAACTGAGATACCCATACATTGTTCATGATTAGACGAAGATGAAGGAAGCTGAACTGCATATCAAGTTTTACATCATTAAGAAAACATAGTTTCAGTTTTACTACCAGCCATAATTTTATTTCAAAGGCTCACTATATGTTTCTGATCTGTAGTGTATGTACATCAGAGCAAACTTAAATGCGTCCAGATCCCACCGCAGCTCAAAATACGGTTTATACATGTAAACAACACAAATATAAAATAAAACTACATAAAGCTTTGCAATACACTTGAAAGGCAGACTTAGCACTACGCATACCCACGTCACATGTGAAATGTGTATGTTCACATGTGAAAATCGCAATTTCACTTTTTCACATGAGGATTAGAATTGGACACAACACCTACAGTAAAGTTTATGTCATTCTGAACGTTTAACAATAAAACAAATACATTTGTTGATGCTTGTGCAAAATAACTACACTGGCACCACACAGTATGTGCATGTGCCTTTTTGCAAGAAACAAAATAATCTTCTGAACCATCACTGCATGCAGCCTTTTAATTCTTTTATAAGCTCCCTAGCTCTCTGATTTTCCCGGCACAGTAACGCCAGGTTCATTAAGTACTTCAAGATACAGTACAGTCTTTATCTAAATGGGGCTGGTAACTTGCAAATGCCCACTGATACGACCCCGTCCTCGTGGTGGTGTTCACTGACTCCTCTCAGACTGTGTGGGAAGTGCGAGTTTCCAGGCGGCTACTTCATCAACACTTCTCGGTGGGTCAGTGTCCTTCGTTGCAGAGCACATCAATTCAGGGGGGACATCGATCACAGCCGCCTCTCGTCACATTGACCAGCTCATTAGCTGGACTTAATATACGCCGAGGGAGCTCTGAGGCCTGCGTGTCAGCCCTGCACTCTGGAAGAAGTTGGCCTGGAGATGTAGACATTTAGGAGACAACTTGCACAAGGCAGAGAATGGTGGAATGATTTAAGATTTGAGTTTTCTGTCTTTTCCGTCTATATTTTCTATGCTTACATCAATGTTCTTTAATCGAGTTGAAGAGAAGTATATCTGTTTCAACTGCTACATAAGAACTACCTAAGAAATGACATTGATATACGGGACAATTCAGCACCGCAGGATAACATCTGATATCAATGTTCAGTAGCAATGCAAAGAGAAGTGTGCCCTTCATTTAGCAGGGTACAAAATAAAGTCAGGTGTGGTAGATGGTTTTGTTGGCACATCTGACTTTCATGCAGGAGAATTATTGTTCGCTCAGCCACAGTAACCATCTTTTCTTAACCTCAACCAACTTTCATGGTGAAATCCCCATGTCGAAGGCCGGCAGCGTTGTTTGGAGTTCTCAGCAGAAAATGAAAATGAGACGACATTTTTGAAGTTGAAAAGACCATGTGGAGAACAACATTTTCTTTATCATCACAAACAGTATTTAGCATTTCATGGCCTCAGAGAGCTGTGTGTGTACCATGGCCTTCTAAGATAAAACAAAGCTTCTTCCCACGAGTGTAAACATCCACTCCAGAGCAAACCAGAGTGCCCCAGCTGACTGCTCGCCTTGTCAGCCCGGCCCACTCACAGATGAGGGCCACATTGTGCCTATTGTCTGTCTAAATGGAGGCTTCAGACAGGAGAAAAAGGGCAAACTTGTGTAAACAAGCTCCAGCTTTAGCATCTCAATGTCACCGCATGGGTGTCTGGTGCTAAGCACTGCGTTGTGCCTGTTGGCATCACGCATTCTTGCCTGGGCAAACTTTGGACACAATCCTGCCCATTGGGCCTCTCCACTTCTTCTGAAGAGAGAAAGTGTGATGTCAGAAGAGGACAGCACATTTCAGAGGGAAGATTATCTCACATAAAACGTCCTCAGGTGTTATTCATCTGGGAAACCGATCAGAGATAAACCACAGCAAAGTGTATTGAACTCTTGGTGCCCAGAGCAGCTGACTGTGTCGGCCCAGTGAGTTGTTTACCTGACTGGAGGCTACCACATGAAGGGATATTCAGAGTCTTCCTGCAGGATTTTACCATCACTATAGTGCCCCATTCGCTTCCTTTCTTCCCTCTTATTTGTATCCGTTTTGCATTGAGCAGATAAGAAGCACGGATAACATAGATAGTTCTGCTTTAGTGCTGCTAGCTATTCTATGAGTTTTGATCCCACAGACCTGATGATGATGATTGTGAAGTCGGTGTGAACACACAAATGTATAAACTCTTCTGACCTCTGTGTGTCCTCTGTATTTACCTTTTCAGACAGTTGGATTTTAGGAGGCACGGGGCTCTGTCTGTCTCTAATGATTACTAGCTAAAGACATTCCTTTATTAGTGTCTAGTTTTGTAATGCTGCCAAATAACACTTTATTGCCCTTTAATTAAATATTAATGGTAGTGTCATTACATCTTCATTCATAATTAAAGAGCTACCAACGACCGATATTGCATATTAATGTAATTAAACATCAGCGTGTTCTTGTGCAGTTGTGTGGCGATGGAAGCTTTGATTTGAACAGTAAAAATGATGTCTCCTGTTTATAACGCAATGAAAGATCAAGTTTTCAAACCTTTCGAGAAAGTATGGTTTTTATTCGATCCTGGTGAAACTGCAGTGTATTTTCCAGTTCTCAGTATTGACACAGTGTTACATCTTTGAGGAGATGACAGCGACCAGACCCCGCACCTCTCACCCCCCACAACCAACTGATCAATGCCCTGTTAGGAACTGAGGGGGGAATGGTATGTTAAAAAGAAAAAAGGGCCCCATTCCAGCTAAATTGACCCCCCACTGAAGCTGTAGATTACAGGACCTGCCACCCCTCACCCCGACTTCATGACTCCCTATGATGTGCTTGGTAGCAGTGACGCATGATAACAAGGCAGCTTCTGTTGTTCATTCGGTAAACAGGAAGTTCCTGCCCAGGAATCTAACGTGAAGACGGACACCAGCAGCAGCAGCAGCAGCAGCAGCAGCAGCAGCAGCCATCTTTAAATCCCCTTTGGTGGTGTGACCCCTGACCCAGCCTCAGAGAAGGTCAGACAAAACTTATCTCTGAATGAATAAACTGGTGCCCCTTTA
This sequence comes from Diplodus sargus, assembly GCA_903131615.1. NCBI lineage: Eukaryota > Metazoa > Chordata > Actinopteri > Spariformes > Sparidae > Diplodus > Diplodus sargus. The sequence goes on from CAEMYA010000488.1 coordinate 2,351,964, forward strand.
AAAGTCAGCATGTTAATGATTGCCTGCAGCCTACGCCTTGACGTTCTCAAACAAAGTGGTACATGTGTTGATATCTAATTAACGGGGAACACCAATGGTGATTATAATACGTAGATAGCTTTCAGGCATGTGTGGTGGGACTTCATTTTGAGGGTAATTCAGCTTTTCTACAACGTGGGTCATGTTATTTTAGGAGAACCTTTACTCCAACGTGACTGGTGAGGTATGAGAACACGGTGACATCCTGACAACAAAGTGGAACAGAGGACGAAACAAGGGTTCAGATCATGAGACCATATTACTGTTTTATCTAAATATCATTATTTAAAGGTTAGGGGTAACTAAAATGGCACTTAGTAGAGCGCGTCACCCCACCATAGTCCACTTTAATTCAATCAAGCCTACACCAATATCAAATGAAACATATCTTAATTAAAATCATTTTGATCCGCATCAAAAAGTGAAGTGCTCACTTCATCAAGATCCATGCGCCATCACCAAATCTCACTTGGGTCTGTTTTTGTTGAGTTGTAAAGCTGAACACAAAACAAACTACCAATGGGAAATGAAAAGGGACTTTTTCTAAATGTTCTATTGAAACTATGTTTGATCACGGGTCAAATTTATCCTAAATTCAGTTTAACTGAAAAGGAAGCATTGCTCATTTAAAAGATGCAGGAAACTTCCTTATACGGTCGGATCCAAAGGTCCACTAGTCCAAAAACTGATACAGAGATTATTATTCAAGCTTAACATTTAGAGTGAAAAGTTACTTCTTTAAAAGATGATACAGTTCATGTAGAGTTAACACAAGATGGCCCCTCACAAACCCTGAGTCAAGCCATGATTCTTTGCTTCGAATAGCAACTTTCTCTTCCTCAACGTTGTGATTATTTGCAGGTTTCTGGGACAATATCAGAGATCTTCTATGTGGTCCCAGACTTTTTGGCCCCACTCTATTCATGTGTGTTCCACTCTCGCAGTTCCACACTCGGAAGCTCAGGAAAAAGCTAATAATGTTGTTCACACTACAGGATTACAGCCCTGATTATCCACTCACAGATGAAAGCCCTATCAGAGGCAAATTGGCCCTCACTCCCCACTCACGGTGAACTGTTTAAAGACGCTCTTGCAGATGCCTCGCAGAAGCCCGAACGATGTCTAGCAAGTTAAATCTGCTCGTGTCAGACACTCCTCTCCTGCAGAACATTTGCATACACACACGCTTTTCAATATTTGCAATCTTGTTGTCCTTGCTGATCCACAAGTTATATGTTATGATTGCAGAGATATTTACCACCAACTCCCTGCAGAACAGACAACCCTTGCTGCTTCCATGTTGCAATCCTTTCTCCTCCACATATTCTTTACTTACTTCTTCCATCTCTTTTTTGTTGCAAATCGGTGCACAAACAACTTTGACCACATCTGTTAATGTTTCACTCGTGGAAGTTTGGGGACCCGACGTGAGCAAGGCGTAAGTTGACATCTGAGGTGAGGTAACTGGCAAATCAAATCATACCTGCGGTAAAATGAAGTAAGTTGCAGTTCGCAAAATATCGGCAACGTACTTCACCTCGAACACAACACTCGTAGATGTTGTCAGACAGGCCTGATGCGCTTCGGAGGTGTCCCGCACTCAGGGATCAACTCTGCAACTCTCCAGCCACGGAGAACTCACCGACCAACAAGCCACCTCACCGCCTCATCAATTATGCAGAATCCAACGTCTTCGTGTAAACCAAGAGAGGAGAGCAGAGGAGACGAGCGAATGTTTTCCACACGGTAATGAAAGTCAAATCCACCCCGGGTGCTTGGAAGCACCACACAGGCTGCAGCCATTAAAAGTCAATCGGGGTGTCTGCTGCGTAAACAAATAGCTATGATTATTCCAACCTGCCATCCTCAGACAGCATTAAAACATCCTTCAATTAGGCAGCGCTGCAACATACTCAGACCCAAACAAAGCTCTCCCTCCACCTCTCTGTCACGTATCATTACTCCCACCCCCCCTAGCTCTCTGCACACCTTTCACTCATCATGATGTGTCAACTGTTTGCGGGAGCGGCAGCAAAGATGGCAAGCTCTTTGACCCACACCGAGATGGCGACGGCGCACCAGACACACAGCCTGCATTGTTTGCGGGCTGGATCAATCAGAAAACCGCACCTCAGGGCCTTTTTTCTCCCTGAACTTTGGGAACACAGCTGGATGGGCAGGGTCTGACACAGAGGGTCAAGAGACAAGACATGTCAAGAGAACAGATGAGCAAACCATACTCTCGCTCTCTTTTAACTTTTTTTTTTTTTTAAGTCTTTCACTCTCTCACATAACCACTAACTTGGCAAGTCACACTTGCCAAGCTCGGGTCACATTGGTTTAGAGCTAAAAATGTACCAAGCTCTTGACAAATGTGGTTAGGATTCTGACTTTCGAGAACTCGGCAGGCTGAAACCACAGCCTTCAACTTTCCTTTTTTATGATTTGGACAAATAATCGTTCATTAAATCTTCTGAATCTCGAAGAATCTTTGAGGCCAAGCCCTCATGATGCCAATAGTACACCTAAGTGAGTAGACACTAAACTGATTATAAAAGAAAGCAAACAACACCAGAGCATCATGAAAAACAAGACGACCTACAAGAGCAAAGAAACTGAAATCATGCTTTTAATGTGTTGTTAAATGTGTGTGCAGCACAGAAGCTACAAGGAGTTCAACCAGATTTGTTATAAAACCTTTATCAATCTTTGTATGACAGAAAAAGTGAGCAGAAACAAGTATTTGATGAAAAATCAATGATCATCGTTACTAAATGGCAAATTTGTATTTGATAAAACTTTAGTTAATAGCTATTTGACTGTTGACTGACAATAGAATTATTTATAAACCATTTATTAAGCAAAAATCACTTGCAACTTTATAATGGCTTTCCAAATGAGGTTTATAGATTAGCACAGTATTTATTAACCATTTATAAACATCGTAAACATCAGTTGCAACTTTACGACAGATCATTTGTGAATCGTGGTTTTAAGTGACGAATTACAACAAACTAAATTTGAGTTCGTGTATCTACACCATTTAATGATGATAGTTGTTTTACAACTACCTCTTGATGTCCATTTCTTCGTCCTCTCAGTGGGTAAAAAGATTTTTCCATCTCACTACCAGAGAAAACATCTGGATCGTCTCACCCAGGGAAACAATGTCGGTTTGCTTGGTCCTTGGTCAACATTTTTCTCCCCTGCTAGTGGGAATTGTGTTGCGCAGTTGGTATCAGTAGTTCAGCGGGTTAACGAAAAATGCATGTTAATTCATTGTGGACATCTGGCTCAGAGGAGGGGCCATCTTCCAGATTACGCCATACACCCAGGTCCAGATAAGACTGAGTCCTTTATTGTGTTTTCTTTTTTTTGCTGCATTTACAGTAAATACTGCATTTGTGACCCAGTTACCTAACGTTCTGCCACATGCCAGCAACACTGTCGGATGCTATGCTCGGTCAGAGAATTACATATCGCAGCTTTAAGCTTTTAAGACATGCCAACATGAAAGGCTCCGAGCATTTGCCTTTATCATCACACTGAGCATATCAGCTCTGAAATTTAGTGCCACAATTGAGGCTTTTATCTCTCGTATTCCTGCACGCTAATTTAATCTTAAACTAATTGGATTATTTAAGCTGAATTATATACTTTGTGAAACATGTGACAAGGGTTAGGGTAAGGGTTAGATTTAGGGTTTGCCAGTTTCAGCAGAAGAGCGGCCATTGTTTCGGCTTACAGATTCAGATCAGCCTTGCACGCACACTTAACACATACAGTGAGATGCAGACACAAAGACAGATGACTAATAAGTCAAGTAAGAATAGAATACAGCACAATATGCCGAGGAGTTCAGTGAAATAAAGGAATCTATAATAAATAGTTGTTGATAAATAGTTTGATCAGGCTGCTGCTTTCTGTTGTCAATCACTGAAGGAAGGGCACAAAGCTGTTAGTGCCACTGAAGGTCTAACAGGAATCATGCTGATTTTTAAAAATAAGCTCATTTGCTGGAAGCAATACCTCATGTTAAAAGGTTGCATTCATAATTCTTATCAAAAGCCGCTGTTGTTATAAACTCTGAGTGCACAAGTCGTCTCTAGATACAAAACAACAATGACGGACTTTGATTTACTGAAGGACCTGAGGGGTGAAGAAACACTGCCGCCGCCTGGATTATATAAAGAGTCAGCCTGGGTTTTCAAAGGACCGATCCAAAGTTCTTGCCTCCCTTAGTTACTTTTGCTAGGCCGGGCAAGCTCGACAATAAAGGAAGATGGCGACGCCGGTCCCTTCTAGCCGAGTTCGGCAGTGTTTATTGGATTGTTTCCGGATGTCAGCGAGGACTACAGGACAATCCTTCCGCAATGGCAGGTTATATTCACAATGTAAAACTATGCAAACTGAGGCCGAGTCTTTCCGGTCTGAAGCCACACATTGTTTTGGATAGAGGCAGAGGATGACAAGATTATCAGCCAACATCGCTCCTGCACTGCTGGGTGTTACCCCTTTCCCCCCTCCTAGAATTAGTAAAGCCCTCTATGTATTTATTCCTGACTACAGACGATGGTGCTAACTGTATTACATTAGCTAGCCACTTTGCTGAAGATGGTGGCGTCAATGTAATGTCACATCTGACCAGACGTACAGTAGGTGGTGGTGCGATGTTCAGCTGACATCGGACTACATTGTCTTGGTTTTGGAAGCAGAATAAACACAGCGCCTTCCAAACGGTCAGTGTGTTGAGCGTCGCTTTCACACTTCCCTCACTCGCTTCTTTGACCATCACGTCGACTTGTTTCTCTTTTCAACAAAGACGAAGTTTGCACATAAAGCATGTAAGTGAAACAGGAAACGTGAGCGTTGACGGAGATTCAACTGGGTACCAAGCTTACTCAGCTGTTAATGGACATGGGCAGGAATTCAGAAGAGGCAATTCTGGAATAATAGCACAAGAAACGGTTGAGAAGAACGGAGATATCGTAAAAATGACAAGGCTTTATTTACTGAGCTCAGGAAAATGCAGGAGATGTCTGGGTTGGTCTTGACAACACGATGCCATCAAAACATCCAGCAAATTGAAATTTATTCCTAAACTATACGACCTGCTTCAAATTTGTAATTTCATAGTTTGCAATGCAGTAACATTGCTGACTTAAATCATGAGAAGGGTCCCCCCCCCGGAGAGATGCAGCAGCAACAGTGGCGGCATTCTCCGCCAACATGAATATACAGCAAGAGTATAACCCTCACCCCTACTGCAAACAGTAAAGCATATAGTCTAACTTAATCAGTGGAGGACGAAGTGTCTGAGGACATCCAATCAAAGCCCCGTGCTTCTCATCTGCAAGCGTTCTGACAGCAGAGAAATAATTATAGAATGAAGTCAGTGTATATGTTTTTTGTGGGTAATTCGGATACACACACAGCTGCTAAGAGAAATGTGTTGGTGTAAACTCATCCTCCTCTGGAGATACACGTCCCAACGGACACGCACCGGACCACACACGACCTCCCTTCACACTGGAGGCCGAATTCAGTTCGGCGCAGAGTGTGTTAGATCAAATCCAGACTCACATTAAGCCTCATGTCATCAGAATTATCATGTTTCAACAGCCAAGGTACCGCCGCCAAACTCCGTGTCCTTTTGTTGCCAAGCGCGTGTGTGCGGGACCGATGCGACTCAGCTGTGCATGAGTCGATGCACTCCTAGCCGAGACTCTCGACAGTCATTGTATCTGCTAAGAACAGCTGAGCCTTTGTTGGCGGATCAGCACCTCTGCCTAAATGCCTTATTTAAACAGTCCTTTGGATAACGAATCACCGCGGTGCATGGGAGCTATACATTAATTTGCAACTTGGGCGCCGTGCCAGAGAGGTTTGACAGAGTAACCAAACATTTCACAGCGGACGAGGGCGCTAAATGCATTGTGACAGCCAGTAGTGTGTTTTGGTTTCTTACCGAACACAGCGCACACAGAAGGAAAAGGGAGGCGCGCACGTGCAGCGACACAAGTGCGCAGACGCGTGCGCGCGCACACCTGTGCAGATACTCCCACACTTCTGCTCTGCCCGCTTTCTCTTTGTGCAGAAATTACTGGGGAGACGATGAAAAATCTTAGGTGTTCAGAGCAGCGTTAGATTAAGCTAATCGAATCTGAGGAAAAATTGTTGCAGAGCATCATGGGAAAACATATCTATTACGGAGACGCATTAGCAGTTTCGTTTGTCTCGGCTTTTACTCATTTGCCTTCCCCGCGCTGTTTTTTTTTCCGCCTTTGCCTCTCTGAATTCTCAAACGAGCCCGTTTTTGAACCGTTCAAACGTCTTTCCCGTGTACAGGATGAAGTTGGCTCACCGCTCATTTAATATCCACAACCTGACCGCCAAAATATTCCAAAGGTCAGAGACTAGGCTGAGTTTCAGATTTTACATATCTCTGCATTCCTTCCGCAAAATGGATTTTTTATAACTCAATAAACTTGTTTTGAGGTAACGGGCCTTTATGGTAATTGAATAACTAAACAGGATGCTTCAGTGCTACTACAACAATCTCCACCCAGCCGAGGGCAAGAGGCTCATTTTGATTGGCAGCAAGGGTACTCCCTATCTATTAGACATTCAAGACGAGCGGGAAACGGAAACTTTCTGACCTACGAGCAATATGTATCAGCACAGAGGGGACAGTGTTGCAAAGAAAGGCAGTACAGGAAGCTGAAAATTTGCGCTGAGCTCTCACGACCTTGACCTCCACTCAGGTCAGACACTTCTCACGTCCCAGCTGCAGGGACTGAACCTAAAACTCTGAGACGAGAATTCATGTCAGTATTTTTCAGGTGCAGGTTTATGATCGCAGTTGTTACCTGTGTTGCAGTATAAAGCCAGAAGAATGTGGTCACCGGGTCAAGTTTTTGTATTTTTGGTCTGGGGATGCCTTTCATGATTTGCACTAGATTCATATCAAGTCACAGACTACCTCATTTATTCATTTAGTCTATAATGGAGACTATAATGAAGTATGTGGTGTCAGGGCGAACAGCCTGAGTTCAGACCAATAGCTACATGGCTAACTATCTGATGGCAGCTTCAGCTAGCAGCATTTACTGCTTACTCTGGTGATATGCTGGCCCAACACCTATTTGGAGTGGTGGAGGTGGCCGATTCTACCACACTGAACCTCCACCACACTCGCCTCAACCATCCAGATATGAGAGTCAGGTCATAAACATGTAATGTGAATATGATATGGCACGTACAAATGTGAATGTATCACAGTTTTGCAAAAACGATATATGAACGGTATAGCCAGTACATCGCACAATTAACATTTACTTCATGATGATACATCAGAGATAAAAAGTTGTCTATTGCTATTTTAAATCACATCTTGTGACGGTTCAACGAAAACCTTTTCCCTTCTCACCGTCACAGTCCACATAGCCCGGTCCCCAGAGACGTGGCTCTCCCAACGCGGTGTGGAGGAACTTGACAGGCCTGCAGAGCCTTGACCTCACCCCATGTAGCACGTCTGGGATGAAACTAGAATGACAACTTTGAACCAGGCCTTATCTCCATACATAAGTGGCCGGCCCAACTAATGCTATTGTGGCTAAATGGGAGCAAATCCCTGCTGCCAGATTCCAAAAACCAGCTGGTAAAACCTTCATAGAAGAGGATGGGATCAATAAATACATATGGATGCAATGTTTGGGTGGACATATATCAAATATAAAGTTGGCTGAGACAGAAGGTTTACATGCAGCAGCATGGCAGCAGTAACATTGCCTCTTTCTCCTCGTAATCCTCTCTCAATGTCATCTTATCTTAATCAGGGGAAATAATAAATCATCAGGGGAAAAATCATATTTTCCCTTTTAATTTCTTCTCGCTTTTACTTTCAGGGACTGTGAACAATTGAAATTCACATGGCTCTGAATGCCTCTATAAACACATGACTAAGAGAAACAAAAATGTTCTTTTAACTACCCACCTAAGGCAAATGGGTCTTCTTTGATTTATTGTCACTCTGTTGCAAACAGGCCTCATTCATTCACAGCTCGCCTGTGCGCAGCAAAGACAAAGATAAACAACCTCGGTGGCAGAAGACCGTTACAGGAAAATTCCACAGACAAAAGCGGCTTGCATTTCAAAAAGGCTGGATTAACACATAAGTGGGCTCAACATTTGCAATAACACTGCTAATCTATGCAAACTTTCTTTAGCCTTGTTGCAACGTTGAATGCCTGACCGGCCGTGCAAAGGCGTATGGTAAAATATACTCTGTAAAAATCTGACAAAGACTGACTTCTCTTCCGGCCAACAAAGGACTCCAAGTTTCGCCATCCTGCCCAGCTGCCTAGAATAGACAACACAGCCTCTTTTGTCGGGGTGAGTCAATCTGTGTGGGTGTGAATGCATTAGCCCCTCACAACAGAATTATGCCCCTGGACTCCCCCGCTTTGCTTTCAAATATTCTGTGATAGGTTCCCGCGGTCATGTTTAGATCACTTCCGGCCGATGATTTGCCATCAGGGAAGATGAATGGTGACCATTGAGATGCTGAATAATTATACTTGGACCTGCGAGTTGGGGAACACATAACCCTCAGAGGGCAACATGACAAACATGTTTTTCGGGGCCTGGTGACAAAGAGCATGTTTTGATGTGACTGGGCATGTTCCCTGAATTGAGTCATGCAGCGGGGTTATCGCTGCGGTGCGTGGGCCTTCAGTCCCTCTGTTTGTCCATCTCTGCACTTTGCTTTTCGCTGTCTGACTAATAGGTTTATGTGTGTGTGCGTGTGAGTGCGTGAGCGGGTGTATGTATGTGTGGGAGTCCATACTGGCATGCATATGCTCGTGTGTGGCAGTATAGAGCTCGGTCTGTGCGTGCTGGTGTGTCACTGCAGCCTGGGGAAAGGAACGGACCGCAGCGGCAGACGAGCGCTCGCACAGTGGCAGACCTCTCTGAAGTCATCGTTTCCAGCAGCGAGCAGACCACTGGTCATTATCACGCACACGCAGCATCTGTGCAAATGTGAGTTCTCATGAAGGTCCATTGAGTACTAACCACAATTAATTCGTTCAGAGCAGCCAGCAGGACCTAATGGTCTGTTCTTTTGTCCAACACGGCCCAGAATCCCATGGAATTACAGTCCTATTAAATTGACTCTGCAGTGCACGATTCACGTTGATTTGCCCAGTTTAAATGGAGACGCTGGTCGTTTGAGCATTATTGTCATGTTTTAATCCAACAGTTTACTCACCACCGCTGTAGAGATTTGGGAAACACACACTCCTGAGAAAAGACTAAAGTCAGTTGGGTCGAGCAGTGCAAGCAGCCTACAGTTTCTCCAAAAAACGTCAACAGGAAGGATCTCAAAACTTTGCCTTTGAGTCCGACACAAAGAAAACACACAAAGTAGTCCACTTGAAATACACGAGGCTGCAGCCATGAAGATCTTACAGCTACATATCATAGCTGTAGGAGACTTCTGGTCCCCGGCCCAGTCAACACTGTTCATACTGGACTGTGCATTTCCAAAATCTCAACAGCAGGAGAAGGTAATTGAAATGTTACCATGACCAATGATTATAACAGACAAGAACATGAGTTGCCAATGTCATGTGTAGCAATTCACACTATTATTTTAATTCATTTTTCTCCAGTCAGTACAAAGATTTATAGTCTCTGACTTTGTAGTTTTTTTTTGTTTTTTTTTTAACTTCAGCGTCACATCACCATTTAAGCTGCTTCTTACTGTCTTCAGTTCAGCTCTGGAGCCTCATTCTTAAAAATGTTGTGGTCTCGAGATCATTTGTGGCAGTGTGCATACATTCATAAAGATGGTGGGCAAAAACGTGTTCTGAGTTTATAACTTATGCACGTGTATTCTATACACCTCAAATCAACTTAAATGGACAGCACCTGTCTTTTGATTACCCCTCATAAAATGCTGCACAGATGAGGGTTTGGACAGGAATAGCTATGGACCGAGGAGAAAAATCTTGCTTTTTGGAGGACAAGATCCAGAAGCCGGACAACATGTACTATTCGGCGGACTAAATAATGGGTTGACAAACACGCAGCTTGGAGAGTGTCACAGCTGCACATGAAGCTTTAGGATCGTTTAGTCTTGACTTTGCTTTGAGATAAGATTGTTTCCATGTCATGGTAAGGTTAATTAAATAACTGTTTATATGTGTTTTAGTGCTTAACTCATACTTGAAATTGATCATAAATCCATTTTTATAAATGAGGCCTCTTCATTCCAACTTCAGTCTGTTGCATGTCTGATTCAGAATCTAGGCCTGTACACTGTTTACCTTTAAACTGTCTATACATACGAAATAAACCACATTCACTGTAATGAACTTGCTCCTCCTCATCTCTGTTAATACATTTCTCTCTTAAAATATATGAATAAAATTCATAGACCACTCAGCAGGCCTTGATGAAAACCGAATACATTTCCAAACCACCCCCACCCTACATGTACACACACATATCATTCAGTCCCTGGCCTGGTGCGTTCACACACACACACACACACACACACACACACACGCAGACACACACATCACACACGCATGTCGCACACGCACAGCTTGGCCCATTAGCGGTGACATGTGACGTTTCGATGGGGCAAATGAAGCTCAACAATTGATGTCAGAGCCTTACAAATTAAACAAATGGGGGAGCGCCATGGTGTATTAGGCACCCCAAACCCCCTGATGAACACAGCCGAGGCACATGCCAGCAGGACAACATTGTCTCGCTCTCCTCTCCTCCCCTAAACAAGGCTCAGAGAATGAGAGGGACACTGCCACACACACACTATACTAATACACACACACACACACACACACACACACACACACACATTACAGTCAGTCAATGAGCAAAATTAAACTAACTGTGCATTGATTGCCAATTGAGTCCTCTGACAAGCAAATAAACAGCAGCGATTCTGGGGATCGATATGATTGATATGTCATTTGGTCTTTGATGCAGCATCTCGCTGTAGTGTATGTACACAGATTGTGGAAGCACAGTAGGTCAGAGAACGGATGTCAATGAGTGAGTATTGCTCACAGGTGACGTCACTCAACACCGCTGGATGTTGTATATGTTGCGATGGCATCAAACTGTCATGTTCTCGTCACTGATTTGTATTTGCATTTTTGAATTAACCCAGACGTGTTTGGGCTCCGGGTAATTTCCGGCCAATGGATAGAAACCGCCAAAAATGTGTGTTTTTGGTCACTTGCTGTATGTGGTGTAGTGGTTAAGCGTTTGCATAACAGGCTCCCAAAGCTGAAAGAAAATTCATAACAGCACAAATCTTCTGTAAATGTAATATGATTTGGTTTGTTATATCATTTGATTCTATATCAATCTCCATCTGCTGCAGAAGATCATGGGTTCTGATGAAAAGCTCGAGAGCAGCTAATAAATGGGCACGATGCCCTGGAAGCGCTCAGAAACAAAAAAAATCTGCCAGTCTAGAACATCTACTATGGACAAAATCTGCTGAATAGAAACGATTAGCGGTGCGATTATTTGTCAAGAGCGCTTACATCTATTGAAGATTTGCTTGCTTAAATTCATCAGGTCTTCGCACTTGCAGATATGTATCCTCAAAAGCGACTTTGCAAGTAAAGATTTTCTCCTATTTTCTTCACTTGGCAGATGTTGTTGAACCTTTATGATCAACACTGATGTACAGAGGTTCAAGCATACAGTGTATGTGTAGGCCTGCTTTAAACAAGGCTGCCAAACCGGTGACCGCAGTGAGGGTCTACATTGTGGCATTTGTAAGAACCTACTGGATATATTTGAAGTTCCACTGCGTTTCAAGATTTGTAAACGTGACACCACAGGATATTTCAAGGAGACCTCTGGACGTTTCCAGCTGTGTTTGTGGCGACCGAAACAGGTATTTTAATCCGAACCATGATGTTTTACCAACTCCAAACAAGTCTTTTTCGTGCCAAACCTAAACAGAGCCGAGCACAGTGTTGTAACAAGAGAGAAAAAAGACACTTCATTCTACTCTTCATCCAGTCCACAACCTGTCGTGCTGTCATCCAGCCAACCGTTCGTCATTCATGCACCGCAAAGACTTTGCGACCCACCTCGTCCCGTTCGCCACCTCAACCCCGGATTCCCGGCAGTTTCGGATCAAGATGCCCTCACGTGAAGTTGTCCCGCACCGAGCTCCATTCCTCATCACCACCACCCGTGTCTCCCTCAAACTGGAAACACTACTTTTGGTCACAGTAAATGTAATCTTCAGTTCAGATTCTCTCATTCTGTTTTGTTGCTCTTGAAAATCTCTTCTAACAACTCTAATAAGTTAGAGTCACACATTTAAAATATTGCTTCAGTTAAAGAATAAAAGTATTGGCATCAAAATCAGTCATTGTGCAGAATGGAACATTTGAGAATGAAATATATTATGTTATTGCATTATAATTTTATATGAATTGCAAAATTTGTGTGGCATGAATTCTAGTGGATTAGAAGTATTATGTAGAAGCAAGTGTACAAGTACCCTAAAACTGTACTGAAGCACACTACTTACCCACCGCTAATATACACTACACTTCGTATGACCAGATATATAATGTGGAACTTTTTTCTTTTTTATGGCTCACATGACTGAGGGTGTGTGTTTGTGTATGTGTCTAGACTAATAGGTGCATGAACGTGCGCGTGTGCGTCTGAGCATTTGTTAATCCATATGCAAACACATTGTCCTATCGACAGACCCTCTGAGGGGTGAAACGTCCTGGGATCAGGGGAGAGGAGCCGGGGATGAGTCACAATTGGGATCTCTACGATTCACAGCACCTGCACACACTACATGCCAGGCACAATCACATCAAATCAAACTCACACACACACACACACACACACGCACGCACACACGCACACACACATACACGCACGCACGCACATAAACAAAATAGAAAGTGTAACAATAAGACCCTGCAGACACCCCACAAACAGATAAAAGGCCCACAATACACAGCTGTAAAGAACACAAAGTGGTAACTGAAACACATATACGCACACAATACATGAAAATACTCGCTCCCACACACAATCAGGCGTGTACACAGGTGTGGCAGATCCATTTTGTTTTCACTAACCCCCACAGCCCTTTGCACAATCCCCGGCAAATAGGACTGATGTTCCAGGGCAGATATAGGTGTACAATTTCTTGTTTGGCTTTGAGAAAACATGGCGTAATGGCAGTGAGAAATTGTGTTGGGAATAAATGCATCACCTCTGTTTGGGAGGGATGCCTCATCATAAGCTATCAGCCTGTATACGTGTTTGTGTGTGTGCCTGTGTGTGCCTGTGTGTGTGTGAGTGTGTGTGTGTGTGTGGAGAGAGGAGGAGAGGAGAGAGATGGAATATCTAAAAGGGGTTAAGTGCCAGGGTTACCCATCCAAGGAGCATTAAATGAAGGCTCTCACTTTGATGGACACCGGCACCGAGATCCCTGATGTCCCAAAATATTAGGTTTCTCTTCTAATAATGTTGGAAATATTGCCTACTGTCATGATTAATCTGGCTGGCTGCTGGGCCTGATTGCAGGTGACGCGGTCACAGCACAGTGCCTGTGTTAGTTTCCACACACCGTCAGCTTCGCTCCACACAGAGCCGCAGCCAGGAGCAGGGCTGATAGCAGCCATCGCAGCTGCTGCTAATGTAATGTGACAGCGGAGAAGGAAACCTTTATTTTAATTCAAACAACAAAAGCCAAAGAGCCAAACTTATCTGCGTGGCCAACATTTTCCCTCCAACATGATGAGTTCTTTTCTTCTTTTCTCCTCCAAAGTCCTTCAGGTCTTTTCATTTTCTCCTCTCCTACTTTCATTGGGAGAGGTGGATCTCGTGTAAGCCAGTTCGCGCTGGAACAGTATCTGGCAGGCGAAGAGAGGGGCTGCGGAAAAGTGGAGGTATTTGCAGATGTGGAGGAAGGCACAAAAACATTTGTCAAATCAAAGGCTTGAATTATTGCACATAGTCGGGTCAGTTTCACATGCCACTTAGAGGTCCCATTGTCCTGAGGTTGAACAAGACCGCCTTTATGTGACAGGCTTGAAAAACAACGTTGGCCCTCCTCATAATCAAATCTGTAGATCCCAACAGGCCAGCAGGCCCTGCCACTTGGAATTCTTTGCATTGGCCATGGTCAGGACGTGCCGTTTGGCCCCAACAATGGCAACATTGATTTTAGCGCCATGAGAATTTTGGTTGAGCTGTAAAAACTGCGACCGGGGGGGAAAACACCGATCTTTGCCTTTCCCAGGAGGGTGTGTGTGGAGCTGCGGGGGGAAGGTGAGTCACTCGCAGGCTCCAGGGCTCTGACCCGCTGGACCTCTGGCCTAATTCAATCAGCCCGAGTACCATTAGCCCACCATTATCAGACATTATCTCCCAGGCAATGCGGGACAGTTATCCCATGCCAGCGTTGGAAAAAAGAAAAAAAAAATTGCAACACACACACTTCCTGTCCTCACTTTGCTTCCTTTTGCACGCCTGTGCGCCACAATTGGAGGCTGATTGTCTCGCCACAATCGGGCCTTGTTTACACGCATCATTTTGAGAGAGAGCGAGCCGGTGTTTTTTGGGGGGAACTGATGTTACATTGATGTCTTGTTGCTATGGGGCCGGGGCTAAGGCCACGGCATGAAGGCATGACCTTCCTGTTTAGCTGCACAGTAACTTACTGAGTTGATACAAATTACCCCGCTTTTTCGATCTACCAATTTAGCCACCACTTAATGGGCAGGGGTCAAACTGAGCCCTTTCATGTGGGGGCATCTTTTGAAGTGGCTGCAGACTACTGTGAGACTTTAGCACCAAGCGTCTCGATGCAGGGGGAGGGAATGCGAAGGGAGGAGAGTTCTCGAACAATGGGCCCCCCTTAGAAAAGCCTCTAAATCTTAGCGGCTAACTTCAAAAGAGCCCCTGGTGTCAAAGCCAGTGTTGTGGCTGGAGCTGGACACGCTGTTTCCCCGGATATAAATGTTTTATTAGAGGGCACACCTCCTCAGGCTCACCCTGTCACTGTCAGAGGTAGGAGGAACAAGGGGACACTATGTGCCCCTGGGAGCTACATCAAACATAACGGGCTTTGCATGCATGCACACAGCCAACAAAAAGTTATTCATCAAATTGTAAAAAAATGACTTTTTTTTACAGCGTTGCTCCTGGACTGAATTCCTCCCCTACAAAGAGGAAGTTTTTTTCACACCTGTCTCGCAGTTTTGATGTGAGGAAGAGGCAAAATACAGCTTATAAATGTATTTAAAAATCAGAGCCCACGAGAAAATGCTTTAAAACGATCATCTGCCGCGTGCTCACGCTGATGATTTGGGTACGTCATACGCAGCATCACGTTGCCAGACATCACAATTTGCTAAAAGTATACATAATTCATCACCAATCAGTCTTGCCTCCCCGTGCCGACTCCTGTGTTATCCCGGAGAAGATAGATGTGGGAGCGAAGCCCTTTGAGATCCAGATGGTACATTCCCAACAATAAGGTTTGGGCTTCCATTGGAAAATGATCCTTTTCCTGTGTGCGACACTAATGTATCATCGTCAGCCAGTAATGAGACAAACGCCCCCAAATGAAAATCGCAAAAAAAAAAAATACATTTTCTTTCTGCCTCCAGTATTTCTTTATCTCGCCTCAAATGAAAAGCAAACGTTTCGCCTCCACTGGCCTCGGAATCATGCGACAAACCGCATGCACATTAATGCATTTTCCCAGGGTGTGACTCGTAATGTGATGAAGTAAAGACTGTGTTAAAGCAGCACACATTTGTCACGGTTATATCACAAAATTATGAATTAATCGCTTCCAGGAAAAAACCATCAGCAAACAACATCTTGTATACCATGTGCCATTTAACAAAAACATCATGTTTTCTCTGCCCAAATAAAATAAGCGGCGAGAAGAATGCGCGGCTTTTGATTTGGATTTTTATTAGCTTATATCTCATTAAAACTTGTGTTGTTCTGACTGCTTGATGCCTTATTGGTTGACCTTATTGTTCTCTACAGCCAAGCTTTGATAATGTTATTAAGGACCTCACTTCACATCTTTGCTTTTATCAGATTATACCACATGATGATACAGCCAGTCCAAAAATCTCACTCCGTACTGGCAGCAGCGGTGAATACTGGCAGCTCTGCTACTCACAGCAGAACTATTTGGAAATTTTGCAAATTTGTTCTCTCCTTTCAGAGAGCCTTCTGTGACCCCTATTATGCATTCTAGACTTAACGTCAAAGAGCGAGGAAGAGATTTAATTTGTTGACGATTGCCACCGATCTCCTTTAAACGGCTTTTAATTGATAACGGCAAGGGAGAGCGGTGAACTTTAAATAGACATTCTAATTATCGGCTTTAAGAAGCAGGGGCTTTTTGGGAAATGTTATGGCATTTGGAATGGGATTAATGGGCGAGCGAGGCGCTGGCCACCCCGCAGCTAAATGACATTAAAGAGGGAGATGAGTGGTGCTGCTGAAGGGAGCAAACCCACTAGTCACAGGAGCCAGGGCGCCCAGTGCCTTGGGCACACACACCGTGGGGTAACGTGCCGGGGAGGAGGAGGGGAGGGGGTATTACATTATCCAGCCCTCCTAGACTTCACCCCATACAGATATAGATACTGATACAGTAAGGCTATACTTCACTTGTGCCGTACTCTTATTCAGACGAACAAAAAAAAAACCGTTTCTGAATGGACTTGAAAAGTTTTTTTTAATTTTTTTTTTTACAAAACATGGTGGAATAACAGGATTTCACGACAAATTGCTTTAAAGACAAATTGTATCACCATAGCAAGTTTATAGACAGTCGCTGAATTGTTTTACAGCAATTTGCAACTGCAAATTAAATACAGTAAGAATTGTTACGCGTTCACAAGAAATTCACTAGTGCTCCAACTGTTGAAGAGTTGGTTTTTCCCATAATGCTCATGTGTTGCATCTGATCGAACACTCCGCAAATTGACCAGCATTGTTCTTTGTCGCCTGATCTGTCATCATTACGGTTGAGCGTTGGTTAGGTCGAGGGAAAGAATCTAATTTTGGTTAAAATAAGTATGACTAACAGTGGGAAAGTTCAAGGAACCTTCATCATCGCGCTGAGAAGGAAACCGACATTAGGTGTTGGTGAGAGAGGGCAGATGAACAGCAGTCCACCACATCCGAAGCCCAACACTCTGTCAGCTCATCCATCCACCCAAACTTCCTCTCTACATGGATTCTGAGGCGCTACAACAATGTCAACCTACTTCTGAAGTCAAACAGCAGCATGTTTACTAAATAGGACACTTTGTGCTTTCATGCCAGAGATGTAAATTGCCTGAACTTCGCTATTCCTGAATCCTTCTGTTCTTTGGGCAAAGAATTAGCATTTTTTGGGACTTTATGCACAATAGAGAGAGAAACAAGGTGTGAAATTGTTCAATATGTTGTACTATCTTCATATATTGACTAATGACACAGTTCTTTGATGTATTTGCTGTTTAAAATGATTGTCAACAGAAACAGTGAAGGCATCATCAGCAGTGTGAGCTCAGTGCTGATGCTACAAACTGTTACCTAACCACTCAATAAGGTCTTAATACACACCTCAAGCACCTTAATAGCCTGAACTAATTCAGCCTGCCTGGCCCTCAGTGGGTCTCAGTGGTCTTGCTGGGTGTTCCAGACAGAGATCCCAGTCCCCTGTGGTCTGAGACTGGATGCCCTGGGTCTGTAGAGGCTCGAGGCCGACCGGCAGCTCTGATGGATCAGCCGAGGGCCGACTGTAGGGGATGGAGCCAGGGCCTCAGGGTTCAATATGTGGTGTGATGGCGGGACTGACAGTGAAAACCAGGCAGAAAGAATCAGCTGAGGTAGAATCAGATGTGTATCTGCACACATGTCAACACACCACCTATATTTAGTCAGATAACAAAGACACAAGATGAGGAGTGGGACTCTCTGATGATTTGTGGGAGAAGTTCCTGGTGGCCTTATTGTTATGCTTTTGATCTGAATAACTCTTGGTGTGGTTATTTTTGCTTATTTTCACTTTTTTTCATTCTCGGGAATAATACGTTGATATGGATGACAATAGTCAGGGTATATTAAGCAGCTAATATCTTTGAGTGAGTACAAATGGGGACTGACCTCTATCTCAATTCAAACGGATTTTATGGCCGAAATATTCCAAGATGGAAAAATTTGAGAATTTGCACATGCAGAATTCATTTAAGGGTGTAATAAGCAAAATGACAATAAAATCTACAGAATAAAAGAGGCCGTTAAAGTAACATTTTGACCATGAAAGCAGCGCACGAGGTCCACTTTCTAGCTGTTCCGGATCTTCTCTTAGCAAATGCAGTTTGCTCAGTTGTCGTGGAAGTTTTTTATTCTATTAAGTACTTGGCCGGGATGTCGGCTTAGCAGTTAAGACTGAAAGTTAATTCCAATAAAAATACTTGCCACAGTTCAAATATTTTGAGTAATTCAATTAACAGACACACATATAAACATGTTCGCCACATGATCACTGGATCCACTGCCAGAGGGTTTATTCTCTTTCGTGTGCAGCTCTTCAGTGATGCAGACTCTTTTTATTCTTTACCCCAACAAAATGTACCACATGTTTTGGTTTTTAACCAGCATGCCTGCAGTGTTTTGCAGTTTTATGCAGTCAGCCAATTATATAACTGTAAACATTTAATTTCGCTTTGCTGTAAAAAACAAACAAACTGATTACCCCAGAATTACCAACTAAAGTATTAAATAGGAATTGTAAGAGCTAGAAACTTTAAAAAGACGTAAAATTGTATTGTTATTGAGGTGATCAGTTTCCTTGCTTTTTTTTGACAAGTCACTTTTTACAGTGTAATGTACTTTACCTTAAACTAAACAAGACAAATGTGTCTGTAGAAGACCGACTTCTCTTCTGAAAAGCACACCATTTCTATACAAAAGCACATTGATAAAGTCTGATTACTGACTAATCAGCTCATACTCAGAACCAACGGGGGTCGTCTCATGAAGTCCTAAACTGCGCGAGGGGCCAGACTTGGCCTGTGGACCTCACTTTGGTTGGCCCCGGGCTAGAGGATGAGACCTGGGGAGAGTTGAGATGAGGCTGTCACACTTCCCATAGATCAGTCATTATCACTAATCCAGTCACAGCACTGGGATCAGCACCAGGCCCATTCATCTAGAACCGTCATTAAAGAGCTAAATGAGAGCTGCCTCTGCTAATGAGGTAATGAGAATTTCTGTGCGAGTGTGTGTCAGTATGTGTGTGTGTGTGTGTGTGTGAAGCAGACGGAGAGGGAGAGACAGGACGGACACAGAGAAGCTGAGAGGACAGAGCAGATTTAAAATGTGTGAAACAGATAAGCTGATGCATGGAGGCAGAGGGACGAGTAACAACAAGACAGACGAGTGACGGACAGAGAGGTGGGGGCCTATCTGAACCATCTTGGCATGTGAGTGAATCAATTTGCAGCTCTCCCATCAGAGGAGCCGTATCACTCACCCGCCTCACCCAGTTCTGTTTACTGCTCTCCCTCACCACACGTAAACAAAAGCCAGAGTTGTACTTGTCCGCGATCGCTCTTTAATTCGACACAGCCTCGGATGCATGTATGCAGCTGTTTTCTTCCGTTAATTGCGATACCACCAGGGTAAACATTATTGTCCTCTCTGTTCCACTCCAGCCCAAAACAAAGCGCTGCTGAGGCTGTGTGAAGTGGGGATGTCGTGCTTTGCTGTGTGACATAAATCAATTATTTATGCCTATGAAGCTTCAAAATATTTATCTTGCCTCATGGTATACGAGGCCGAGGCCTCAGAAAACAAATAGACGTTTGTATCAAAGGCGCACGGGCGTAAACAGGCGGAGTGGAAAGACAATGTGCGACCACCCGAGGGAGGTGGTGACGTTCGGCGAGAGACGTTTGGGAAAAGCCGGTCATTGATTGGAAAGCGCACATCAAACGGAGAGCACATTACCCAGTGCCTCACAGGCCCACATGCACTTTCTGGCTCGACATCACACGGAGGCAAAAATCTAATCCTCATATTACATCTGAGATCCGTTTAACACTGATTGAGTTATGATTGAGTTATGATTAATAGCGCAAAAACATAAATTCAGGACAGAGTTGAGAACGCAATATGGTGGCCCGAAACACACACGTGGACACCTCAACAGCAGAAGATAGATGGGATGCCATATGGATCAACTATGTAAATATAATAATGTAGTGTAAATATGCCGTTATAGAACACACACACACACAAATCAAACTGTTTCAAGCCGCTCAAACTGTAACAAATGTATGTTCAGCCAGCATCACTCCCCTGGTTACTAATGTGTGATCATGGTATTGTTAATCATGTGATCTTCTGAATCCATCCTGCCAGGTTTCAAGCCATTGCTGCGATCGGTCAAAGTCGGTATTCCTGACTACCGATCTAAATGTGTCCCCCATGGACACCCACGA
This sequence comes from Diplodus sargus, assembly GCA_903131615.1. Taxonomy (NCBI): domain Eukaryota; kingdom Metazoa; phylum Chordata; class Actinopteri; order Spariformes; family Sparidae; genus Diplodus; species Diplodus sargus. Next base: position 2,372,561 of record CAEMYA010000488.1, read on the forward strand.
CAAACACACAGTTGTGCGGCGAGTCCGTGCACTTCACGAGCATCTACAGCAGCTGATTTAACAGATTACGGGACTTAAAAAGAGACAGGAGGAGGAGGATCATACCGCATGCTCACAGAGACTTCTTTTGAGTATAAATCAACTGAATGGCAAAATGGCATAAATTAAGAAATGAAAAAGGATAATTGTTGACTACGTGCACCACCCCGCTGCTGTGATGTCGTCTGTGTTCATGCCTGTGAAGTCGAGCTTTGTGCGTCCTGTTTTTTCATCCTGGAATTTCCAACCTCAAAGACCGTTCCGTTGTAATTTTGCGCGTCTGCTGTAGTTCTTTTTTTTCGGAGCTATTAGCACCTGTAGACAAACCGCAGGAATTACTGGCAGGCGGTGTGGTCAGCATGTGACAACCAGAGAGAGAAGAGATTGCTCATTTGAAATGGCGGCTCCTCAAGAGGTTTTGATTTACCGACTCGCTCTGGTGGTGGTAGCACTCGTCCACTACAGCATATCGTTTGGGATCTGATTGGTTGGAGGTTAACCCTTGATGGACAGTGATAGACAGATGGTTCATCCAATCGCCTCCTGAGTATTTTTTTGAAAGCGGCTGCCCTTCTCCAAACAGTGTTAGGGGCGTTTTCCCAGACGGTTCTGTGTAACACATCATCTTTTTGCATCGGGGTAACCGTTGAGGTTAGGCAGCTAAATCCACTTGGCTAGGGCCATGAGACGGCTGTCTAAAAAATGTCTAAAGTCACACTACTTTAATTAAACTTTGCCTATACATACTAGATATTGCTTAAACAAAGCCGCAGATGAACAGAGTTTCCAGAAATTAGGGCTGCGACAGAGCAATGCAAAGGTAATCCATTAAGACCCACTGTTTCCTCCCCCGGAAGCTACCACTGAGCAGATCTTTCACAGATTTCCAGTCAAATGAGAAAAGTTAAGTTAATATGAAACTATAATACATAAATCAATTGATCAGACACTAGTCCCTGTCATTAAAATATTTCAGGTAAATTTCACAGTAGACTTCACAACTAAAAGCTTGAAAGTAGGCTACCTTTGTGTCTGGTACAGTAGTAAGCATGGTACCTCGAGTCTATAACTGTAATTTTCTGTGTTTGCAATCTGTATCTTACAACATTAGAAAGTCAAGTGTCTGGATGAAAGGCTTGAAACGTTGCACTTTTCCTAATGTTATGAAATCAAACTTTGCCACGGTTTGGAGTCCTTGGGAAGCAGAGATCACATTTTAATTTCAAACAGAGGGCTCGAGCACATTAACAAATAACAGATGGTCTGTGCAACTAATAAACAGCTGAGTGCTGGTGCAGAACACTGTGGCTGAATTCTGATAGTGTAGTCTGAGAGAATCTCACATCAGGTAGATTATTTGATTTCCGATTTAAAAATTGGACCTGATGAATTCAGCGAGGACAGGAGACAGAGACTCGCCAGTCGAGTCTTGAACATCCCCCTGCTTCACCTCCACCTTGTTAACATGCACACACACAGCTGCAAACACACAGACAGACATTTATACTCTCTCAGGTCTAAAGGACTTCTTAGTATGTCAGACATGGTGCCTCTGGGAATACAAACGCGGGCTGCTGCTGGACCGGTTTATCTTGTAGGTGTTGAAGTGAGCGGTGTAAGACAAGAGGAGAGTAAACAGTGGAAGCCTGTTAGGAGTGTAATGACAATGATTTTCTCTCAGTCTTTCTCCTCTAATCCAGGGATCAAACCTGCACTGCATAATGACCTCCTCTGTCTCTCAGAGAGAAGGTCTCTACGGAGCATGATAACACACACACACAGATAATGGGAGGAATGGGCATATTTTTCAATTCTGCTTTGCTGGAAAACATACTTGAAATCATGTCCTGAGCCAGTGGTTCCACCTACACAAATTCTTTAGGTGGATAAATTGATTTCCACAGGAGAGTTGCTGCCAAATTGACATAAAAACAATAGATACAAAGGATAAAGGCCAGTGTGTACAGATAGTAAAATCCTTTTCAGGCAAACGATTTGTGATTCTATTATTCTATAGAAAATTGTCTTGACTTAAAGGGTAGTTTGGGTATAGTACATTGTGTTAAGATACAAGAAATCAAGTTTTTAATCTAATTGACAACTACAATGACATGCCGGTTAGCATCATTGCAGGGAGTCTGTGGGGAGTTGTCTGTCTCTCTTGCTCTCTTTACCATCTCTCTATAAAAGCAAGAAAATCTGTGTCTGTCTGTCTGTGTGTCAGTGTGTGCCTCAAATATCTCTGCAGATCAGGAAAGTGGGAAAGGGAAGGCCCTTTTAGAAATTTGAATTTAATAAATACCAAAAACTGACTTCATCATTCCTTTCATTACGGTGCGCCACACGGAAGCTTCCTGGCGGGAATCTTTGTAATGCACATGCACTCTTGTAAATATAAATAAATTAAAGCAAGTCAGAAACCATTTATTTGCATAAAAGCAGCGGAAGACATACGTTTCTCCAGCAGAAATCTGGCTGCGCTGATCTCAATTATGAGACTCCAGGTTTTGAATGATGTTCAAAAGGAATTCTGTTTTTTTCAGTCTTGTTCTCATGAATGAAGCTGTTCTGACTATGGGTCATAATAACAGGCTACCTTAAATTGTATTCAAATCGTTTTCTGAAGCTTATATTTGAGCGCGACCAAAAGTAAACACAGGAAGTAGCCCTCTGTGTAAGGTTTTATTGTTTCAATATACTGCTACACACTTCATAACCAGACCTGCCAGATGGTTTGTTGCACAGAACCATCTGGGAGGTTGTTCTTAGAAAACGTTTAGAAAAAGGCAGGCCCTCTCAAAAAATACTTGGCAGGTGATTGGACGAACCATCTGTCTACCACTGTGAGCCAATCATACCTAGAGTAGGAGCCCATTGGTAAGTCAAACTCATACCACAGCCATCAGTAGAAAAGTGAAAACATCTTTCCAATCAAGAAAACACAAACAATTGCTTTTCTCATTGGTCATCACAGCTAAACCACGCCCATAGCTGCTGGTACTTCCTCATCGGACAGCGACCGGTCCGACCAGTTGTGGTTTTTTCCACAAGTGCATCTCTTGAAGCCTGGCAAGAAGGATCCAGCTGCTTTGGAAGGTAAATACAGTCAGAACAGCCGAAAGCTTTCGGGTACCAAAATATAGTAATTTTCCTCTCAGAGTCCATGTTACTTCAGACAGCTTATATTAACTTGGTTGCCTAAGAGCATGTAAACACACTGAGACTAAGTGACCATCCACCACCATCTCTTCATCTGCCTCCTGTCATCCCACATACAAGTGTAAACTGATGGGGGGCATGAGCGAGCGCCTCATCACCATGCTAAGTGTGTACAAATTGTTTTGGTCCTATTCTTGTGGGGGTCGCTGGGAGGCAGGCGGTCAGGATGGGCTGCCATGCGAAGGCTGTTGATCTCTGCGCGACACGCCGCCCTTATGGTGTTGCACATGGCCCTCCATTAATAAACAAATGAAAGGCTCACCCTGGAGGTCAGGGGAGCTCAGCTGGCCCATTTGCCGCGCCGATCTCTCGGCTCACGGAGATCCAAAATGGCCACCCGCCGCGTCTGCCTGTCAGGCAGCTTCTAACCTTGTCTTCAGTGATGGGCAGGAGGGCAGGAGAGGGGAAGGAGGGGGGGGTTTGGGGTAGGGACACAAAGGGGGGCATGAGTTGCCCTCCCTCCCTCCCCGCCGCTGATTAGTGTGAGTGACAAAGTGGAGCAGAGAGTCCACTCAGGCCCTCATAATAAATCTATCAGGGAGTAATAGAATTCCATCAATCCTCGCTCCTCAGTATCCCTGCCCTCCCTCCTGCTCCCCACCCCTCGGGGGGTCACCATGTCGGCCTGCGTGTCTGTGTGGTGGTGGTGGGAACGTGTGGAGGGGGGGGGTCCAATCCTCTGGGATTGTACAACTGTTATTATTCAATTACGCTCCCTTTTCTTCTCAGTTAAAAGACCATGATATCATTATCACTTAATGAATATATATAATTGGATCTTGGCTGCCGCTTCCCCCTGGTCTGATGAATACCACTCACTATTCATTCGACCCCTGCTCATCCTCCTCTAGCCTGCATCCATTACTGTGGAGCTGGAGATGATGTTGATGATGATGATGCTGTCAATAGAGGGAAGTTGAAATTATCTCTGTCTTCATTCAATGTTTGGTTAAACGAAAAGTGAGTTAAAAATGAAATTTGGGAGTTTCTGAGCAAGTTGCTCTGTCGTCAGCTGGAGAGATGAATTGCGTTGCAGGTGAATCAATAAAAATGAGACTGGGTTCAGGCCTCTTTGCACTCCGAGCATCGCCAAACTAATTTTAACCTAATGAACAGGGACTTCATTGCTCAAACAATACTTGCATTCTACATGCGATTATTGCAATTTCCATGTTTTGTTTAATAACCCCATGACAATTTACAGCGCAATCGTTTGCGGAAACTCATTAAGTCCACAGATAGGATCTGGATTTCATCTCCTTCCCCGTGATGACCGCGCGAAAGGAGAAATTGTTTGGGAAAATCCTGCCGCGTTAATGCAAAATAGATGGAGGACGGAGGGATTTCCACACCATCGTAGATTGTTCCCATTTAAGCGTGTCTCCTGGTCGGCGCGAGGGTGGACAAACACCCAGAGGACATTAGGAGGAGAGGGGAAAACCTTGATAGCTGACAGTCATGGCCATCAATATCCTCTCAGTCTGCCCGGAAACAATGGGAGAGGGGGGGATAAAGACGGTGATGAGCGACACTAAAAACATTGATTTAGCATTTGTCCACTTCATTTGAAGTGAGACAAGGGGGCGACAGGGGAGGAAGGGTTGGGGGTCTTTGAAGGAGGCAAAACCGGGGAGTTGTATAGCCTCCTCCCATTCAGATGTCGCCCTCTTGTTGGAAACCAAAAGCAACCGTCCCTCCCCTCCGCATTGTCGAGGGTAAATGCGGCATGGCGGGGGCCGATCGTGTCTGTGTAAATCAGACACGGTAAGGGTGTGCGAGGCGGTGGGAGTGTGTGCATGTGTGTGTGGGGCCACGCTCGCACGCTCATGGACGCACATGGGGCGTACATCGTCATCAATCCTGCTTAAAGAAGACAGTGTTGGCAAAGTGGCAGCGCCCCAATCCAGCTGCTCCCCCCGCAGAGACACTTCACACACCCTATCGGCCCCCCCCCAACACACACCCTCCTGCCTTCCCACCCGTCACCCCCTCACCCCACCTCCTCACCCCTCCATCCCCATCAACTCAGCCTTCCCCACCTTCGAGCCCCAATTTCCCTTCACACACACCCCCTCCGACATGCACACACCGCCCCAAAACCCAGGACCCCATTCTCACTCACTCACCCATCGCTGCCATACATCACTCCAAATTAAATTTACATTAGGCCCTCCTCTATCAAAGAAGCCAAAAGAGAGGCAGAGAGGGAATGAGATCGAGGGGCTGACATCATTACCCGGCAGCAGAGCACATGACCGTCATCTATTAAACCCTTTTATACACATGTCTCAGGATTTTACCAAAGTTCATGCATACCTAAGTGCAAGTTTGTGTTAAAAATTAAAAGCTCTTTTAGGAGGACAAAGGAGTTTCTGAACTGTTGACTTTGAGAGGGGCTTTATTACCCCCAACCATAGATGTCTGGCATCGCCACAGACAGCCCCAGTCCCTTCCTCTCTCCTCCCAGTTTTTTCTCTTCCTCCTACCTCTGGCTCCCGCTGCCCCTTCTTCCATCATTCGGCAGCGTGAGGGCGACTGTCCGATCGTTAGACTGAATATGAGAATGTGATCTGCCGCAGTAAAACACCAACTCTGCATCACTGTAGCTCAAAAAGCTCTCTGCCATCCATACTGGGACATTTTCAGTGTGAATGGAGTCACTGCCCTGTGGTGTGCCATCTGCCTCCTCCATGTTGCAGCGTTTTGTTTTTACTCCTTGGAATCGAGAGCATGAGCTTTCCGATGTTGAATCATTTACTAATTGAAATCCTGTGTTGTACGGGAACAGTGATGGAATATTGAGCAGAAGCCCTTGATAGCCAATGAGAGCAGGCTGACCAAGAAGTGTCACGAACCGGATGTTGCTCACCTGCACCTGAGACCTCAGGTCCCCATCCTGAATGCGTATTAAATGTGTGGTCCTGCGTCTTACAGTTATATATTAGAAATCTTTCGTCTGTGGTCTCCCACATATTAATATACAGTTAAGATTTGTGTACACCTCTAGTGTGCACCATTCTTCTTCAGTGTCCAGCAGTTTTAGGACAATTTTTAACCATTCTAAAAAACGGTTTAGCATTTGGAAAGGATAAAGATAAAGTAGTTGGGTTGAACTAGAGAAGTTGTTCAAATGATGTGTTTTCTGGCCACGTAAATCAAAAGTATGTATACCTTAGAAGAATCTTTATTTCCTCACATACTAAATATTATTATTATTTCTCACAATGTAGAGCATAGTAAAACTGCTTCTTTGCATTTGAAGGACCTAACTCCAGATTGAAGCCAGAGCTTTGGTCAAGGCCACTGACTGGAGAATGAACCTAGCATACATGTTTGTGATGGTGGGGGAAACCTGAGCACCCAGAGGAGACCCATGTAAGAGGCAGGAGAACACGCAAACTCCACACTTGAACGCAGAGTGAGAAGCCGGTCACACAGAGAGGGAAGAGGTTCAATACCGTTTAGAGGGGCGCACAGATTTTCAGACAGCCTTTCCTGGAGTGTTCACTCGTCAATTCTGGAAAGTTAGAGAAATGTTCAGACACGGCCCTCCTTAACCAGATGATGAAAAGGTGTGAAGGGAGAGGGTTTTCCGAGGCTATTCCACCGTCTGACAAGCAGTTCTGGAGGAGTTCACTGGCCCCTCGTGGCGTTGGTTGACGAATATATTGTGACACCATCTTCATTCTTTGAAAAAACCCTGCAAACTTTTCATTTGCTGTACAAGGTCTAAACACAGGCGCTCCCCTTCAAAAAGCGGCAGAACTTTAGCTTAAATCAAAATGTATCATACCATGAGTCTGATCAGACATTCAATCCTAAAATTCTATACTGAGTATTCTCTAATTTCATCTTGTGTCCCTGTTGCTGCATTGTTGTCTGTATTGTCGTCGTGGCGAGGGTCGGGCGAGTGTTATCTCTGAAACATTCTGACGCATGATTTCGTACCTGTTGTGTCGCCTTTCTCGTGTTTGCCCGCGCTGTATTGCATTCCGCCATGCCACGTTGCGTTGTGCCACCCCGCCGTGTCCTGTCGTGTCAGATTGTGTTGTACTTTGTCACTTTGCATTACGCCGCGGCACGTCGTGTTCTCTCCTCTCAGCCTATATCGGTGATGTATTAGGACAGAGTGTTACCTCCCCTCACCGTTGGGGATATATTTGCATTGGAGCGTCTGAAAGCAGCTGGAGTGAACCAGCTCAGTAAAGGCACCTGAGTGCTGAGCGCTTACTCTTTAATTGCTTCATTATCGTCGGCGCTAATCCCTCTCCAATTTCGACACTCTCATTTTCCACACTAATTTGTCCCGGTCCCTCTCCGGCTCTCTCCTCTCACAGTCCGCAGCGCTATGGCACCTATTTGCTTTCCAAGGCAATGATAACAATTAATGCAGCAGTCGGCGGCGCTTGTTTCATATAAACCTGTTTTAGCCGACTAAACAAGGGGCTGCTGATAAACAGACTCCGGAGCCAAGGCGCAGAGCTTCACAGCACCATTTGTCTCTCTAATTATGCTTTAATTACGACTGTGTATGCTAATACACTAAACATTTGCATAGAACATTCACACAACTTTCTGCTTTCTCTTCAGGAGTGCTGCAGGAGGGGGAGGAGGCGAGATCAATGGCTCCGGTGCTTATTGAAGGAGGCCTACACTGTGTTAAATTACATACGGGAATTGTTTAGAATTAAAAACAATGCCACAGCGCTCTCTGACAAACAGTTTATTTTATATAGTTAGGTAACAACAAACAGCGTCTGAGTGATTACAGAATTAGGTGGCGATTTGTTTCTTAACGGCAAAACATTGTGTTAGATTTTGCGATAATTAAAGTGATAATAGACGCGCTTGACAAAGGTGCACGGAGATGTTTTTCTCAAATTAACGCCAGCGCATTAACATCCTTCTGCGACAGGATGATGTCATACCCCATCCTTAACAACAAGGTATCGGAATGGCCATTTGCAAAGCGTATATAAACCAGGGGATCGTACCAGCATAACACTCAGGGACGCACAGTAAAACCCATGAACCCATGAAACGGTTGGGTTTGCTGTCAGCATCGTGAAACCTGTCGCAATATCAGATTTTTCCCCTACTTGATTATCGTGGCTAAAAGACTCTGTGTTCGTAGCTGGTCCGCTAATTACTGCGTCTTCATCATTCTTTTCAAGTTTATGGCAGGGTGGCAACAAGCTTTAAGGCACATTACCGCCATCTATGACTATGGCAAAGCGAGAATGGAAAGCAATGGAAATTATTTAAGAGGCGCTGGACTTTTTACACCTGAAAGCTTAAAGGTGTCATTGTAAGACATGGGCAAAATTGGATGGTAGTTCCACAACTATAGAAGGCATAACCGATAACTGCTGCTAACTTTTTTCTGTGGTCGTCATTGGCTGTGGTTAAAGTTGTAGTTGCTGTTAGCTAATTAGCTTAGTTAGCTGTGGAGCCTGTGGCCTTATTAACAGAACACAGCTTGAGTCCGACCTCTGCCATTTTGAAGACGCGAGTCTCAGAGATCCCAAAATATTTTCAAAAATCCCACTCTGGCTTTCTCTTATTTTGATAACCTTGTGTTTTGATTTATGATTTGAATTCTTGACCTTGGAAGCAGCTGTTGATAAAACACTAATACATTCAGGTCTATTTAGTGGGTGTTCTAGTTTTAGGTGATATTTGTAAGCACAATGAGCATGAAGATGATCAAAAGTAACCAAATGGACCTTGAGGTGACAAATTAGTATTCTGATTGTCAATTTTTTTTATTCCATATACTGTATTATTTTGTGGTTTGTACACATTATGTCTTTGGTTTTATATATACCTCTGCCTTCTATTCTATTCTATTTTATTCAATTATATTCTATTCTACTTTGTCCTATTCTATTCTATTCCTCTCAATGCATTGTCCCTCTCTCCGCTCCAGCGAGGCGTTCAGCCACACACCTAACTTAACTACATGTCATTGAGTCATTAACATACAAATGACCTGCAGTTATCCTGTGATCGGGGCCCTCAAATGCCACCAAATGCTAAGGAACCACCATTTACAGATAAGTAACTCAGCCAGCTCTGGTAAGTAATTCCTCGCCACGCCGTTTTGGCTAAAATCAAGGCATTTAATTGGCCATTAGGATATAGGTCCCTGACAGTTAAGGTTAGTGGTAGAGGTGATGATGAGAGTGGTGGCAGGGGGCCGTAAAATGAGAGCGAAGGCTGAGAGGAAACACACATACATGCATTCACAGTGGTGGAAAATATGGACACAAAGCCCACTCCTTTGTAATTGGGGCGATGATCTCTATAGGATGATCTCACAGCCACTGAGTGACTCAGTGCAGCCGCAACAACACAGTCACAAGACCGTTTCTGTCACTGTTTCTGGGAAGAAAAATATTGTACATACAGTCTGACAGTCACATACAGTAGCTCATAGTTTACAGGAAACGTCAGATGACTTCATTATAACATAAAGTTCCAAATATTCACTCAATCTTCCTCAGAAGATGGATTTTGCCACAGAGTCTTAAATGTCCGTTATATTTCTGAGCACTCAAAGGTGCTCTGCGGAACTTCTACGTTGTGCTGGATGCCGATCGTTAGTCGATGTCAGTGGACTCCAT
>CAEMYA010000488.1:2383034-2401599 GCA_903131615.1 Diplodus sargus
CACATACAGTAGCTCATAGTTTACAGGAAACGTCAGATGACTTCATTATAATATAAAGTTCCAAATATCCACTCAATATTCCTCAGTAGATGGATTTTGCCACAGAGTTGTAAATGTCCGTTAGTCGATGTCAGTGGACTCCATTTCTAAACTAAGGTTAGCTACTGTTGCTCTCTGTTAGCAGAGCAGAGAGAGGAGCTCAGATGAGGGACTCAGGAACGTGCATAATGTAACATCCTTCAGACTGTCTCGGAAAATCTAACTTGAGTCTCTCAGAGAGAAATCCACAGTCCAGCAGCATTAAACAACTACGGGCTTGTACAGGCAACCTAGAGAAAGAGGACAGGTCTCATTTTTCACGTTCACGTAACAGTCTGCTCACATATGGCCAATAAAAAGCGATTAACACATGGAGATTGCTAAAAAAAATTTAAAAGACAGAGCCCCCTTAAAGGCCTTTCAACTGTATTTGCTTAGAAGTTAAGACTGATTGAACTTGAAAAAAGAAGTCACAATCACACTGCATCTCAAATGTTAAAACAATACTTCAATAAACAATACACAAAACAATGGAACACCGTCAATTCCATCACAGCTGGGCCAACAGCAGCAATCTGCCAAGGAAGATCACGAGATAGCGGTCCGTGTGATGAAATTGTTTTGTCAGGTGTTTTTAAGGTGAAGAATTAAAAAACAACTTTTCAAATTATTATGTCGTTACAATGCACAACTGTAATGTAATAACACCCATTTACTAGAGAGCAACTGTCCAGATAACATTTTTATTATTGCAGAACACCAGTGCAACATATTGTGTTAGGCACGCAATCATAGTAAATAGTACACACAACCATTATTTGTAACTGCGCGTCATAATGAAACAACTGTCAAGATACTCAGAACACCTGCACTCATGCATCACATTTCACAGCTGATTAACTGTCAAGCTGAATGTGTACTGTCACATTAATGTGCATCTCCGACCTGGATAGTTCATTAGCTTTGAGCCAGATGCCGTCCAGAGGTGAAACCAGACAGCGAGCGGCTGCTCATTGAAACCTCCTTAACTGCTGTTGACACTAAGCCAGGATGGCTACTATAATAATAATAATAATAATAATAATAATGATAATAATGATTAAATACTTAAAAAACACACTGATGAAGGTTCTCATTCATCCAGATCATGGAATGGAGAGCTTCAGGAAGACATGTTTTCTGTGCTTGCTGCCTCGTGTGCTGCCTTTTATAACATTTTTGGCAACGGTTCCACACACACACAATACCCAGCGGGACAGTGTGTGTGGCAGTTGGATCAATATATATTTGGTGACCTGAGCCTTCTGTCTGTCCGAGCAGGAAATCTAACAGCTATGAAGTATTTCATCTGGACCGAGCCATAACCTATGACTCCGGGTGCAGCTGAGGCCTCTTCTCTCTGCAGGGCACGGAGCTCGGCAGCAGCAAACACCGGATCAGAGTTGTTGCACACTCGTCACAATGTTGGTGACAAGTGACGCCTGCCTCTCTTCTCTCTGCGTTGTGTACTGTCAGAAACACATTGTGCACTGTGCCACTCGCGGGTTCAGTTTCACACTCATACTCGCCGCTGGAAGTTACACAAGTCTTCGGCACAATATGCATGAATGTGATGAATGCATTTGAATGTGCCAGTTTATGGCCTGAAGTCTATGAGGTTTGAAGTAATGGATAGCTGGTGATGGAAACTGAAATTAATGGACGTGACTGCTAATTCCGTGAGTCCATTTGCAGATGTGTGAAAAGTATTCGTTTCAGAGGATTTTCTTTTTTTTACATAACCATGGAAAAACCCAAATCAGCTGTTTTAACAGTCAAACCTTAACAGGGCACTGTGTAGTTTTTTGTAGAAGAAATTCAAACTCATTACAATAATAATGAGGTAATAATACAAACTTAGCAATATTGGATTTTCCCGTAAGTGAATAAACACGCTGTTCTCAGAGGAAGTTTACTGTTTGAAGCTAGAAAGGTGGCAGGGTCCGCCACATATAAACAAAGTTAAAACCGTATAAATTGTGTTGTCCTTTAAGGTCAGTTTGTTTGTTCAGTCGTGAAAACAAAGAGAGTTTGTTTATTCAGTTTGCATAAGCATGAACAAAATCAGCCAATGAAGATCGTTCTCTTCTGAATTTCTACCCCAAAACCACATAATGCATGTTTAATCTAAGATGTTTAGCACAATGAAAAGTCGTTCAGCTGGCTGTTGAAACACTCAGTCAAACTGAAGGGGGAGCAAATCGATCACCATCTCATCCTGAATTGTGACCGTAAATATTTTCTGTAGGGGCGTGGAGCAGCACCAGCACAGCAAACATTTAAGCAGGTCCGCAACTTTGGCTTCGTTTCTAGGTTCTGTCATCAAAATTGAGATAGCAACTCTGAGGAGGACAGGACAGAATCAACAGTGAAAACAGAACAAATAATATTTCCCTCGCACATCATCTATCTGACAGAAGGCAGCAAAAGGGAAAGGAGAGTAGGGACAGGAAACAGGAAAAATCTGCGCCTGCCCGCCAATCTTTCATTCGCTCTGCGCTCATCCATCCTCGGTGCACCTCTTAATTTGGTCCTGCCACAGACTGGGCAACAGAGACCTTCAGCCATTGGAAACAAATGATCTGGCCTGGGAGGGGCAACAACTCACGGCCGGCGGCGCAACACCATTCAGCTGCTGGGGTTTACTTTGTGTTACAGGAGTGGGCTTGAAACATTTGTGCGTTCTTGTTTTCAGAACTTATCTAATGATCCAACACAAGATCTCTCAATAATATCTACAAAAGATGATCATGATCAAAAATTGGTATTAAGCTATTAGATATTAGCCCGACCTTCCTTTGTTATTGTTGCTATGGCTGCTAACACGTCTATCCTAGCACAGCACATAGTGACCGCGCTAACTACAGCGGTCACTTCCAGGTCGGCCACTGGCAGTTGATTTCCACTGCAGAGATATATCTGAAAAACAGTTTTTTATTTCCGTGTTCATTTTCAGCTGTAACTAACGTTTTAAGGTATACAGTAAAAGACGATGGTCAAACATTACTAATGCATCATTAATAACATTACTGTGCTTTATTGCTTAGCTGACTCCTTTGTGGCTACCCGACAGCAACATCTAGGACCAACTGCTAGTGTGAGGTGAGCTGTGGTCCAATCAGGTGTCTGGACATATGTTAGTGAAAGTGTTATTAAAGAGATATAAAGCACCAAACATTAGATTGCAATGGCCAATTTACAGATCAAAATTCTTCATCATTTTTGAATATTTCCAATGAGAAAGTTTCATTCTAAACATTACAAGGCATAAGGCTGTGTTTGCTAACTAATGTTGGCACGTGTAGCCTCATACGCAACTTAAACTGATGGTTGGTGCACTTTGCGAAAGCGCAGGACAAAAAGGGCTAACATAGCCTACAAAAACAAAGAAATACTACACACGGATTATTCTAATGTAACCTGTGACCCAAATAAAATGTAGTTTGTCAAGAAATTACACTCAAACGGCAGCAGTTACAACCAAAGACTCCAAAGCACACACGCTAGCAAGTTACAGTTGCTAAGATGCTTGGTATAGGGCTTTAGCAATCGGTCATTTGGCGGGATTTCTGAGGCTTCATTCAAATTCAGGTGAAACTTTTGACACACAGGTGGATATAGCATAAGAAATCTCTGACTGACAAATGGAACGGTCAGTTGCACTGGGCTAAATCAATCAAGTTTATGATAAAAAAAATAAAAGGCTGCTTCAATTGTTGTGAGTCCGAGATGCTCTGGTAGATGACGCGGACTGACGGACATACACAAAGAAGAGCAGAGAAAGGCTCCCGTCAAGTGTCGGTTAATTTACAGTAAGCTCTGTGTGTTTTTTCGTGAAGTGCTGAGTGGCCACATGGTGACACTTTCGACTCTTGCTGTGATGTGAGCCTAATTTTACAATGAAACCAGAAGCCTTGTGTCATCCTCATGTGAGAGTTGAGTAACGGTCCTAGAATACACTGGGGAGACGATACCACAAAAACACACACACACACACACACACGCTGACAAAAAGGAAATTCAAATCGCGGACACTTGCATGGCGTAAAGGGACGAGCCTGACAGTTTTACACAAGGTGCAGAAGAACGGTGAAAGTATTGTGTGTACAAACACAGACGCGGTGACTGATATTTCCCCCGGGATTACAGTGGCATAGATCATGACATACACCAGACGGACACGAGCACAAGGTGAACTTTGTGACTCTGAGGGATCATGGGACAGATGCCAGCTGAATGGACCGTGACAGTGCGACCAGTGTGAGGACATATGAGTCCCCAGCGGACAGGACATTAGTGTTGACACAGGGTGGCAGATAGCTACTGTGGGTGTAACCCAGATCTGAATCTACGCTGTACTTGTACCACTCAAAACCTATGGCAAGAAATGCAACATCAGAGATGATCTGTGGAGTAGGCTGAAGTTTGTTTATGTCGCTCATCTTCTGTCAATCAAACTTTATTTGTATAGCACCTTTCAAACAAACTCTAAACGAGGTTTAGAAACTAACTGCAATAAAAATGAAAAAGTTAAAATAATAAAAGATAAAGAATGATAAAAATGATGATAGAAATAAAATACAGTACGTAAAATGTGATTTTAAAATATAACTTTAGAATAAGAATAATAAGAAAACAACAGTAAAAATGTAAATAAGAATCTATACACCATATTGTAAAAGGAATATATGGGCTATGATAAAAACAAAATAAATTGAAACAGATAAACATTAAAACCATAAAAAGTTTTAATACCCTACATAAAAACGGGATTGAAGAGATTGGTTGCTTGTGTCAACCCTTGTAACCTTGTTGTTAAAGAGATGAACAATTGATATCCTGTTGGCAATACACATACGATAACATCATGTAAGTAGAGACCTAAATCCTGGAAATGTGTCAACGTTTTGGAACATCCAGCTTCCCTTGTCTTGAAGTTGATGTTTTTTCCTTCCCTAAATGCACCACGTTTGATTCTAAAACATTTTCATGCGCCAAAAAATGTGGCTGAACGGCACTACAGAGGTCGTCTTAACAGGCAGACCTGAGTTGAAAAAAATTCTAACTTCGCACTTCGCACTTATGCAGTTATCACTTTATGGTAAAATGTGTATATTATAGCGTAGTCATATGCTCAGTGGTGATGACGAGACCGCAGTGCCATTCATTGATAGCCTTACATTAGCATTTTGTTTCTGGCGATTTCATTTATGCTTCAAAAAGGACAACAGTGGCGTTCGTCTGTGAAGATCGTCTTGCTGAACAAAACATGTAAGTATCTAAAACTTGTTTTTGCCGCAGAGCAAATGCTTATTTTAGGCTTCTTGCAGAGGGAACAAGGGAGACGCTCACTTCTGGCTCAGGCTAAATTGTACAAATATTCTCAGCCCTAAAAAATGATTCTGATCTTGCCATGACGCCGACATTTGTGGTTTGAACTGTTGGGGGGAATGCTATCAAATTTAGCAAAAGTTATCATGCTAACACATGCTAACAAGCTTCTTTTCCCCATTACTGGTAAATTAACACTGTGGTGTAGAGAAGACATCGACTCTTTAACATCAATCCAGGTGTCATATTTTCATTTAATGACAGGTATCTTCCCTCTCAACTGAATTTAAACTCAACTGCCATTTAGATCAGCTATGTAGTCTGTATTGGTCTGGTGTAATCTGTCAGCACCGTGTGGAGAAATAAATCTATGAAGCCTTTTTGCAGCCTTTAGCACCTGTTATTTGATTACTTTAATTCAGCCTCAACCAGTCTAAAAACATCACTTTACGGCTTGGCCAGTGATAAACAAGTTGGGTTTCCAAATTAAATGCATTATTGTACAATTCCAATGACCTGCAAAAACAACTGGGATCCGATCATGTGAGATGACCGTGGTCAGCCACAGCCGCTCACGTCTCAGATGTTGCTGCAGCAATGATAATTAGATTGTATTGGCGTTGTGTTTGGGCTGCAGCCACAGCATATAGAGCAACCCCTGTCAGATGACTTTGATTTCGGGCAAATACAATTTAAGGTAACTGGAAGGGTCTTTGAAATAAATCGAATGTTTACGGAACCATAATGTGCTGAATTGAGAGGAATCCCAGGACAATAACCGAGGGTCATGGAAGTTTACCCACACTGGGTCCCCTGTAAATGTCACGGCAGAGGTTTCTGAAGCAGCCCAGTGTTGTTTGGTGAAGGTCAACACTAAGTTACAGAAGTGGGGAACAATTTAAACGGGCCGGATAAATAAACGGCATCCAGCTCTCACTTTGAACTTTCTTGAATTTATGAGTCTGACACAAAACCCAGCGAAGTTAGCTGAGTGCCGTGAGTTCACAGCACAGTTCTCTCTCTAATGACGACGTCTGTTTAATGTGAGATTTCGTGTAACTGATTAGCTGAGTGAGTGGACTGCAGTGGCCCTGGGATCTAAGAAAAAAATCTTCTCGAGTCTGACAAGACATACTGTACACATCCTAACAGGATGCACTGCCAGTATAGGAAACACAGCTAAACACAAACAGTGCTGTCACTGAACAAAACAGAAGTACGTTTGAAAAAGAAGTTTGTCAGGAACAGTAAAAACCGACTAACACACTTGGGCATCGGAGCGTGTGAAACAACAATTTTAGATACCAGAATCAGAAATGGGGTCACCTTTCCATTGGAGTCACAGACAAACCGTATTGACCAAACATTCGTGTACTACTCCATATATTACTACATATTGATTCAGAATATTGGAATATTGATGCTCATTTTCTGCAGAATAAATACGCCAGCGCTGGCTGTGCTTTCATATTCTCTCCTTTTGATAACATATTGACAGACAGACAGACCTGATCTAAAGAGTAAAAGTTAACATTTTGTAAAAAGTGTGATGTTTAATGTTTGCTGCAGGCATTCTGCTGTTTGTTCTTTGCTTTACTAATCGAGAACAAAGTCATGCCTCCCTGTCAGTAATAATGGTATCTTTTTCTAAAAATGTGAAATTGAACGTTGTTTCAGTTCTTACCTGTGATTACAAACATATTGAATATCGATATCTTTCAGGATATTGTATTGAAGTCGAAAGATTCCTGTGTCGGGACTGCACTTCTCTGTATTCCTACTCTAAAAAGCACCATGTGTAACTTCTGCAGTGAGGGGGGCTATCTATCAAAGCAAATCAAAAGATGTTTGCAGAATGTTGTTATGTTAGGGAGTCACGTCTAACTCTGCTCTGATCCGGATCTGTGTGCTGACGGCAGGGGAGCTTTGAGGTTATTTTTTATCTTTTGAAATTAGATAAAATGTATCTCCACATCTGTTTATCATCCTGACTGCCGCAGCGATCCGCGGAGGTGAACTGACTTGTCAGGCGTCTCTGTATGAAATGTTGTTTTTGTTGTTGGAGGGGAAATGTTCTTTACTTCATGAACATAACTCTACAGAGAGGAGAGGAGAAGAGAAGAGAGACAACCGGAGGCTCTGGTGAGTGCTGAGTTCAGTCATTGACCTGAATTAAAACACACAGACACACCCACTTTCCATGTGTGCTGTTGCTTGCTAACATCATCTTATGGGTAACGTATAGTCAGGTAATCTGTCTGTTTAGGGTGGATAATCATCTGCACGTTCTCACTAGTGTTTTGTCCTTTTGCATGCTTGTTCTTATGTTGCAGTGTATCGAGCTCAATAAATTAGACATTTGTGAAAGAGTAGGAGGTTCATTGTTTTTATTGACTAGACTAGGATAACTAAGTGTTCTATGCATAAAACATGATTCATCTCAGATCAGGTGATAACAGATACTGTAATGGCGTGCCAGCGTTGACAGTTTCAAAGTTTCCCTGTTTTTGTTTTTTTTGTTTTTTTACAAAAAAAGAAAAGGTCACAGAGAATTACAGAGAAGACAGCAGAGCATAAATCATTAACATGGTTATAAAGTGACAGAGTTCACATGCTTTGCTGGTGCAGAGATGAAGTCCCAGATATGGAAATGGAAAACACATCAATAACTGAAATGAACATGCAAGAGATAAGATCATGCACTATTCCAACACAGAACTGATGAATTATCCACATGCAGGACCGCTGGCTGGCTTGAATCAGATTTTTTTTCTCCTTCTTTATTATTCATTGTTAATTGTATGCTGTGGATAGAGAGCTCTCTTAGTTTCTCTCTGTTTCTATGCAGTTGACATTCCTGACGGGGAAAATCCAGAATTCCAAATGAAGTGCAAAACATTACATATGCAGGGAGAAATTTTGGATGGCTCGCAGCTACAGTCTCGCAATGTTCCCGCCGCGTCAGTCTGCACCAACAACTCCGGTGCCAAAGAGAGCACGGAGCAGAAAATGACATATGCCGTAAAACTTGAAATGTATGTAACTTCCTCAATATTATCCTTGACTGGCTTGCTTTGTTTCAAATGTGTGTCCAAACCATGTACACAGATGAATGACCCAGCAAAGGAATTCCTGCTGCAGCTCAATGAAATGGCTTATGCAGGGCAAATTTAATATGTGGTTTTGTCCAGACAATACTGGGGATTGAGCAGATCTGCCATGCCCTGGAGCTGGGTGATGAAGAAGAGCAACACAGAGGAGAATGGAGTCCTTTGTGCACCTCCGAGAGTTTGAAGGCCCCTTCGCCGGATGCAGCAAGAACCTGACCCAGGAAGATGAGTCCCTGTAGGGGAAACAAGACGAGTAAGCATTACGCAAGTGCAGGGAATAACTTGGCATGAGATGGCGTGAACTCGGCGTAAGTTTGCATCACTGATACCACAGTGTGATGACGCTCCCAATTAAAAAAAAACAATGTGGAAAATCGTTGTACTGTAACATCTGCTGTCATACGTCAAGAGAGGAGGAGAGGAAGAGGCTCCTTGTGAGTGTTTAAAGGGCGAGTTAACCCAAAATTTAAAGTTCAGTCATTGTCCACTCACCCCCATGTCGCGCCAGTTCACAGCCAGAGAGCCGCATGAAATAAGGTGCATTACATACGTGTTTGAGACGTTACATATGTATGCTCATGGATGTCATCATTATTATTTCATGCCCGTGATATCATAATTTACAACTGGAGATAAAAAACGAAGGTCATTCGTCATTTTTCTGCTGTTGCAGCAGAATAAAGTCAAGGACGCTGCTGCCGTGGAGAATTGAATTAAAAAAAAATAAAATGCTCTCCAGTCTTCAGACAAGTCATCCAACATCTGTGTTGCAGAACCACAAATCATTTCCCCTTGAGAGCAGTGTTGCAAATTAACCATAAAAGTCACTTTTAAACACAACAACGTGGTGAGACAAACGCAAAATGCTGTTGTGGCGACTTCGTGCTGGAACGGTAACTGCAGAATCGCGGTGGCCTGTTACACATAATGCGCCACCTCGGAAACATTGCACAGGGCTGATGCCGGCACAGTAGATTCTCTGATTGCATTTTAGCACATTAAGTTCTTTTGTAAACATTTGATAACATTCAAAGGAGGTGTGGGGCCCTTCCAAATGACATTAGCTCCACTAACACAAGTCATCTGACAGGAATACCTCTAATTTCTAGTATAGATTGTTTTCATGCAGAATTCTAACATGATAATTGAATTTGCTGTTCTGAGCTGCTTTCTCAAGTCCCATCACATGGCCGCATTAGCCATTTATCTTCTCCTTTGGTTCTTCGGTTGTGACTGGGCCAAGGAGCCAGCCAAATAACTATTAACTGTAGCACTTTGATGATTTTGAAACTCGTTTAAATGAAGCCATTTGCTTGATACTCCACGAGTTCCTTCAATGACACAGAAGCCCCGGTCTGGAGAGAAGTAGTGAACCAGTTGTTTACGTTTGCATAAGATTTAAAATTAGCCAAACTTTAAAGTTTATCCTTCTGTTTGATTTTGATTACAAACATGTATATATTCTGTAATTTTTTTGTCTTTTGCAATGTATTTTTTAGCAAACGACACATATGTTGACCATTTCTCTATGTTGCAACTTTATTTTTCTCAAGGTTTGATTTTCAATCTCCTGCTGTGAGAGCATGGTGCTAATGCTTTGGTCAGGTTAAGGCACCAAATCCACTTGGTTTGGGTAAGAAGAACATCAAGTTTTGGCCTAAAATATCTGGTTTTGTTGCCACAAGTTATCAGTGATAACACCTCACATGCATGTAATGGGAACATGATATGAAATGCGTTGTCCATATGGTACATATGACATGTCCAGATTTTAACATATCCAGAAAGTCAGGGGAAGTTCCGTAGTCCACAGAACATTTCACAGCGCAAACGGTATTGTGGAATTCTACTTAACAGCTGAAGCAGACGGGGACAACAACAACGACAACAACAAAATCTAAAAATGGCTTCCTACAGCTCGTCTGTGTGATCCAAGTCTTCCAAAGTCCTGGGATCCAAAATTTATTTTGAAAAGGCAGTCTTTTTTTAAAAAGAAGACATAGTCACTGTAGCTGCTAAGCTAAAAACTTTAGCTTGCACCCAGACTGAAGTGAGTGCACTAGTCTATTCAGATCCATTCTGGATCATGGGGCTTCGAAGACACCAAGTTGGGTGTTTTTGGTTATAATTTAAGTCCCCATGTACTTCAGTTCTTTAGGGAACAATGCAACACTGTTTGCACCACACACACACACACACACGCACACACATACATCCATTACGGCTATACCAGACTGAAATATATACAGACTCCCGAGGGTAAAAAAACAACTCAACCAGACTTCCTCTGCAGCTAAGATAGAGTTCATTTTTAAACGCTGTGGATGGATAAATGGAAAAAAATGTGACAAGTTTGTTCAGAGGATCGTCATCGCTGTTATTTCCTGGAAAACATGGTCAGTTTGTGATGACGATGGTCCTTTGGCAAAAACATTCATTTTGTTGTTACATTTTTCACGTGGAAGAAATTGATTATTTTGCCCCTGAGGTCTCGTCTACTTTTTGTGTTAAATGGGGCGGTGGGACAAAGTTTTGCTTGTTGTCAAGCACCTTTTATAACCCACACCAACCGTTCGTCTTTGGAAATGCCCAAAAGCGGCAGACTCAATATGTTACGCTCATGTTCTACCTCGCTGATGATTGCATCTGAGGGTGGTGGCTGATCAGTTTATCGGAAAAACCACATTCAGTTCAAAAACACAACACATCTAATCTGCCCTGCTTTCACGATGGCACAGTGCGCACGCACACACACACGCACACACAACACACCTTGAACTTGCACTGTAAGGGGGAAATCAGTCTATGGTTGCCATTTACGAGATGTTAACACCTTTACAAGGGAAATCCACACTAAATGAACGAGTGCCCGCAGCACTGCATGTCTCTGGATGTGCCAATGTTGAGCTGACCAAGTGACCAGCAGAATGATATTCAACGTGAGCCGCTGCCAGGTGTCATTACACTTCCCCTTTCAGCTGAGAAAAGCAGTCGCATATGCCACCATCTGTTTCCAGGAGGGACCCCGCCAGCTCCCACTGTGTATTTTTTACTCTATATTTTTTTCATCATAATTGAGGGAATGTAGTGTGTGCTTTCAATATGGGATCCTCTTCACCACATGAACAACATCTACGGTGTGAGTGGATCAATACATCAGTTTATTTCCAAAAAGCTTGTCTTTATAGAATAAAAAAGAGAATTGGCGGGCAAACTAAGAAGCATGCATGGGGGGGGTTAATAACAGATGCACATTTTACATTTGGTCTAATGCATTCAGAGGTATAAAAAGGCCTGAGATTACCATTTGAATCTGTCAGGGCACAACAGCTCCCACTTGTCCACGCAGAGGGCTGAGGGTACATTTTGACACTGATTCATTTCGCAAAGAACGGACAGATTTTATTTTAACATCCCATAACACTCCGAGCATTGTGGTCACTGTGAAACATATGCCAAACAACCGCCCCCATCACTTTCTCATGCCAGCTCTGAGTCATCCTGACTTAGACATTCAAGCAACAAGGACCCCCCCCCCCCTTCTCCACTTCCTCTGACAACAGAGTCTGCTTATGATCTGCCTGGTGGACAAGCACACTGTCCTCAAACAGTCACAGAGTGTCACTTGCAACGCAGCCTCAGTGTGTGGCGGGCTCGGCGGTGAAACCCCCCCATTGTGCGGCGGTGTGTTGGACCGGGCCGAGTGTCCTCCCAGTCAAATCAAAGGCTCTTCCTCCGGCACTGTGGCAGAGCCCACCGCCTCTGGAGCCACTCATTATTACATGCGAGGGGGGACTTGTGATCTTTTTAATTATTCTGCACTTCATTTCTATCCCACCATTCAAAACGCAACATGAGAATTGATTGCCTCAAAGATCCATCTTTATAATCTACCCCAGGGCCCATAAATTATCCGACTTTGGGGCAGGGTGGACGAGCCGTGCAGGCACAAGCAGATCCCTTTCACAGCGGAGCGCAGCCACATCACTGCAGTGTGTTGGGGATGGGGATGGGGATGGGGGGTGGGCTGAATGGGGCTGCTCTTTTCTGCTCGCTGCAAACGGGAGGGAAAAAAAGTACACTTGTTATCTTGTGAACCCTCAAACATGTAAGATAGGAATCTCTTGAATGTCAGCGACAGAAATGGAATTAACAAGAGATCTTTTTATTGTCACAGAAGGTCATTAGGCTGCCAATCGGGGTAATTATGGAAATGATCTCCCCAGCTCTTTGGAATGTTTTCCTGCTTCCATAAGGACTTGAAAGTGTTCAATCAGCCTCTCTCGTGGGAAAGTTCAGCCATAACTGCAAGTGTACCAGCAAAATCAAATTAAGCAAAGAGATTTCATTAGTATTTATAGCCCCGAGGCATTTGTAAAAGTATGGAGCAGCGGAGTAATGTGGGACTGCGGATGGGTGAATTATTGCTTAATGACGAAGGCCATACCTAGAAGACATACACATGGATAATGAATAGGAGGCATTGATTGCATCTTTAAAGAGGATTCGAGAGGGAATGTAAAATATTGATGCTTGTGTGGCTGACTCTGGACTCCCAGCGTGGGTGTGAGGGTGCTAACTTTGTTTGGGTGTTTCCACTGTCTGGCTGTTAACTTTATTATCCGGACATGTTTAATCTTGTAGCTAAGAGTAAAAGTAAACACTGTAATATGAGCAAAATCCCCCACTAAAAATCACCGGCTTTTGACCTTGTGTCAGAGTTATTTTTCATATTACTGTGTGGATATCTATCCCGGAATAAAATAGAGTTATTCTGCAGTGACGGACAATTATGCACATTTACTCATGTACAAATCTGAGGTTCTTGTCCTTAACTTGAGTACTGTCATTTCACACTACTTTATATGTTGTTATATATTCCTTTTACTACACTACAGTTACTAGTTATTTTTCTAATGAGGATTTTCCATCCACAACATATGAGGCCTGTATGAAATGTGATGCATTGTTATAGATACATACTATCTAACAGTATATACAATTAGAGCTGAAATGATCAGTCAACTTATTGTAAATATTGAAATTTTGAACTATTTTAATGACTGATTTATCACTAAAGTCATATTTCATGGTACGTTTCATGCCTATCATGGTTATGGCCTTTCAAAAATAAGGATTTGTTGGTCTTCCTTGTCTTGAATTTCAGTAAATTTCAATAATTTTTCATTTGAATTTATATTTTATTTGACAGCCCCAATACAAAGAATGCAACTGATGTTCCTCACAGAGAGTTTATAGCTACTAATAAATTTCAACTCTGGTCCCTGTTTGGGCTTCAACATGTTCCGCGTGATTAAAACACACAGTGTTCAATGGACACTATTGAGAAAAAAAACTCATTATATAATACATATGGAAATGTAATTAAATACACATACAAGCACAAATCCCACACTGCATCAACACACATCACAATACTTAAATACCAGATAGTACAAACTACATCAATGTACAATCATCTAATAGTGAGTAGAGCAGGTTGAGGTTTGGTTTGTTAAACAAATGAAGACATTTCCAAAGCGTCACTCTGAGCTCCTGTCATACCGTGATGGCATTTTTGAAGTTTTATAAACCAAACAACAAAAAGAAATATAAAGTGTTGTAGATTACAGATTCATCAACAATTAAAACTATTCATTAGTTGCAGCCTCACTGGATATAAAAAAGTTCTAAACTAGCTTCACCTCAGCTCAGTAAAATGCTGCTCACACATGATGCACATCGAAGGACACAACATCCACAAAGAGCAGTAATCTTTATCCTGCTCATATATTCTTGGATAACATATTCAGTGCAGGACTTTTACGTGTAATTAAGTATTTTTGCAGGTGATACTAGTACTTTTACTGAAGAAAAGGATCCAGATCATCCCTCTGTTTTACCTTAAAGCATGTTTTTTGTTCTGTTTGTGTACAAAATGATCTGTATATGACACTGAACAGCAAAGGATACACATAGTATGCTCACATGTAAGTTTTAAACCAGAGTAGATTACAACAGTTTACAAATATGTGTATAGCATATTTTATTTTTGGTAAATGTAAAAAATGACATTAACACTGCTGGGTCAAAACAACCAAACCACTGTTTTTTCGCACATGTCTTCGGGTATGGTTAATTACAATTCATGCAGTTTCAGGGGGAAACTTTGGCATTTTGTGTCTACCACTGGATTAAAATACCACTGTTTTGATCTGGGTGGATACCCCAACAATAATGCTGAAAAACAGCATTAACAAAGTGTCAAAACAACCTATCAATGCAGGGTATGTATGAGTATGTTGGGCTTTTTAAAAAAAATCCGAATTGAGTCCATTTTGACCCAGTGACTTTTAATTCTTCAGAGAACTGACCCTATGCATGAAGATTAAAGACCTACTGATGTGCAGTTTAAAATCTATCTTTAAAACAATGCAAACATGCGTTGTTTAGTAAACAATCCCACATATGATGCTAAAATATACACGCTTATATTTCCCTTTGTGTAATAAATCACCTCATTGTCAGCATGCCGGGGAGATTGAGGCCAAAATGAAATGAAGTCAGATAGCCATGTGCGGTAAATTGTAACACCTGATTTGAATCATTGGGTCTATTCAGTCCACTTAACCTCCCAGTAATTGACAATTTAAAGGTGCAGTCCTTAATTTCAAGAGACAGCACAACGGCTTTGATTAGGATGTGGGAAATGCAGTTCCCCTCTGGAATAACACACAAGGACACTTTTTTTATATAAAGAAAAAGAAAAGGCTACACATCGGAGGAGACATATTGTGCTTTACATGACTTACATTTGATAACACTAGGCATTAGTGTACACTTTTAATCAAAACATCACCTCTTCCAGAGTCTAAAGCTTATATTCCTCTCCTCCTCATCCTCCTCCTCCTCCTCCTCATCTTCTTCTTCATCTTCTACAATTCCAATAATTGGGTTCGAGAAGAGGTAAAGTGTCTCTGTGAAGAACTTGACAGATTATGTGAAGGAAGAATATTATTATGGGCAGGGCAGGCGGGCTGTAGGAGGTAATTTAGTGTGATGTTACATATATGTATGCATCAGTAGGCAGGAGGATATTGAGTTCAGGGGTCGCACTGAATGAGAGCTGGTCCTTTTTTTGGTGTGAATTATGAGGAAAAAAAAGGTGCCTCACGTTCAGATGAGTGCATCTCAAATTTCACACCTCTTTCGGGAACCATGTTGAATTCAAGGGTTTTATTTCAATTCTGTTTGTAAGCTGGGAAACGTGTGTCAGTGTCTCCTATTAAGAATAATCAAATTAGGATAAATGACAGTAATTGGCGTGAAATGTATCATTTATTTGTCTGTTGTGTTTTAATAGAAGCGGCCGGTTGAAGTGCACAGTTTGCTCTGAAAAGTGATTATTTTTTATCATTATTTTATTTTTATTTATTTATGTATTCTTTTTTATGTATTTATTTATTTATTTATTTTGCATGTGGATGAGCACGTTTCTGTCTGGTTCCTGCTGGCCTCCAGTCACCGCCGCCGTTCAACACTCCTGGCTGTATCCGCACACAGTTTGCTGTCGCTCCGTGCAGCCTGTGTCCTGACACCGCGCTAACTGCCCTCTGTAAGGCCGATCTGCGCCGTTTACAGCCCGATCCCCGCAACACACGGCGCGGTGATACACTGATGTGCAACTTTTGAGCCCCGATCTGAATGACAAAAAGGCCCACAAACTGGGTGACATTGCACGTACTTAACAAGTACACATTGGCATGGTAATCCGGCTGCATTTAGCTGGAGGTGTCACTTTCCCACCAGCGCCCGCGAGCTTTACATGCGGGCCTCCTCCCGCGGGGGGCTTCCCACTGACGGACAGCCGGGGGAGAGCCGCGCTGGACGGGGCGGACGGGCCGCGGGGAGGCGCTGGGGTGTGATTTCAGAGGTTCTGATGAACAGTACACATGACTTCATTACTTTTTAACGCTACAAATAAATAAATACGCACAGGAAGTGGTTGCTGTCCTGTGGACCTGCGAATTATTCCGGGTTTTTTTTGTGTCTTCTTCCTTCCCAAATGAGATGAAAACGAATTCATGCGCAGTGACTCAATTTAACTGGGAAATAATCGCCTAATAATCAAAGATGACAATGAGGGAGAGACTCTGAGACCTCAACACCCACGTATGATTTGCTCGCCAGCCAGTATTATCACAATATATTCGTTATGGACTGATGGGAAGGGATACTCTCCGCAGCACGATTATCATTTTTGACAAGATTCTACCCTGACGTTTATTGTGACGAGACGAATCTATAGACAATGTTGAAAAAAAAAATATATAGATAATATTTTGTTTATATTGAAATGTATTATTATCATAGATAAGATAAAGCGTTTAACTGTCTACATTGTTACATTTAAAATATATATTTTTTTTTAACATTTATATTTTATCTTAAGATAAGCCTAAATCAAGGGCTTAATTATCTTCTCTTTTTCTCCTGTATAATTTATCAAATGGTGAAACAAACACAACTTGAAAATGGAAACAGGCCGCAGACAAGCCTGACAAATATCAAATTGATCACTGATTCTGCAAATCCAACACCTTAAAAAGAAAAAAAAGAGGTCTGTTTCTCAATGCAGTGGTTAGAACCAGCAGCATCTATTAGAGGAAACAATAAATAAGTAGGTGAGCAAACTGCACATCATAATCCTGATGGAATAATGTGGGAAAAGGCCATATCTAGTGTGAACCAAGCTCATCATAACAGAAACTACACACTTGACACTTGTCAACCCCCAAAAATACGACCGGAACGAAAAGCTGGAGCGAGTGAAGACACGAGGTGAGTCCTTCTCCATCACCTGCTGAAGCTGTGCAGCCTGATCATGCTGTCTGTGCACACACACGTCAAATAGACGGGACCACAACACACATACACACACACACAACCAAGCACACGTGTATCCAACACACACACACACACACACACACACACACACACACACACACACACACACACACACACACAGAGTGGATCTTGTATTTTGGAGCCTCTGTGCCTTGTCGTGCAGCAGAGATCTGGCTCCGGCTCATCCTGCAGGAGGGAGGGTTAGATATGGCCTCCATCATATTGTTTGACAGAAAGTCGCAGGTTGATAGAGTGGATTCTTTGAGGAGGGCTGCTGAAAAAAAAATGGTGATTTCCAAAAAAAGAGCAAGAAAAAAAGAAAAAATAATAATCCAGCTCACATGTCTCCAATCCAGAGCTCTGAGGAATCTGCACCGTGCACCAAATCCAATTAGAGAGAGAGAAAAAAATGTAATTCGATCATTTATTATATTTGTGCAGAGTAACTGTTGTGCGGCGCACAATTTTGCGGATGAAGTGACGCTGTTTGTTTCGTTTTTGAGAACATCTTGTTTTGATTAAATCTGACAAGCTGAAGATTTGGAGACTGGTGGATAATAATTAACATAATGGTCGTAATTACGGGCGCGCTAACAATGCCATTAATTTATCATATCGTTTTAGTAGCTGCTGCCCCCCCGACTGCTCACTCACCTAATTACTGCAATGAGCTGCCCTTCAACGAAATCAGCTGATTTCGATGCAAAAAGCAAAATTCACATTCGGTTTTGGGGCATTTTAATTCGTCCTGGAATCACATGTTGGTATTTTGAGCACTTATATGTGAAGATTTGATGTCGACTAACTTCTATATTTTTATATTTGTGTCAGGTCATTAATAAAGATATATCCAAATTAGTAAACCAACACAGTTGCATGTTTTCTGCACAATGGCAGGTTTTTGTTCAACATGTTTTTAAGCAATCAAAAGATCAAACAGAGGAGAGAGAGTGATTATTGATCAGGCGCTGAGGGTCAAAATCCATCCGATCCTCAAAAAAAAATTAAAAAATCCGCATCCACCTCTCCCGCTGAGGGCCCCTGACATTTAACTCGCACGCGTGCAAACTGCAATAAAAAATGTCTTGAAATGCACTAAAATCCTCTTAAGTCAGGCCTGTATTCCGGCTTTTTTTTTT
>CAEMYA010000488.1:2404540-2475830 GCA_903131615.1 Diplodus sargus
GTTGTTTTTTTTTTTACGCAGCCGCCTTAATGCGCATCAGATCTTTCAATCACGCAGGCCAATTTTCTCTCCCCCTCCTCCTCCTCCTCCTCCTCCCTCTGCCACCGTTAAATGGTCTATGACGGACGAACACAGAAATCAGCGGAAAGCAGCATTGCTGATGTCCCATTGTTGACAAATCCATGAAACAACTCCAGTTTGCATGGTTTAACAGAGAGGAGAGGAGAGGAGAGCAGAGGAGGGTGGAGGGAGGGAGGGAGGGAGGAGAGGACGGGAGAGGGGGCGTCTGTCGTCACCGCACCACGTGTCCTGCACTGATAGTATATCTTATACTGGGAAAAGTAATCTATCAGACAGTCCTTTTAAAAGCTCCGGCCTCTAAAAGCAGCATGTGTCATCTCGACCCGCTCCTCTAAATATCGCTCCTATAGGAAATACGCGCGCAGAACGGACGCCGGAGCGCAAAAGTCGCCACATCTCCAAAACAACTTCGGAGCGAGACTCGCCGCTTCTCGCGGGCCTGCTCACTTACCGAGTGGAGAAATTATTTGAAGAAGCTGAAGTTTCTCTCCGGCTTGGCTGGCTTGCCGCCGGTCCAACCTGCCTTTAAGATTTTTTTTTCTTTTTTTGGGAACACATCCCAGCGTTTGACAGCGGCGACGAGAAGTCCAGCAGACCCGCCGTGTGTGTGTGTGTATATGTGTGTGTGTGTGTGCGCACTGACCGCGCCGC
Source organism: Diplodus sargus (assembly GCA_903131615.1). Taxonomy (NCBI): domain Eukaryota; kingdom Metazoa; phylum Chordata; class Actinopteri; order Spariformes; family Sparidae; genus Diplodus; species Diplodus sargus. Next base: position 2,405,273 of record CAEMYA010000488.1, read on the forward strand.
TCCCCCGCCTTTCTTCACCCATCACACCCGGCTTGCTCGGTTGTTTCGGCTCCGGTAGACTTTTCAAACAAAAAGTGTGAGTAAGCCGTGAGATGACCCTGTCTGGAGGCAGCGAACGAGCCAGCGACATGTCCGGCCAAACTGTGCTCACGGCGGAGGACGTGGATATCGACGTGGTGGGCGAGGGAGACGAGGAGGGCATGGAGAGGGTGGACAGCGACTGCGACAGCCCGGGGGGAGGCATCCTGCACGACCTCCGCGGGGAGACCGGCGACGAGGAGCTGGAGGACGAGATCGAGGTGGAGAAGGAGGAGATTGGGTCCGGCGGGGGGAGTCCGTGCTGCGAGAGCTCCGGGGAGGGAGAGACGGGCAAGGGAGAGGGTCAGGACCAGAGCGCGGGGGCGGGCGGCGGGATCCAGAAGCCCAAAAGCAGCCTGGTGAAGCCGCCGTACTCCTACATCGCGCTCATCACCATGGCCATCCTGCAGAGCCCGCAGAAGAAGCTCACCCTCAGCGGGATCTGCGAGTTCATCAGCAACCGCTTCCCGTATTACCGGGAGAAGTTCCCGGCGTGGCAAAACTCCATCCGCCACAACTTGTCCCTCAACGACTGCTTCGTGAAAATCCCCCGGGAGCCCGGCAACCCCGGCAAGGGCAACTACTGGACCCTGGACCCGGCGTCAGAGGACATGTTCGACAACGGCAGCTTCCTCAGGAGGAGGAAAAGATTCAAGAGGGTTCAGCCAGACATGCTGAGGGACCAGACGGCGCTCATGATGCAAAGTTTCGGCGCTTACAGCCTCGGGGGCCCCTACGGGAGGCACTACGGGATCCACCCGGCCGCTTATACCCATCCGGCGGCTCTGCAGTACCCGTACATCCCCCCCGTGGGTCACATGCTGCCCCCGGGCGTCCCGCTCCTGCCCTCGGCCGAGCTGAGCAGAAAGGCGTTCAACTCCCAGCTCGGCCCGAGCCTCCAACTTCAGCTCAACAGCCTGAGCACGGCGTCCATGATCAAATCAGAGCCGTCGAACAGACCGTCGTTCAGTATAGAGAACATCATCGGGGTGTCGAGCGCCTCCTCGTCCTCGCCGGCCGCTCAGGCTTTCCTGCGGCCTCCGGTGACCGTTCAGTCGGCCCTGCTGAGCGCGCAGTCCCTGTCTCTGACCCGGACCTCAGCCGCTATCGCCCCCATCCTCAGCGTGCCGTCCAATATTATCTCTGGACACGTTTTACCCTCAGCGACGGCGGCGGCAGTGTCCAAGTGGCCTTCACAGTGACTTTAAACCAAGAGAAAATAAACTCTTATTTTTCTATAGAGACATTATGACCGGGGGGGGCAGCGTGAAGAGCACAAATCAATGAAGCAACACTGGACTCTGTAGCCATGTAAAGACTGTTGAAACACAGAGAAAAAAAGACAGAGGGAGATAATTCTGTACAGGTAATATTTGTAAATATTTGTAAGAAAAAAAAAAGGAGAAAAAAAAAAGAATGATTTTACCTGTTTGACTTTTACCTGTCTTTATTTTTCATTTGTTCCCGTTTGAAATCTGTGATAATTATTTTACATTTTTTTCTTTTTGTATCGGAAGCTTCAAACTGGACACAAGGTTTTTCTTTTTTTTTTCTCTTCCTTTGCTTCCTTTTCGTACAGGACACAAAAAGCTCTGAAAACAATAGTCTGTTTATAAATAATAAAAAAAAGATCAAATATATGTAATTCTATGTAGCTATATTGTGTTGTAAACTGAATTTATTTGTAAATAAATCTAAGAAAGAATTAAAAATCATTTTGGATTATTAACATTCTGCAATTGTTTAATGAGGAAATATTTTCTTGAAAGTCTTCTTTTTGTATGAATAACCTCTCACGCCGTGCAGGGAGACAAGATCGAAGGATGCGTTTATTTGATTTTTATTGTAGGATTCTCTTTAGAAATTCAGCACATGGTCTGCTGAATAATATGTGCTTGAGTTCACTAATAATAATTGTAATCATACAATTTCCACGATGTTAAAAATCAGCCTTTTTTACTTTTACGTCCGTATTTTTAATTTCTATTTGTTATGATACTCATCATTATGATTATACTTACCGAGTTACAAAGGCAAATTGAATTATATATTTTTTCTGCAAACGCCAGCCTCTCAGTGTTAGTGGATTGAAATTATTCTTTTAATTAAATGATAATTATTGCTTGAAAAAAAAAAAAACAGTGGGGGAAAATTACATACAAAAATAACATATATTTATCTTGATTTTAAATTGTTTAACTGATTTGAACTCTAGCTAATTTAGTGCAAGGACACCTAAATGTGGTTATTGGCGGGACCGTTTACAGATTTCCAGGCTGACGTAATATTCTCGATGTCAGAACAAACAGGTGTAAAACACGTGGACATTATGCGGTACATTTTAATTCAGCATAATGTTTTTTTTTTAAAGCGTATTTGCGGTTGCTTCCCTGATAACGATCTCTGGCGGGAGGTCACAGTTTGGACACCTTTTAATTTACCATTACATCACCGCGCGGCTCGTTTTACAGGACACAGCCTATATTCTGCGGCTTGGCTTCTATAAATGTAACAGTTTCGCAGTTGTGTCTGGCTAATCACTTTTACACAAACAGCAAATGGTGATCGGGGCTGCTGGTGTGTGTGTGTGTGTGTGTGTGTGTGTGTGTGTGTGTGTGTGTGTGTGTGTGTGTGTGTGTGTGAGGGGGGTCATAGGAGCTATATTTAACTGATCCCCATGAGAAAGAGAAAGGAGCCTCTCCCTCCGCTTCAGTTCACTTTCAGACACCGCAGAAGGTGCTGATGATGCAAAAGGCGTCTCCGCTGTCAGCCCGGCATTTCATTCATTATGATTATTATTCGGCTATTATTACGACTATCACCAGCCTGTTATTAGCACGTTAATTCGCAATATGATATTGTATTCGCTCTATGGAATTCGTGTACCTGTTAACCTGCGCACGTCATTTATTCCAGATTATTCCTCGGATCGAAACACGAAATACTATAAATACAAAACAAATAGAAAAAAATGGGAATTTCATGCTCTGAAAATTCGTTTTTGCTAATTTTTGTCTCGCATTTAAAAAAATAAAAAATTAGCCTTGTGTAATTTATAATCTGAGGAGGTATTTAATATTCAGATACGCACAGGTTGAATAGGTACTGAACGGGACGTCCAGACAGACGGGACCAGGGGTCCCATGTAGGGTTTAATCAGACATTATTCTTTGATCAATATGTGGGGAAAACAACATGGGATGCCGCTGGATGCAGCTCTGAGTGCGTCTTTTTTTGGGGCCATTTGACAAATAAATCCTGGAAGGAAACACCAAAGCGTTTAAACCTAAAACGTCAAACCTTTCACTTGCACCTCTGCAGTCAGTTATTTTCTGATTTATCTCCGCGAGGCATGTGCGGTTACAGATCCAGGTCCCGCTTGCACAGAGCATTCAGGAGTCCTTTAAGCTCAAAGCTCGTACAAGCCATGTCTCACCTGATCTGAGCGGCTGCAGTAAAACTGCACACATATAGACTCCGGTGATGTCTCTGTGTGTGATGCTGCACCGGTGATGCTGCAGGCTGACAACAACCTCGAACAGACGAGATTCACACCGCCAGGGGGCGTTAAGTGACACCTCTCCTCCTGGCAGGGAGATCAGAAGTCTAAGAAATATTTAGGACGACACCACAACCTGAGATGATGAAGGATAAACCCTTCTGTGCAACCTGTTAATATTTTTTGTTTTGTCCAGTGGTTCAGGTTTAAACAGTCTTCCGAATGTACGCAAAATTAAATCAATTGAGGGCGAACTGAAATAAATTACTCGCTCAATCTGTTGACTTTAATTTTAAGAACGACGGGCGACATGATCATGGTAAATATTTGGATCCACGTGCCCCAGCACAGCCAGTGCAACCACATATATATGGCCGACTGGGTCAGACACACTGATTTGGGGTCAGATAGGACTGTTAATTATCTTTGAGTGCGACTTCATGTTGTTGATTTTAATCAAAAGTGTCATTACAGGCTTCAGCAGCAGGAAAATTCTAAATATTTCAGATTCAACTTGGTCTCAATTGGATATAAACATTATTATATGGCCTATATATATATATAAGTTGCACTGTGTAGTTTAGGAAGAAACATTTTACTCAGAGAAAGACTTCCTGACTGATTTTTTTTAAAAGGCTAAATACACTAAATACACAAACTCTCTTTGTTTTCGTGACTGAATAAACAAACTGACCTTAAAGGACAACACAATTTCATATGGTTTGACATTATTTATTTGTGGCGGACCCTGCCGCCTTTCTAGGTACACACAGTGTTCTGGGGACCTTATCTCCCTCTGAGAACAGCTTGTTTATTCAGTCAAAATATAAATATTATGAGTTTGTATTATTACCTCATTAATACTCTCAGTTTGTATTACTTCTCCAAAACTACATAGTGCTCATTTTAAATAAAAGCTGTTTCAGGGCCTAACAGCGACTTTCTAAAATATGTTTTTAATTGTGTGATCTACAAAGAGATGTATGGCCTAATGATGGTTTACTCCAAGAAATGCTGCAGCCCGCATCACTGTAGCTTGTTTAAATCCACGGACTCTTCCTGCTCTAGTACGATTTTAACCCGGTATCTGTTGTTGCATTGAAAGCAAACGCAGTTTTCGGTTTTCGCATCTCATTATGTCGCCAACAATACAGCGTGCTGATTGGCTCATTTGAAGAGCAAACAGTCGCACTCGCGCGCGCCCACACACGGTAATGACCTATGCAGCTGCACGTGCTTGTGCACAGGTGGAGGGAAGACTTCAGTGTGGTTCCCACAGCTCCACCAGCCAGGCTATATTAGTCTCAGGTCTCGGTCTGCCATAAATAAAGCCCACATTGTGAGTTTAATTGCTATTTTTTCTACCAAATTAGCCAACATTTGATTAACATGTAAGATGATTTTGACTTTAAATCATTTCAAAATTGAGCTGGGTGAGAGTTTTAACGAGGTACAGGCTGAAATAGAGGAACGTTTCAGTTCACGATGTCTTGTTTGAGTGTTTGACACGCCTGTGGATACCTGCTGCGCAACGGTGAGACAGTTAAGAGAAGCTCGAAATGAAAATTCTGTCATTATCTACATAGAAGGTCAGGTGAAGTTTCTTGGGCCACAAAAAATTCCTAGAGCTTCACAGCAAAAACAGCATTGCAGCATTCTCCTAAACCACTGAAGTAGATGGGGACTTGTTTGAAACTGAAAAAAAGAAAAAAAGATTCAAAACATTCAAAATCATCCAGTGTAACTTGAGTTTCCAAAAGCCCTGGAATCCTGAATTGATTTGTTGAGATGTTATTTACATTCTTGATGTGCAGTCGAGCTTGTGCAGCCACTACCGACTGGGTAATCAACAGTTTTTAGCTTAGCGGCTGTAGTGTCTGAAATATATAGTGTTAAATGTCTTTTAAATTCAATTTGGGATTTGGGGCTTATGGAAACTTGGAAAGATTACACCTGACAAGCTGTGTGAAGTCATTTTATGTTTTGTTTTTTTCTGGTTGTTTTTTACATTTTAAAACAAATCCCCATCTACTTCATTTGTTTAGGAGAATGCTGCAACACTGTTTTGCTGTGAAGCTCCATCAGTATTTTGTGGACTACAAAACTTAATCGAAATTTCCATCGGCATGGAGTTGAAGAGATAATGACCGAATTTTCTTCTTTGGGTGAACTGTCCTTTATCCTAGCATTAGCATCCTAGCATTAGCACCTAAACAGCAGTCAGAAATATGTGGTGACACCCACATCTCTCAGTTTTAAGATTTTACATCTTTCAAAGTGCGCCAGAAAAATGTTAACACAAGACTAAGCAAGTATCATCAACATGCTGTGGTTATTTCTTGACCGTGACTTGCAGCAGACCGAGAAGAAGACCTCAGTTTTCCCTAAACTGTAAATCCAAGGAAACACACAAAAGCACAGCTTCCTGAAAAGGTATAACTTGCCTTCAGATCTGTTCCATAAGTGTACAGTTTGCATATTCATTCATTGTCATGGAAGTCATCCTGGGACAGCGTTTCAGTACATGTGACTGAAGTGGAAAAAAAAGAAAGAAAGGCTGCTGTGGTTACATACAGCCTAATTTCTCATTGTGATTCATTTACTCACAAATTAAATGATCTCACATAAACGCTTTGACCAAATTACGGCAAACCACAAGACCTTGTGATTTTATTTTTATTTTTTAACCTGAAGTCCCTAATTTGATTATCTGGCCATCCTAAGACAACAGCAAAACATTAGTGAATAGTGAGTGTTTGAGTATATTTGTGCATTTGATAAGCTGCCTGAAGTGCGGAGGAGGAGACAGTATTCTTATGAATCAAACCCACACATTAGCTCAGAGGTATAATCACTATGAGCTCAGTTGGTTGAGGAATAATACTGTTACTGTTACTGTAATGTTACTGAGTGATTCCAGTGCAGAGGATTAATCTACTGATACTGTACATCTGTGTACATTTAAATGACCAAAACCAGTCTCACCACAGGGTACAGTAAGCAACTGTCCAGGAGCTTCCCATCGTATCGCAGGGTTCTCCTCAATAGATGGAGTTTGCAAAGTTATCAGTAGAAACCTATCACTTTCAGAACATTTATCACACATGATTATGCACAACAGAACATTGCTTGATGTTTCAATGTCACATTTCACATATCGAGTGTACACCATGTAAAGATAGATCCATCCCCACTAACTTATCCTGTGCTGGATATTTGTCAAATTAAGTTGATTAATTTAAAGCCCTGAGATACTGAACTGGTTGGTAAAGACTTCACCTTTGACATGTGGTTGAGCCTGTGCACCCACTTAAGATGAGGTGAGACCTCTTTTAGATTAGCAGCTTCAGTTAAGATTTTGGCTTTTAAAAGGGTGTAAAAATTATTTTTAAATCAATTTGGGATCCTTGGGTTTCAGGAGACTCAGGTCACATTGGACAAGCAGTATGGAGCCATTTTAGGTTCTATTCCAGTTTTTTACATTTTAAAACAAGTCCCCATCTACTTCATCTATTTCACTTCCTGAAATGTTTTGTGGACTACGAAACTTCACTTGACTTCCCATCAACATTGGGGCTGATTATATAATGACTTAATTTTCACCTTTTACCTTTTAAGGACATATCTCCATCAAAGAAGAAATAACAGGACTTTTTTCTTCAGAATTCACAGATTAAATACCCTGCGACCTTTAAAGTCATCACAGGAAAAGAGTGAGCTTTGAATCATGACTCTTTATTTGTTCTCATGTTAACCGTCGAACTTGTGACACGAAACACAGAAAAGATCCAGTTTGACTTGCTGTAGCAAACTTGACTGTATACATGATAGACAACATTGACATTGGCAAGCAAGGCCCATGCCTCCATAATAACTAGGTCATCTTCCACCACAAGCTATAGCCTTCTCCTGGGTGGAGATCACAGACAGTAAATGTAGGTACAGCAGTTACTGAATATTTAAAAAGGCATAGAGATGAAGCAATAAATGACAAAGTAAAGCTGGCGTGGCCAGGCATTAATAACTAATGGGTACCAGTGAGTTATAGGCTGCTGCCGTTGTAATGAAAGTGTCATTGCAAATCAGCAGTTGTCCGTGGTTATTATTATTTATGCATAATTGATGCCAGAACCACAAGGAACATGTCTCACCCAGCAAATCCTAACACCTTGGGAACAAAGATGATGGTGTCAACAGAAGAAAAGGTCACAGAGGAGAAAATGCCCCTGGGCGGAGATTTACATTATGAGGGGAGGGCTCGGGCAGGCTCGGCTTGTATAACCATGCATACATCTGTATACAGAAGGTTACAACAAACTAGTCACGCATGAGACAACTGATCCACTTCACTCCAGGTAGTGCATGTTACCACGTCATGGTAAGTTGCCATAAAGGTTTAAATATCTATGTCATATGCAGTATGTAGTTAAGTGCTCCTCATATGACTCAGATTACCATTATTGAAATAAGCATGTGCACACAAATTGCACATTAATCAATTAAAATATTAAAAGTTTCAAAATTTATTTGACTGAATTAGCATTATTAAAGCTAGAGTTGTCTATTTTGCATGTAGCCGCCATATTTGTCTTTCATTCATCTCACTAAATACTCTACATGTTAGATGCTGTATAGCATAACTGTGGTAGGTTGTTTCTAATTGCCAGAAAAGAAAAACTTTTGAATTCATTTATTGAATTCTTCTGTTATGTCGACCATGAAAATTCAGCATCCCTAATTTAGATATCTTATTTAGCATTTCAAAGACATCCTGCCTGTATTCAAACTAACATACAGAATTCAACCAGAGTTGTGACCCTGGTATGATAATTTAGGAATTTCAATCTAATTCTGATCACAAAAAGGGCCATTTAATCATTGTTTTATAATGTATACGTTCCACATGTTTTTAGAACTTTGTTATTGACCACTGAATTCAAAATCAGCTAAAATTTATTGAGATTTTAGACAATAGACCTTTAATGATCAACAATATCCATCAATTTGTCATAAGCTCCCTCTCAACTGATGGTGCATTCATTGTACCTGGGAAATGTAATCAAAATTAACATTAAAATAGTAATTGTTAACAAAAACTGCTAAAATCTCAGGTGATGTAACCAAATCTATGCAGTTGCAATATTAAACTTTGTGTTTCTGCTACTGCTGGAGATTAAACTCGTTTTAATAAAGTTATTCTATCTTTGCAATAAGGCGACGGTTAGTGAAGTTGGGTTGTCATGTTGTATTTTTCCTGGTGTTCTCGAACGCCTCATGCCTCTCGGCGCTATGTCAGCGTGCAGTGCCCAATGAGAACGCGCAACGAAGCCTTGGTGGATGACGTATACAGGAAATGTAAACAGATTTCAAAAGTGGTGTCAATGAACCATTTTTTAAAGCTTTTTATTTCTTGTCCTAAAGCTAATTTTACCGGTCGGAGTTATGCAGACGTGGAGTCTCGTTTCTCTCTGTGTGTTGCTCGGCGTTGTTGTGAGATGGGGCGTTTCGTTAAATTCATATTCAGGTAGGAAGCGTGTAGCTTAGCGGCAATACGCGGCAGCATTCAGAGAATCACAACAGTGTCCCCTGCTTCCCTGCTGCTAATGTCAGAGTGGCTCATTTGATTTTCTGACAGGAAGTTGTTTTACACTTGTAAGGGAGTCGCTGTTAGCAGTTAGCACCCAGTCACTGGCTCTGGGAAGTTGTCTTCGTCAGCCTGTTTTGTGTGTGTGGTTCCCTGCTGTCATTCACTGATGTAGTTTCCCATTCACCAGACTAACAGCTGAAATATTTCCTCCAGGGGCGGGGAGACCTCCCATGTTTGGCGACTATGAAGCCCAGAGGCACTGGCAAGAGGTGACCTACAACCTCCCTGTCCAGGAATGGTCAGTCTGCAGCTTTATTTGTTTACTACCTGAGCCAGTTATTTAAGTTACCAAGCTTGTCAAGGCAACTGAAAACAATATGAGCTCTTTGGGCTGTTCACAGTGACAGTATGCTTGTAAACACACAAATGTATTTCTTTTTACTGAAATTAACATTCTGATCATAATTATTACAATACTGTCTGGTCACATATTTTACCTTGCAGCTTCTTGGATATTGTACTTTTTTCGATAATATTCATTTGTGCAGCCCTAAAAGATGTGTAACATTTGGACACATGCAGGTACCTTAACACCACTGACAATGACTTGAACTACTGGGGTCTTGACTACCCTCCTCTGACTGCTTACCACAGCCTGATCTGTGCTTATATGTAAGTAAATATCATTATAAAAAGTATATCTTTAACATGTATATCAGTTCCCATTTCCTTTGTATTTTATTCTATCCTATCTATTATACTGTGCATAAGTATTTCAAAAGCAGGCAGTCTTGTCTGTCATTTAATGATTGAAATTAATGTAAACTCTATCTGACTCTGGCATCTATAATGTCCTGCAGAGCCAAGATAATAAACCCCGAATGGGTGGATCTCCACAAATCGAGAGGTTATGAAAGTCCAGCACACAAGTTATTCATGAGAGCTACAGGTACAGTAACCATGAGAAATTAAAGTAAAAAACTCCCATGATCAACAACCTCGACCTTAGAAAAACAAATAATTTCCTCTCCTAGAACGACTTATGGAACGATATGTTTTTTTGTTCTCTTTCAGTCCTGGTGGCAGATTTGTTGATATACATCCCTGCTGTGGTTTTATACTGCTTGTACTTGACCGATGGATCCGCTAAGAAAAAGGTAACGCACCTGCCAAGTATGCGAAAAACATCTAATAGTTTTTTAAACTAAAGACCGAAATGAGCCACATTTTCCTCTTTAGTCTGAGAACACACCCTTATGGAAACTAATTACAGCACTGGTCATCCAAACAGAGGAATTATGAAGTCATTATCGCAATGTAATATGATGTTATTAAATTTCCCAGGAAGTTGCTACATTTCAGTGGGGAATAACTACATTTACAGAACAATCAATTAAGAGGGATGGTTTGTAATATTTTGACTGTGTCTTAAATGAGCAAACAGTTATTATAGTGTCTGTATAAAGGCAACACTAGAAAAGACTATCCCAGCATGCATTGCATTTCGTTCAATGCAGATCTTACTTTGTTAAGATATTTCTCTCACATAACAAAGTCTGCAAAAGTTCATCATTAGATCTGAGTTATTTTGACCTTCCAACAACTCTTTTTCTCCAGGTTTCCACTCTGTTCTGCTTCCTCTTGTACCCAGGGTTAATCCTCATCGACTATGGGCATTTCCAGTATCCTTAATGTACAGTTACATTTCTACTATTTATTCACTGTGATATCATTATTGTAATTTGTTTTGAAGACTGCCTGTGAAATAGTGAATTTCACTGAATATTGAGTTCAAATAGAGAAGTATAGGTAAAATAATATTTCCCGCTATTATTTTTGTTCAGCTGTTTTCTAAGGTATTTTTTTCCCATACCAGCACGTTGAATATCGACCTTGACTGTGTCAGGTACAATGGAGTGAGTCTGGGTTTTGCCCTGTGGGGAGTTCTGGCTCTCGGTCTGGGCTGGGATTCGTTGGGCTCCATGGCCTTTTGCCTGGCTCTCAACTACAAACAGATGGAGCTGTACCATGCTCTGCCATTCTTCTGCTACCTGCTGGGGAAATGTGTCAAACTGGGACCGATGGGGCGAGGGTGAGTCTGTTTGTATTTGTGTTGGGTTTTCTATGTTTTCCTTACTTTTGGGGGAATTTAGTTAAGACATGCAGCTGTTCACATGTGGGAGTTTGGCGGTGCTTTGATTTAAGTTCATCCTTTTTCCAGCAGGGAAAAAAATGGCAGCCTGGTCACAAACTTATTACAGCAGTACAATAACAGTACACTAAAATGTGTTTCTGAAATCATTTTAGGTGAGAAATAGGCAACGAAGAAGAAAATCTTCATTCATATTTGATCATCACTGCCTAGTTTGGCAGTTTGACCTGATTTTTATGAGCCACCCTCTCGCGGTCAGACTTTCCACTGTGGCAGGCATACAGAAAAAGTATAATCTGCAGTTTGAACAGCAAATCTGCTTGAGAGTTTTACTTTAATCATGCCATTCAAGTCATAGTGATCCGGGAATTGTCTGTGTTTCGGCTTGTTGTTTCTTTCAGAAGTTTGACGTGCACTCAAAAACAGTCATAATTGAGCATAATTTAATCCTTGAGGATAATCATTGGCAGAAAAAATATTACAGATATAGGCTGACAAGATCCATCCCATTCTTCAATTAGAGAAACGTGTAGCAAATGCTGCTAAAATGTGTTGCACTATGTTGCATTAAAGCATCAGAACATGACAAGAACTCATTAAAAGCAAGTTGCCAATAAAATGTGTCAAACCAATATTCAACGTAACAAAAAATCTTTCGGCTCAACAATGTTTTGAACATCAATTTTATAATAAAGCAACTTAAAAGTGTGTCAATATGTACTTTAAATGTGTACAGTATTAAGATAATAATGATAACATTAACTTAATTAAGATTAAATGTTTCTGGTGCAGACTAGCAAGGGTGGGTGGACACGTTTAATCAACTATTTGCACACATCCCTTCTCTCTTATAATTGATAAAGATGGCAAATCAATATGTCTGAACAAAGCAAGCACTGTAGTTTTGGCTAACCTTATTTTTTATGTTTCATCTATGAAGTCATGACTATTGAACCACATATTGTTTTAGTTATATTGTTTTGTCACTCTGTGTGTCAGCGGAGTGCTCAAAGCAGATATGTAATGTCAGTCTATAAGCGAGCCGTGTCCTCAGGAGAGCCGCAGAATGACTGAGGTAATCAGATTGGATGCTGTTACTAGTGTGTCCAGTGTCTGTTTATCTAGTAACAATGTACCAAGGGCATTTAGTAGCAAATGGAGAGCTGGATTAGAAGGGCCGGGGGGAAGATATGTCCAGATGACACTCTCGCCATGCCCAAACTCCTCAGCTATGCTGTGTGTGCAACTTAACCAGCAGCTTCACAGTTACAGCTGACAAGATAGGCTGACCTACACAGAAGACTTTCAGCTGATGCATGGCTTTCACTGCATTCCTCAACACAAGGGTCAAATCCCAAATTTAGGAACTGCAGACAGTATGTACTAATTGTTTGAGGAATAGCTGTAGACTTAGACAAACGTATACAAATGTAAATATTTGTATTTTTTCTTTTTATTATGGTTAAAAATGATCTGAATTTTGTATAGAATAGCCTATTTTTTTTACATTATTTGTGGTAAACCTGTTCCTCCAGAACTCTGTAATGATGCCTGTCTCTCTGTGTGGCTCTCTTCATGTAGGTTTTTCCTGTTGGTGAGAATTGCCTCAACTGTGTTGGTGACTTTTGCCCTCTGCTGGCTGCCCTTCCTGTCTGACCCCAGTCGGGCCTTGCAGGTGGTCAGGAGGATCTTTCCCGTGGCTCGCGGCCTGTTCGAGGTAGAGTGCATTTTCCCGAATGGTAAAGCCAGCCTGAAAACCACATCTAAGAAGCCTGATCTCGTGACTTTCAGTCTTATCAAGAACACGTTTGTTCTCTTGTCCTCCTGGTGTCTAAGAATAGTGGCTCTACACACACAAACCCAAACTTTCAAAGAGAAGATTGGAAGAAGATAAAATGTTGTCTGGACAGATCATGAAATCGATCCAAGCTCAACAAATAGGCGTTAGAATAGTATTACATACAGATTCAATCATCCATACAGGTCACATTTACCTGTTACTTTCCCCTGATGTGATGCAGATGTTAACTTTTCTCACTTCCCCTTCCGCTCGTATGTATGTGTGTCCCAGTGAACTTTCAGAAAATTCATGAATAAATGTCAGTGAAAGTACCACCAGTAGCATGAAATTATGCACAATTCAGTATGCCTAAGGGAATGTTTGTGACTTCCAAAATAAATGATATGTTATGCCATTTTACTTCACGTTATGAGCCAACAGAGAAGCTGTTATGTGTCTGTTTACCCTAAAGCCTGGTGCTATGTTGGGTATCAATAATTTCAAATCAGCTTGACCTTGGTTTGTGGTTGCTCTTTAGACAGAGAACACTATGGGATTCTTTCTCTCTAAATGTAATGCAAGAAAGTCAGTAGTTATACAAGTTAGTTCGGTCATTACATTTTCATTTATTTGTTTGTGTTAATAAATTTTAAAGATAGTTTGGCTTTATCGGCCAAAGATGAGTATACATACAAGGAATTTGAGTTCCATCTTCAAAAACTGGATCGTAACTGCAGGCATCCAATTTAGGGGCCGTGGAGAAATGTTTAGGGGGGAAGTGGTGTGTTAAAATGTGGATAAATCAAAACACTATCTATTTGTTTTTACCAGAGGGAGACTGGTTTTTCTGACTTTTCTTGGAAATGAAGGTCTTTCATCTTTTTCCCCACCCAGGGTTTACTTATTTCTGGTAGTATTAATGATTGTTTATTTATTAGCCTTTTATTTATAGATAGCTGTATTTTCTCGAGCCCGACCGATATATCAGTCGACAGATATTTTGCGGCAGATTAGTTTATCACAGATGCATTTGTATTGGCGTGTGATTTATTTATTTATTCGAATTATTTTTTTTACCATTTCAGCCCCCTTCTCACCCCAATAACTTTCACACAGTCCCTTAGGGCTCACAATCAACACCTGCCTTCAGATATGATCTTATTTACACAATATTAGATCGTTCCAGATCAGTTTTCTCAAATTAGCTAATTTTAGCGTCCGTATCGGTGTAAATGAAAAGCCCAAGAAGTGGTGTCTTAATTTTCTTGCTTCCATGTTAATGGATTTTGAAAGAGCACATTGTTGTGAGACACAACACAGAGAGGGATTATGCTACATTTTACGTCATTTTACTAATTTACAGCACAAAGCTGACCAGTGCTTTTATGAAAGTCATACCCAACCACTGGCAGTCGTGCCCTATACACTGGTCCACACTCTCAGCATGGTGAACATCTTTCCCCCCTGCAGTGCTTAGTTGCATGGAAATGGATACCCAGCAGGATCAAAGAAAAACAGTGGAATAAAATGGTGTAAGGTCAGCAGATCAGTGTCACTCTATCTCGCAGAGGCGTCTTAGTTCGCGATGTACAGTAGGAGGATATAGATAAATCTAACTTAATTTATGGCCCGGGTGTTTTCAGCACTTCATAGCACTGTCATGTTGTAGCCGTATGGACTGATGAGTGGGGCCAACGCTACACTTAAAGGCGTATCGGAGCACATCCGACAACTGTTACTGCCTGCTACAGACTTCATCTTTGGAAAAGCATATCAGTGTGACTGTTTCATAGCAGACACACACGCACATATTTTATGCTGTGGTCAGCTCGGAGAGAAATGGAGGCACAGGAATGCAATATCAAAAGACCAGCGTGTAGGATTTAGTGGCCCTCCCGTACAGCTTCGAGAAGAAAACGAGCAAAAGACCCTCTCTCAGTTCGGTGTTCGGTTTGTCCATTCTGGGCTACTGTGCCAACATGGCGTACTCAGTGGAAGTGGAATCGCTCCCTCTGTAGATGTAAAAGGCTCATTCCAGAAAAAAACACAAAGATTCTTCGTTTCATTTTCAGGTGAAAACTGAAAATGATATTCAAGTTCTGCCAATAGATCTCTTTAAATTCTACACACTGTACCTTTAATTGTTGAGTCTCAACCCCAGATTGTCAAACACTGACGCTTCTGGTTGGCAGGTCAGTATTTGACTAGAGATGAGACTCAACGATCAACTGTCTTTCTCCTGGAAGCTGATTTGATTTAAATGGAAAGCGACAGTGAACGGTGAGAAAGAGTAGCCAGAAGCCAGTCGGCAGTGTTGAAAGCTGTCATGGGAGAAGCAAAGGTTTCTGCGTGTGACTGACGGCTCGGAGGCGAAGGTTTGCAGCTTTCATTTCTGAACCCCTGTCTTGTCCTGGTCCCCAAGGTGGCACCCACCAAAAGGTGTCACGGATGTGAGAAGTAATTGAAAATTCTACCAGGGGAGCAGATGGCAGCAGGCGATGTGGCAGTATTTGTTCAACGAAATGATGCAAACATAATACACAGGGTGTGAGAGACACTATACTCCCCTGTGACGACAGCGTGAACGGCTGCATGGGGCGACTCGTCCTGAACTAATTGTGAAATTGTGCACGTAAGCAGAAGCTTTGGACAAGGGGACAGGGGTAAGAGGGGGGTGGTGGGGAAGGAGAGCGCCGGTGACTGGTGGTCGTGGCAACTTCTGGGCGGGAGCAGTTGTAAGTTTACCCACTGAGCTGCATTCTGGCGTCTCACGTTGCTGCCTGCTCACAAAAATGGCACCAAATGCTTCTCCCTGTGAAATTCCATGCTAGCTTATAGGTGAAGGAGCCGCACTGCTCTCGCCCCCCCTTACATTTGCCGATGGGACCCCCTCCCCTTGTTCATGTGTTGCCTTCAGGCGGGGACCAGGAACATTCCCGTGGCTGTTATTTGGAGCGGGGAGGAAAGAGAGCGAAGGGGCTGAGACAACACAACGCTGGACGGCCCAGCGCTGCTGACTAGGCTGCCATTAAGATCCACACAGCTGTGCTGTGAGCAGCTGTAGAAGGAGAGAGAGGAGGCCAGAAATAGTTTTTCTAGACAGGGCCACACACCGAAACGATTCACAGTGAAATCATAAAGCGGATCTAGGCGTGCTGTCTCTGTGTCTGTGATATCATGCCGCACGGCGGCGGCTCGGGCCTCAATATCATCTGATCCGTGCACAACTGCTTAAGCACTTAAATCAGCTGAATCTCCGAGCAACACCCTCCTCATCTCTCATAAAACACAAGTACTTTTAGGCCGGTATTAAAGGTTGTAACATATCTTCCACATCATTCACAAAACTTAAAAGATCTGATTTTTAGGGGTTATTTATAAAAACAATCAAAGAATGATTCAGTCTCTAAGGGAGAGAAACATTTTTTTTTATCAGAGCTGAAAATATCAGCTTTCCAGTTCACAGGGCTGCAAGTAGATTATTTTCACAATTGTTAGTCCATAAAATTGTAAAAAATAAAAATAAAAATGCGAACTATAATTACCAGAGGTGTTGTTTTATATAACAAGCTGGAACCAGCAAATGTTTGACATTTTTGCTTGAAACTAAAACAGTTATTGTCAATTATCAAAATAGGTGGCAACTCATTTTCTTTAATACCACTAAGTGATTACTATTCTCTGTATTAAGTTTCCTCAGTGTGAGGATTTGCTGCTTTTCTTATGTACATTTGTAAACTGAATCTTTATGCTTTGGACTGTTTAGATAAAACAAATAATTTTGACAATGGGAATTTATTTCACTATTTTATTATTATTTTTTTTTAGAAGCTAATCAATTGAGAAAATAACTGGAAGATTAATTGATAATGAAAAGCAGCCCTTGAAATTAGTTTAGTAAAATAATAAAAAAAATGTTTTGCTTAAAATAATACTATAGAGAAAGTTTAATATATCGATATTGTGTATTTGTCAGCAGAGCTCTGTGGTGGTCTGTATCTGCTGCTTATGCAAAAACCACTCTGCCTCGACTCTTGACCTTGTGTCCTCAAGTTTACAAATAAGTCCCATGCTTTTCCTGGCAGGAGAGTAAATTTATGATGGAGGGTTACGTACAAATGTCCCTCTGGAATGCCCCCGGGGAATTTTTATTGCACTTTCGGTGGGGAAATAATTACTTACAGCAATGCCACTTATGTTGCTTTCTCTTCCTAATGGAATTCTCTTATTTTATTACACAGGCATCAAAGTGTTGTTTTTGTGTTTTCGTCTGACATAATTTCTTGTTAAACCAAGTGGTGTGTGTGTGTGTGTGTGTGTGTGTGTGTGTGTGTGTGTGTGTGTGTGTGTGTGTGTGTGTGTGTGTGTGTGTGTGTGTGTTTGTGTGCGTGTGCGTACAGGATAAGGTGGCCAACACATGGTGCAGCTTGAACATCCTGATAAAGATCAGATCCATTCTGTCCAGTGACTCCCAGATCTACCTCAGGTAATCCCTCTATCTTTCCGAAGAGCTTTGTCTTTTTTCCTCATCTATCTTTCATCTCTTTCTCTGTCTGTCTGCCTGTCTGTCTGTCTGTCTTTGACTCCCCTCCCTCTTGCATCTTGTTTTCACTTGTTCGTTTCCCGGGAAAGCAGAGCTTACCCAGGGAAATGAAGGCAGTGATCCTGTGGGGTGGAAACCAGATCATCCCGTAAGGAAACATCTTGTGAGGAACATTTGAACGTGAAGTCACAGCTGTCTTTGGAAATGTGATGACAAGAGGCTGGATTGCCCAAGGAGCAATTGCAGTGTGTCATATAAGAATAAATAGATTACCGTTACCACTCGATAGATTAGTGGTGGGTGAAGCAAATCTACCAACCTGCATATTTTACCAGCATTTGGCAGATGGGCTGGTGCTAATTGTGTGGCTTGTATACAGAGGGGAAAGCATTGTAACTCGATTTCCTTTTAAAAAAAAATGATGTTGATATATGTACTGTGTCGGATGGAGTGATACAATGAAGACAATTAATCGTGCTTGTGGCGGAGGTGACGTAATAAACACTTGAGATTCTCTGCCCCCTACCCCGCGCAGTAACCCATGAAGCATTCGGAAGTTACTTTGACCAAAAGCTGAGAACCTGTTCGATCACAGTGGGAAGAAGTCGATGCAACAGTTGTGTCATGGTGGAGCCTGCTTAAATAACCCAGCACGCTAAATTTAGGAGTCTTATGTCCGCAGCATGGACACGTTTCTGCCAGACTGCTAAGTCCAGGGATCAAGTTGGACTTCTTTGACTGTAGTGCATTTCCAACAAATGAAAAACACTCTTGTCTTTTTGGCACGGGGAGCGGATTGCTAAATGCTCTGGTGTGGTGTGGGTGTACTGTGTACATAGAATGAATCAGCTGTGAAAAGTGATCCATGTCCTTCCGGACCGCAAAACCCTACCCAGCACATAACACACACATAACACACTCGCTTTCATACACACACTAAATACCCACTCACTGCTCCTTTTATTACTTCTGTCCATCCACCACCATCATTACCTCCGTCTATCTGTGTGTGCCTGCCTGTGCCGCCGCACCAACACATTGTTGCCCCCACGCATTGAGCTAACTCGCTGCACGACCTCTCAGCACATTCACACTGACACTTAGTCACTCTCTTCCGGTGCCTCCAACCCCAGCAGGTGACAATTGAAGGGTTAAACTAATGCCTGCTAACCCCGAGAAGGGGCCAGTATTCGGTTTTTGGTCCCACATAGCAGAGGTCTTAGTTTGCGGAGCAGGCGGTGTCTAAAAAAAACAGACCCGCAGCTTTTGGTTTTACATTCGATTGTTTCACGTCAATATCAGCTCATCTTGCGCCACTGATGCAAAACAAATCTGCTTTTCAGTTATGTGGTCGTTATCAGTTTGTACATGAAGCTATATCAACAGAACAGGAAAATGAGCGCCTGGAATTATGTGCAAATGCAATTATTCATATTGATTCTAAATTGATTTCATACTCTACATTTCATCTGCTGTATAATAATTTTTTCCTTCATCTCCCAATGGGGATTTTTTTTTTTTTATTGTTTTGTGCATTTAACTGTTTTTGGTGATGAATCTGCCTGCTCACTTGTATTGTTTTTCAGTACTGCCTGCACTCTCCTGGCGGTCCTACCGTCCTCTGTCAGACTCCTGACAAAGCCCACCTTCTGGCAGTTTAAACTGGCCTTGGTAAGTGCCATCCAAACAATAGCAAGCTGAATTAACTTATATTCCCCTGAGAGAAAGATTAGGTTTGTTTTTTTTTAACCTATAACGTGCAGGCTCAAATATCAGTAATTTAATCAGTTTAATTCATTTATTTTCTTTAAAATTGTCAGATAATTTAAAGTTGCGATGACAAATCAGTTAATTGTCAACTACAAATTAACCACCAACAGTTTTGATGATCAATCAGTCGGTTTGAGTCATTTTTGGAGGAAAAAATAAGTCAAAATTGTCTGATTTCATCCTCTTAAATAAGAATATTTTCTGGTTTATTTACTCCTCTATGACAGTAAACTGAATATCTTTGGCTTGTGGATAAAACAAGACATATTAGGATGTCATCTTTGGATTCTGGAAACACTGATCAACATTTTTCACCTTTTTTAAACAAACTAATGGATTTTTCTACAAACTACAACGATTACAATGTGTTCACTATTAAGGCATCCTTTCATACATTAGTTTTTCTCTCACTGTCATCATTACAAATAATTCTATCCAGTATTGATTTGTGGTAACAGTAGCAGTACTAATAATTTCAATGTCACTTTCAGGCTAATTCGTCTCTGGCGTTTTTCCTCTTCTCCTATCAAGTCCACGAGAAGTCCATCCTCTTGGCTGCCTTGTAAGTACCGAGGTAATAGCAGTAACTTCTCAAGGTTTTGTCCCAACTTGAGACGGCGGTGCTTTTTCTATCTTCTGGTGACATCTCAAATATTCATGAGTATAGATTTAATTTCTGCCCACAAAGGGAGCTGTTCGTCTGATCTCAGTTTATGTCCCGCGGACTGTTAATGAGTTGAATACATGAGCGCTCTGTAAAAGTGACATCATCCTGCTGCTGTGCTCCCAGAGTTGCAGAGGAACAATCTATTTAAGTACAGACTTGCTAACTGAGGAGTTATTCACCTCTGTCATCACACTCTATTGTCATGATATGTGCCGTGCTGCGTGTCAGGGTCATATTTAACAGACTGAATGAAGCACTTGCATACATGACAGGGTTTGAATGGCTGCTGGAAAACCTTAAAATGCTTAGAGAAACGGCCTTAAATTAGAACAGCATTACTTTCATGATAAATTGCGTTGTACTGACTCAGCCAGGGTATGTAGGATGTCAGGTCTACTTACAGAGAGGTGACATATCTTAAAAGATAGATTTATTTTGTGTTTTTCTTCTGTTTGTCACCTTTTCAGTAGAATGCTACCACAAAACATCATTTGGCTGTTCATAACACCATAACATCTGATTAATCTGATGTAGTGATGTAACCATTTCGAGTGTATGTATAGAAATAAGTAATTCTGCCCAAAGGTAAGTTGCATGAAAACCTTGAAAATGCACCTTGGATTTGACAATGAACAAGCTGTAGGAACCCAGACCTGAACATGAAGACGTCGATATGTGTGTGTGTGTGTGTGTGTCTGTGTGTGTGATTCATTACCATTTACCTCCATATGTATAAAAGTGGCGGCTGTAGGAGGAGAGCGAAGTCTGGCACAGATTTGACAGCGAGGGATTTGGTTCCTAGATCTGGGCTCATCTATTAATCTAGATTAGGGTAGATTGTTGCTTTATTAACTATTGAGTTATATCTCCCACCTGTCCCCCTGAATCAATCAGTAATGCATGTCCAGGGATTAGGAAAGAATGGCAGGCGGCAGCTCGGGGCGTTGTTTGCGCAGGATCAATTATTGGGCTGTAACAGGATCGCCAAAGAGCACTGGCTGTAATTATGGGCTCTGGGACCGGTGGAAAGTGCCCCCCTCGGAGCACAGTGTGCAACTAGCGCCAGCTAGCAATGACGCAGGCAGCTAGGTTCATCTAATAAGAGCTATAACACAATGTGCCATGACGTCATCGTTTTAACACCGCAGCTTCTTGGCGAAACATTTTCAGGTCTTTTAATGATGAAATTGAATACTAAGTAAAAGTTGGATTTACTGTACCATGCCATACGTCCGAGGGGATTCACAGTTAAAGGGATATACTGGTATAAATGAATGTGTTGCAGCAAACACTTGACTGCCTTGCGAGAGATGGTCAATAATCGATTAATGTGGACATAATATGGGGTGAGCTACTTTAATGTGATACACGTATGATATGAGTTTACATCCTGCTCTGACTGAACATGGCCTCACTTCCTGTCTTACTCTAAAATAATATTTAATGGTGCTTGCTGTCAAGTGTGTTTAACAGTGAGTGCATTGAATTTTGATCTTTTCTAGGCCCGTCTGCCTCCTACTGAATGACCTCCCCTTGGTGGCTATTTATTTCCTGCAGGTCTCTACGTTCAGGTAAGACCGTGTGGAAACACTTTTGTGAAAGGCTTTACTGATGGTTATGTTTTTTTCCCCCTTATATGCTCATCAATAGTGCAACTGTCGATTGTCATCTTGCATGTGTTGACGTTGAGTTTTAAGCCTGATCAAAACTTCACTAGCTTGACTAGCTTGCTTTCCAGTGTTAAAGGAAATGAGCTTCTTCCCTTTTTGCAGAGAGGTACATGAGAATATTAATGCCTCTGTCATGTCTGTATAAATGTAAAGCTACCTGTGGCAGGTGTTTAGCTTAGCTTAGTTTAGCATTAAGATCTTTTAAAGCTCAGTAATTATATATTATATATCTTTGGAAAGTTATGTGGGGGGTTATGTGCCCCATTTTTTTCTTGGCTGGCAACAGTTACTTACTTGAGTCGCCGCTAATTACCTGGCAGTGCCATGTCAACGACCAGACCTACATGAGCTATTGCAAATAATGTCGAACTCTTCCTTTAATAACCAGGGAGGCTGAGCTATTACCTTATTTCCCCTCTGGGATGAATTAAGTTGTCTGTCTGTCTGTCTGTCTGTCCATCTCAGACAAGATCAAAACCTGCCTTCAAATGAAAATGAAAATTTGAGAGTTATCAATTGTAAACACACAGGTTTGGAATCTGGAATTTTAACATGACCTATCTTTATTTCTTTCCCTGCCTCACCACTGTTAACTATCAAATTAGAAGCAGCCGTAGAAATAATCCTAAAAAAGCTAAATGGAATCTGCGATACGGGTCGAGCTGAGGACCATGAATGGAAAAGACAAGTAGTGCTGCGAATGCTGTGTCTAACTTTCACCAGCTGTTGTTAAATTCTTCCGGCAGCACTAATTGTTGTGCGTGTGGTTTAGTATAAGGATATCTGGGGATTACATGGCATAGTCTGCATGCCTGCTGTCTAAGTGTGCGTTGTGTAGGGACAGGAGGTCATTCTGTAGCTGCCTCTCGGTACAGTCTAACATCACATTATCTGCATCCTCTACAGGCTCTGCCATTTTTAAAAAAAAAAATACATCTTTTGTTAGCGTAATTGGCTGAATGGATGCTCAACCATAGCAATTTTAAGAGGACAGAATGCAGCCAGTCTGTTTAAATTGACCAAGTATGTATTTCCAAATTGTTCAACATTCATTTGCTGAATGGGGCTTTTTTGTCAGAGTAAAAATCAGAATGAGTGGTTTGTTTGGAGCGGATAGGTTTTTACAAGCTGGGGTGACCTGCGATTTACTATGAGTCAACTGTTGTTCTTGTGCACGGCCCTCTGCTAAACTAAGATAAGCTTGGCATGAATGTCAGAGCCATCTCTCCCCAGGGGTCAGACTGCTTGTGCAGGCCTGCTGGATAAAAGCTATTTGGCCTACTGTTGCCCTTTTCTTATTTTTCTGATATATATACATATATATAAATCCCATGTTTCTGTATTCCACTGTAAGAGTCAGTATCTGTATCTGAGCTCCAGCTGCAACTCTTTCTGGCCCTGTTTGGAGTCATTATACGTTGCTGTTCTTTTGTGTTATTGTAAATTGCTCTAGACGTCAGCAGAAATCTCTTAATTGTGAACTGTAAGTGCACCATTGTTCTTATCCTCGTCCCTCTGTGCAGCATGGTGCCTCTGTTACTAAAGGACGGTCTGCTGGTGCCCTACATTGTGACCTCACTGGCCTTCCTCTTCTTTGGCGTCTTTCTCCTGTCTGCACTGGAGCACTGTTCAGAGGAAGAGCTGCGGCTGGGAGCCTATCACAAGCTGCTGTTCTGCCTACCCAAACTGGACCTGGCCTGTATTGTGAGATGGAAGGTCAGTGTGGTCCAAGTCCTGGTGCAACGAACAATACAATAGTCATCACTGATTTTTGTGGGTTTTGTACTTTCTATGTTACAATCATTTGGTTGTAAAGTAAATGAAGATGTTAGGTTTTAGAAGTTACATATCTTTAAGGGACATTTTGCTATTGATAGTCCTAAAAATATAATAATAAATAAGAAAGTTGATTTTTGAGTCTCATTCCCAATTCTTCATGGCCGACCTGACCTACAATCCCCAAGTGCCAATATTTGACGAGTAACGAGATGAATTATCACAGATCTGGTTGTAGCCAGGACTTTCAGCTTTTTGTACACAGATATAGTAATAATAATGGTCCAAAATGATCTGAAAAAATTGAAAAATGTGACACCAAATATGTGCACCTCAGTGTTTTCTCTAATCAAACCTGGTTTTATGTATCTTAAATATCTACACAAAGTTTACTTTTATTTAGTCTGGTTTTGATCATTTTTTTGACCTGCAAATCTTCAGCTTAGTCCTCATGGAGTATGTGCGGACTGACGAGGGAATACATATTTAGTTTCACCAAAACTAGGGATTAGAATTAATGTACTGATGAGTTAAGAGTTTAGCCTTTTTAAAAATGTCTTAAATACACATATAATGAAAAAAATGTATATATTGTATGTAATATTTCATATGATTATTCATTAACCGATAATCAATTGATTAAAATTAGCATCTCCAGTCAAAACAATATCAAAAAGTGCTGTGAGGAAGTGCAGATGTGATGTCATGGTTTATATCAGTTACATGCTGCGGGTCAAGCTGCGCTGAGACTTGTACAGCACGCAGCAGGTTTTATCTTTGTGGTTGCAGCTCTAATTGGTTGCTAATAAAATAAAGGTCATGCAGATGACCTAATACTGATTAAGACAGGTAGGGAAGGAAGTGTTATATGTCTTCATCCTTGTTTTCGACAGATTGTGCACAAAGGGGTAATTTAAAGCCACCATGTGTAGAATTTTTGAATTTTCATTATTGCATTTTTCAAATTATTCTAATGCAGCGAGTGTTTGTGGAGACATGAGATAATCCTGGTGAAAACTCATCTCAGCCCATTCCCGTCATTGTTACTGGATCAGTTCATCTTCACCACAGTGTATTTTGGATATGTCATTAGGAGTTGCCAAAAAAAAAAAAAAAATCGTCCAATCTGAGACGCTTTAAGTTTAAAGCATGGTGTTTTTTCTTTCTGACGTTCATTGGACCAAAAACCAAGTAGTGTGAGTGATACTGCTGCTTGATTAAGTCAATAGTTCGTGTCTGCTCTTGTACACGGGGGGGGAGGAGGATGTTCAGCTGATGCATTTGTAATAAGAAGGGTGCTGATTTCAGGATCCCAGGTGGCCTGTACTTTGAAAGTGGCACTAGACCCAAATTGCAAGCGTGTGAGAAGATATACCCAACTGTATAAATAAAGATCATGTGCCGCTGTAAGCTGTGTAAGCTGTCCGGGGATGAAAGCCGCTGCCAGCCAAATAATTATTTATCACTTATTTAAGTTTCCACAGTGTCTGAAGTGGCTGCACTGCCAGCCCCTTAGCGACAGGGGCACCGGTAGGGTGTCAGAGATTAAGAGGAGGTGTCTTTTTATAGCACGTGTCATTAACACAGGTTTGCCTAGATATATTTATTTACACAAGCAGCATAAATAGCGAGCCCCAATGAAGGCGATAAGGTTTCATGGGTTTGGGGTGGCGGGGAGGGTGTGGGCATGAGGTGTTTCCTCCATCTTACTCACTGACTTGTCTGTGGGTCATAAAGTCCAAATAGACACATGAGTGATCTCACTCTCACCAACAGTTTTGTTTGCAACTCTGTAACGGTAAAAAAAGTAGTTATGACGGACTTAATTCAGAATGTCTGTTCTGCAGAGTCATCTTTTCTTTATAGCAGCTCTAAATGACCAATCTGATGGAAGTCACCCAGTGATAAATATCTAATCTGATTTGAGAGCTCCTTCAAATCAAATCATTCATTGGTTTGATATTATAGTTGCACTTAAAATTAGGAGAAAAGCCAACAGTTTGTTCTTAGCCTGAGGTGCCCGGTCTTTTCATTGTTTTATGAGGAACAGTTTCTGGTGTCGAATATCAATTCAGTCATTGCAAAAAGGCAGTTAGGCGGTATGTCTGCATTAAAAGAGACTTAGATATCCTACATTTCAGCTACAAGAGTAGGTCAGGTACTTAAAATGCTGGAACCTGGGCTTTAATTAATACAACGTTATGAACATCTTTCTTTAGACCCTCGCCGTATTGTGAACACCCACATCTTTTAAACCCCACAGCTCAATCTGAAAGACATAAGTAGTTTTTTTTCTTTTTCAACAAACAAATGTTTGTTGAAAAACACACATGATGATGGTATTCATCATGGAAATGGCATGCATGAGACAGAGGTTACGATCTCCTTCCCATATGATCACGTGTCTGAGGTTCCATCACATGACGACCACTTGAACCATCTCCACCAACAAAGTTTACAAAATTCCTCTGTACCCACAGCAACTGATGTACATTAACATTTTGTTAATTTTACAGTTATTATAGTATGTTTGATAATGATTTTTTTTTCTTACTAATTTCAATATGATGATAAGATTGTTTCATTTCAATTATAAAAAGATTTTTGGTTTAAATGATGGATGTGGATTATCACCAGATGACATTCAAGTCATTTTTTAAGGATTAAGTGTCAAGTTAAGTATTTTCCAAACTTTCCGAGGTAGCACCTGACTGCAGCTATTTGACCTCAGCCTGAGTTTGTAAACTCTTTTAGCATTCAGCATACTAAACGATCTCGTGTCCCTTTTATTTTTTCAATCAATTTCACACCCCCCTCTGTCTCTGTTTGTCTGCACTACAGTTCTACATCAGCGTCGCAGTCATGGCAGGTCTGAGCGTCGCGAGTGTCGCTCTGGTTCCTCCTCCACATCTACCCGACTTGTTTCCTGTGCTGGTGTCTACTACTGCTTTCCTGCACTTCTTTGGAACATTTGTATATTTCAACGTTGTTCAGTTCAGCGGGCCACCGAGCAGAAAGAGCCAGAAGAAGAAGAACTGAACGGTGCCAAAAGGGGAGTAATCACACTGTCTGCTCTGAATGTGCATGAAGGCTATCACTCGTGCCATCATGTCCGAAGTGCATATAGAACAAATGTACTACTGCAACGATGAATTGATTGAAAGAAAATTAATTGGCAACTATTTTGAAAAATAATTCATCATTTTCAAAGTCATTTTTGGTGATGGTGCCAGCTGCTTAAATATGACAATACCCTGCTTTTTCTCTGCCCTTCATGCATTGCAGTAAATTGAATATCTTTGGGTTTTAGGCTGTTGCTTTGTCAAAAACAAAGATTTGATGACATCACCTTTCAGAAATTGTAATTCTTCACAATTTGTGTTGGTTGCAGCCCTACATAAAGGCTTATTAAGTCTGAAAAACATATCAACATACTTCTGATTGGCATCTCAGAGGAGCTGTGACAAAGGGTAGTGATATTTTATAAGTTTGACCCAATAAATTCACAAAATAGTCCTCTCCTATACAAAAATTCAATAAGAAAGCTCAATTTAGCCTTTACTTGAAGGGAAAGTTATCTACTTTTTATTTGGATGTCCACTTAGAGTTTCTGGTAAATGTAATCAATTGAAGCAATAAATTCATCAGCGCATGCTGGATTGACAGAGAAAACACGTTTGTGCTGCAGAAGCTGTTTTTTTTTTAAGGAACAACTACAAACTATTTCAGCTCAGATTGCTGGTGTGTCTGGATAGACGGGGCGGGCTGCTGCTCGCAAACAAAACGTGTTCTCTTGTATGTAAACCAGCTACATTCTCAATAGCATCCCAAAATATGAGTGATGTTTAAACGACATTTATTTTTACAATGCAATGCATCCTGGAACATGTAGGCACTGTGGGGGCGTCTCCACAGCAGGAGAACACCACTTTCTCTGTCAAAAGTAGCATACAATGAGGAATTTATGCTTGGACCAATGATGCTTCACTCTTCAAGCAGTGTTCAGCTGATACACCTGATTTTAGAAAGCTCTGTGCCTTTATGCTCAAGCTTCAGTTGGAGGCCACAATAATAGGAACACCTGTTGCAATGTTTGGTTATTGTTAAGACTATTGGGAGAAGTGTATATTTGACCTTGCGGTCATTTTCAAATCCGTAGTTGACTTAATGATATTGTAAGGTGTTCCTGTTATTTTGTCCACCCTCAGTACCTCCTCTGGGGATTGTGATTAAAATGCATTCCTGATGGGACTGGACTCAGGTCTCGCATTAAAGGTTGTGATTATCTATTCATGTGAACTTTTCTTTTTTACGGTTTTCTACTGTATATTTTTTATCCATCATTGGAAGTTATTTTGTACAAACTTGGTTTTTGTGAAAATAAATAACATTTCGCTATGACCTAAAGTGAACGTGGGTTTTACTGCCAAATTGTTAAATGATTAGATTTTGAGCAGCCTCATATAAACTGTCTACATTTACCAAGTAGTCCGCTAAATCACCCCCAACAGTCTGGCAGAGACAGAGCCAATAATTGGACAGAAATTATATCTTTCAAAAGCTTTTACTCAATATCATTAAATATTCATTACCAGCCCCAGATACTACAAGGGTCCTGCACAAAAGACCTGTTCATTTAAAACAAAGCCAGTGACAGGACAGGCCTTAAAAAGAGATGATGGAAGGTGACATATCTGAACATAATGCTATAAAGTTGAAATACCACAGAAAAAGGTACAAGCAATTTCTTTCTCCAATCTCTGAGCCAGTTAATGACGGGCATAAAAAAATCCATTACAACTATAAATGTTATCAGGTCAGTGAGGGTTGCCCGTGCATCTGAGGCTCCAGGCCGCTAGCCAATAATGGGCCATGGGGACAAATAGGAGCCCAAGATCTGAGTTAACTGTTACTACAATGGAACATGAACACAAGGGGCCAATTAGAGGTGGTGTGGAAGGTGCTGGTTTGCCCTTTTATTACACATGTTTATATAAAGTCATGTCAATTCATTTAGAAAGATGTGAGTCCCACTTCTGAAATGGGAAGGTAAATTAATAATGTCACTAAATTAGTAGAGTAATACAGGTACACAAGTAATATAGAGTACATATATGGAGTACATATTAAAAGTCAACACATTAAAAACAATCAGTTTAGTTCTACTTCACTCAAATAAATAATGTTAAAAAGATCCAATAATAAAAGATGGTCCAATAACCAACGACAAAAAATGACATTTCCATGATAACCTGGCAAAACAGTTTTGATAATGTCTATGGTCCAAGCTGCTCAAATGTGACTTTAATCATTGTAATGATGTATTATCACTTTAGTATCTTGAAACCTGGACAATTGTTACTATTCATGACATCTTATTGACTAAAAGAGTAACTGATTAAAGTCCAGTGTGTTGATTTAGTGTCATATAGCGGTGAGGTCGCAGATTGCAACCAACTGAATACCCCTCACCTGACCCTCCTCTACCATAGTCACGAAAAACACCAAAGGCCCTCTAGAGCCACTTTTTGGTATGTCTATTCTGGGCTCCTGTAGAAAAAATGGCTGATTCTGGGTGAAGACTTGCCCTCTAATTTTAAGGCAAAGAAAACACACAGATATATATTTCCAGGTGATAATACGCTAATAAAGCATTTTATAAATATTATATAACATTTCTGCCCTAAATCCTACACACTGGACCTTTAATCAAAAAAAGAATCAATAGATTAAATACTATTAATTATAAATGTCACATTCAACAAAATCAGTCTGCTTCTGGCATTAAAAAAAAAAAACATTAAATAAAGTTAAATGGTTACACACCAGACAGTGAGCCTTTTTCAATTTCAAGCCACAGTGAAAATAAGGCTCCTGTCACCGCCTAGTCTGACTAGTTATCGAGGATGCAAATCCACAGTTTCTGTGGCTCTGAAGTTCAGACTCGTGGCAGGCTCTGTTAAGTAGATACTGTACACTCAAATCTAAAAGTCTGTGTTAATAGGAGATAAAGAAAATGTCCCTGCGGGACCCCAGATCAGTTTTAGATCCCACAGTGAAAAGCGTTGGAATGGGTAAGAGATTATCTGATGCATCAGGGGTTGTAAGGGGGCCATTAAAAGCACCATGGACCCTTCTATCAATCTCCAAAGGGACTTGTATCAAAACATTAGTTTTGTTTATGGGCTTGCTGGCTTTGTCCTTCACGTGGCCTCTAAGGGTGATAAAGTGAGAGTTACACGATCCACCTTAGGCAGAAATAGGAAATGTTGCTGTGAACACCAGCTGTTGCTTAGGTCGACTCGGGCAGTGAGAGGCCTCGGCCTTCCCAGGCACTGCCAAATAAAGAGACTACTGTGTTGTGTAAGACAGTTTGCCGCCGCCCCCCACCTTTACTTTTCAAAGGTGTTAAACTACACAGGTGGGGAGGACTGCATAGTTTTAGCCATAAAGGGGATGAGGGTTGCCATCTGAAAGAACATTATTTGCACAGCGTTGCAGCATTGTGGTTAATGTAGAATCAACATTTGTCAGCTGCCAGGCAGAGGCTCCGGCGGGTAGACAGAGTCTAACATGTCAGAGGATTCGCTCCCACCGTTTCAGACACTTCGCCTGCAAATGAATGACGGCTTCCGAGACATCTCAGCCTCACAACTGACAGCGCAGATTCCACATTCATCTCCTGCCTTATCTCCGCGGGATCATACGCACAGGAGGTGAAGAGCAATTCCATTAGCTGTCAACAGCCGAGATGCCTCGCTAACAAAAACCTGGGGAATATGGGAGAGGAAAACATGATTGTAACCCCACTGGCACCCCGTGATATTACACACACCACAGTCACTGTCAAGATTGAATGTTCACAAAGAAGAGTTAACAGGAGGCATATTTTCCATAAACCAAAAGTATCTGGTTATAAAGCAAGATGTATGGCAATGGATTTCTGTCAGTCATGAGCTACAATTGGTAATTAATTTCACTTTACAAAATTAGAGTTAAAGCAGATTATTGTACCTTAGCCCATAATGGATTTCAGAAACTCGTAGGAGCTGCCTGTCTTCACATTTCCTAAAAGGAGAGATGATGAAAGCTTAATTCAAGCATTTATAGATGAATGAAAAAAAAGCCTGTTTAATAACCTGGGTGATGCTCAAGACAACAACACAAATTGTGTGTGTTGAGATCCAATCTGATCGTTTCTGGTGCTGATACTGACGTAATTCACTTAATGGATAATGGACTGATCCAAGTATTCCCCATTGCACGCTGAAATTCTCTCACTTCTGAAGTCATGTATATAAATGCATAACTCAGTAGATAATAATACATTGATGTGCACTTGAATTTTTTTTCAAAGCATTAAGAGAGTCTCCATAGAGACAGAAAAAACAAATGCTGAGACAAAATAGTCTGTCCAAATATGTAGATGAAGGAAGAATGTAAATATAAAGTCAACTTCAATCCTAAAAACTCATTTTATGATGATGCTGGTTAGGGATTTCATTCAACCTTCAACTATATTTTCTTTTGAACAACACTGATTTCTTGCATTGTTAATCTTTCAAAGACACATGGAAGTCTATTTTTTGCATACTGAGATGAAATCCAGAGACATTCACTAAATCAGAACTAACGCCTGCAAAGATTGCATACTCTGCAACCCACGTTGTCGATCGAAGGCTTCACTTGGACCAAAACAGCCTAATATACAACTCCCCCCTTTAATTGCAACCGTGTTTTCAATCAGAAAGCATAAAACTCCCGGTGGGCAGGTGGCATCTCTCCGTGAGGTCTGCCTAGGATTGATGTGCCAGAGCCTGGGAGCAGCCCGGGCCGGCGGCCCACGACCTGCGACACAGCCCCATCACTTTTATGACATCTTAAGGAATCTTCTTTTTAATACAGCCCATTACTGCTGACATACAAATCTTCCACAACGTGGCCCCATCTATGGCCTGATCAATTTTTACACTGCTGAGCCGTCCCCTTTCCCCTCATTTTGTCATCTCAAAATTCATATTATATAGGATTTTCTTATGGGAAAAACTGCAATAAAAATATGTTACCATCCTGAAGATGCGTACAAGTCAGTACTTGACTCTTGCTTAAAAGCTTCGGAGAAAATAAAATTTGTTTCTGTAGTAAGCAGAACTGTTTAAATGTTATTTATTTTTATGTTCCTAAGAAAATATATTGTGAAGCGCAGCATTGATTTAGAACATAACCATGTCTCGATACGGGTTGGAGGGGCTGAATTTATGAATCCTTTGCACAACTCCTTTAATTGAATTTTCCAAATCTCTCACCACACACAAATAATCAATACCTACTGCTGAGGGAAACTTGCCTCAGAATTATTAGGGCCTTTCTTTTTCAATTTTGTAGTCATCAGCACATACAGACGCTGCGGGTATTTGTAATGCCGTGACTATACCCACAGGATTTATGCTCGCCCCAAGCCTGATTGCTCACTGAGAGCGACTTCTTTAGAATGCTTATTGAAACTTTTGTTAACCTTAAAGGACGGTCGTAAGCGCTTCTCAACACTGCACTCTCATTCTGAGAAAAGACGTAGTTTCAACTATGACAGGGTAAAGCAGAAAAAGGGATTGACATGGCAGGAAAAAAGGGGGGGATATTGGTAGGGAAGGAGAAACAGGAGGACATGTGGGATTGGAGGATTGGCTTGGAGATGCTGGAGTCTAGGCATCTAAGAAGGGGAGACAGAGGGTTTACAGTTCTTACATGCAGAATGGACTCTAACTAGTGTGTGATGGTGTTTGATCTGTTTTACCATACTTTTAAGTGGAGACAATATGCAAGACTCCAAAATCGTCAGTGTATAAATCTAGACCATGTAAAGAAAGATGGGAGAACATTTTTTTCCCCTTTTACAAATGAAAAGTTAAATGCACAAGTATTATAACGTACTCCGGTTTACTTTAACATACTTACTGCTGCTAGGGCCTCACTTGCACTTGAATGCAATGTCGCTAATGACCAGTAGCTAATGTTAGCAAACTTAAGACGGATATTTCTGTGTACTTGTCAGTTTGCTGATTGTTGCTTGTGTCACTGTTACACTACGTTTTACAATTTACCATTATACTGTAATGAACAGTCTGTATATTTGCTACAGCCAGATGCTACTATTGTCTGCACTTTTGTATCCCCAATCAAAAGGGTTGTTGCCATGTGGCCACTTGTGGTATTGCAGCTGAACATTTTTCATATAAAACAAATAAAAAAGGAATCTGTGAGACTCTTGACAGGACACCTTGAGCAATTCAAATTGGACTGAACAGGCGCCATCTTTGGATTCAGAATCTTCTGCTTAAGAATCTTTTTTGCCACTGACTCTATATTTAACAACTATGTTGAACTGTAAAATGCAGAGAGATTTAACTCGGGGTGATTGGCTTAAGTAGCATTCTATTAACTAAATTTGGCAAGGGCTTGAATGTAACAGACATTCATTTAAATTTAAACTCCTGCTCCGCAGGTTTGATTTAAAGGGAGTCAAAATGCTGCTGCACTTTTACAGCAGCAATGCTAGTATGCATGCATTTGGCTTTGAATGTGGTCACTTCATCTTTATAAATACTGTGACCTGTATCAGTGTCAGCGTGGCTCAGGTGTACGGCTCAGGTAATGGCAAGCTCTCTGTGCCTGGTCACTTGAAATTATGTTGCAGCCGCTAAAACATCCTAAGATGACCTGGCGGAGTTTTGTAAAGACTTAAGGTTGAAGAGTTGTGCTCACACACAAAACGCCTTTAGCCACTCTGCCATGTTCTTAAATTAGGTGAATGAACTAACGACCACTCACTTAAAGTTGGCTGTCCTCCATCAAAGATTTTCCTGTGAAGTGTAGTCAGGCTAAAACAATCCAATTTTAAAAAAAATGACTCTGGATCTATTGAGTGTGGAGTCTATGAGTGGAACACAGTTAATTGCAATGATCTATAAATCAATCACCGTTATACACCTCAAGAAAACATCTGATGTGGTGGAGAAATGAGTCAAATCTATATTCAGTATGTATATAGTAGTGCTTCAATGAAGTTTAAAGATACCCACTTTAAAATACAATACAATCCTATTTTTTAATCTATATATTTGGTAATACACATGCTACATTTTGTCAAGTACGATAAACTCTTTCGTTTTCCAACTTTCACACATAATATTGAACATAAATGTATGATTCCCACCGATGATGTCGAGATAAGAGAACAAGCAGCCCATACTGTGTATAATCCTATGTCCTCATAAAGCACTCAAACTCTTCAAAGAGTTTCTTTCACTCCCCCTCCTTTGTCGTCAGTGCTGGGATCCAAGCCCTTAAGGCCTTAGCAGTGAATCTAAACAAACATTTAACACTAGAGCAGAATCATGCTTCAAGATATCATCAAGATCAGCTGTCTGGATTCCACGGTCCCGGCAGATATAGGCCAGAACTCCTCAGCAGCTTTGAATAACAGTTTGTTTACTTAAAATGTGTGTCTCAATGCACACAGAGGGCCAATTCTCTCCCAGAGCTATCTGCCTTGACATTGTGAAGTCTGTTGTTGTAAGGAGGCTTATGCAAAACTGATAAATTTCACGGATCCACCATGTGATAAAAATGTGACATTCCTGTGGTGTGGATCCACAATGCATCGTGTATGTTCAGCTCCCTTACTGGAACTAATTAAAATAATTTCTAACAACCTTATCGGAAAACAAGCTCGCCTACTGACAATACCCCCTATTAATTTTACACAAGTCCCCATTGTATGATTCGATCACAAGAATTGCTCTGCTGCAGGCATTATATGTGCCTAAAGTAATCAAATTAATTCTTTCCCGAGGAAATCTACTGACTTGTTTGTGTAGCCATAACAAAATGTTGTTTTTCTCTAAAGGTCGCAGAGCACACTTTGTCTGAACAACTGAAACAAGCATCCATTGATGCTCTTAATAGCAAAAGATACATAGCAAAGAAGATGAAGGACTTAGCAAATCGAAGTGAAGTAGTAGCAGATGGGGATGTCTTTTGGAATGACTCAGCCTCGTGACAACATTTATTTGTCTGCTCATCTTGAAATAAACAATTGGGACAAATGTGTTTTCCTACAGCCCTTTAAAGACAACGGGATATGGTCACAGCCACAACTATTAAATTGGAGGATGTCATTGAAAAATTATGTGAGCAAAAACAGTCTTGATACAAGCAAAATGTTGAAACACTGGCCTCACATCCTGGACGTAACTTAAGGCGGATGTCCATATAAAAATTCCAAAACATTCAAGTTGTTGAATTGACCAAAATGAATGCTACCTTTTAGAAACATATGCATTGAATTACTGCACTTGTCTTCAAACATGTGTCATCTTTCGATATTGTTCAGCACTCAGCTCTAGCTAGCAGCATGTCGCCATAAAGCCTCTCAGTGATCAATGTGATAATATCCCAGTAATGTGAAGTAGGTGTGTTTGTCTTGATGGCATGAAAGCATAACAGTACATGAATGTTATACAATAAAAGATTGTTTCCTCTCACACTGTGTTAAGCTTATTGCATGTATTAGCAGATGCACTACCTTGACTGAGATGCTTGAGGTCCTTATTCTCTTTCAAAGATAACTCCACCCTGGATGCTGAAAAACACAAACCATCACAGTTACTTTAAAACAGAACAAAAATCCTAACTTGTTTTGTGTATTTTACATCCAGATTCAACCTCAGATTATCTGACTGACTATGGCAGTCACATGTGACAGTGTTTTGTTGGACTTACTCAGCTCCTTGTGTCTCTTTAGCTCAGTCTTCAGGTCAGTAGAAGATCCAGCGAGGAACCGTCCTTGTTCACTGCTGCCCTCTGCTGACTGATTTAAATACAGGCTCAAGGAGATCAAAAGGAAAACCATAAAAACCCAGTGACATGCAGGAACTGGTGAGAAAAATGAACCAACATCTCACAGTATTAGAAATGAAAGAACAAAGAAAAAAGGAAAAAAAAGAAAATCACAGCCCTAGTCGGAAAGGAAAAGCCATGTCAGAAGTGAATATTCAGTATGTAATAAAAACCATCATCTCTCAATCTCCAGATATGATGGAGCCAGACATATTTCCGCCTATTGTAGAGATTTAAGACCAAAGAAAAAGTCCTTCTCACAAAGATTTCCTCCAGCTCTTTCCTGGCCGTGATGAATGCATCCACTGATTGTTCCAGTTTAGATCGCAAGGAGTCCAATCTGCTCAAAGCAAGAGAGGGTGAGATAAGAACAGTACTACGACATGTCCAGAAGTCTTCATAGAATAATCCTTTGAACAGTGTGACTATAGGTATATGTCAGACACTCAAATTAATGCTTTTTATTGATATTTTCAAGATATCTTTTAACAAAATTTAAGGCAAATCATTTTGTATTGCATTGCATTGCACTTAAGTACAAAGGTTAATAGTGTACATGTACTGCAGTGGTCCTGTGCAGAGGGCAGGTAAACAGCTAAGTGTAAGTACAATATAAAAATACTGTATGAGGTTCAGTGGTAGGTTTTATGATTTGCAACAAAAATGTAAACATTCTGGCATATGAGCTCGACTCATTTTGACAAAATAAATGAACAGATGTAATGACTTTAGATTCTTGCTGTAAATGGAATGTAAGACATTTCAAGGACCTGCAGACACCATGTTGAACTGATGTTACTGGCTGTAAATATCACTACCTTAAAGACGTCTATTAAATGACTACATGTACCTACTTTTATAAACTAATGTTATTTATTGATCATTATATAGTGATCAGTCGCTGATGAACCAAACTGGACTCATCATATCTGACTATAATTGACCTTTCTCTCTCGCTCTCACTCTTTCTTAAGGAGTTAATTAAACAAACAATGCTTCCGAGCACTTGCACTGCTTGTGGCTATAGGTTGGCACTTTATGCTTGTTTTTTCAACATAGGGTTGCATCTTTGCGTATTTTTGTGGCTTACATGACTTTTGAATTTGCTTATCATGTGTATTGAAGTAAGATTGCTTCTATAAGCCTCTAGGAGTTTTCCCAATCTCACCTGCACCATTTGCTTCTTTTCTTTTGTCGTTTTGACTCTGCTGCTTCATTTTACAGTGTAAAATAAATAGATATAAAATAGCTAGAGGGTTGAAAATAGGTAACTGGTA
This sequence comes from Diplodus sargus, assembly GCA_903131615.1. Lineage (NCBI taxonomy): Eukaryota > Metazoa > Chordata > Actinopteri > Spariformes > Sparidae > Diplodus > Diplodus sargus. The sequence continues at coordinate 2,441,970 of CAEMYA010000488.1, forward strand.
GAGCCTGAAAGAGCCCAAAGAAAATATTTAAAACCTTATGGACAGTAAGATACAGCACCAGTACCATGAAAACTAATCCTGTTTATTATTTCTAAATAGTAACTGTCTATGATCTGAAAATGTGTCTATAGCTTAATGATTGATTATCTAGTATCCCTGTTATTAACCAATTATTCATTTTAGCTATTATGTATTGTTAATTGTTGATAGTTAATTTTTGTTGTACTTCATTGTACTTTTTCTTGAACTTTACTGCTTTGGAAGTGTGCCTGTTTTTAGTCTGGCCATTTGGGGTTTTACAATTTTCCTCCAAATACTAGTCCTATTACATTTATTTTCACAATGAATTAAAACACTGCTCTACCCCAAATGACCCTAATATGACATAACCAAGTGAGTGTTATGAATGTACTGTAAACTGAGCTCATGTAACGTATTAGTGACAGCACTATAAAATTAAAAACTAATGCTTGTCTTGATGGATGGGCCAGACACCAAATGTCTGCCTTGACTAAGGAAATGGTTCTTGTGTTAAGTGACTCTTATACAACTATTTTTAGTGCTATGTAAATCACTGATAATTTGGCCAGTGATGGATCTCCGTCATTCCGTGTCTCCTGTCATTAAAGTCTGATATGTCATTATGACCATCAGGAAAGTGTGCCAATTGAAATATAGCAACTCATAAAAGGGAGTTCTCTGTAACCCTTTAACTCTCTGCTCTAGTTAAGCTCCTTTTGTATTGACAGTTAGCAGTGAATAAACTTAATTTACAGCCTAAAATATAAGTTATTAACAAAAATAATAGTCTAAATATGGGAAAAGCAAAAGCTGTGACCTAAATACTCACTTTTCCAATTCTGTCTCCGGGACCTCTTGTTCATGTCTTGTGACTTTGGTCTTGCCTGTTGATTAAGAACCAAATCCTTATTAACACAATCTACAGAACACATATGCAAGTTACTGTGGCTTTCTGAACTGACAACTTTTATTTACCACACAAGGATTACAATAACAACAGTATAACTATATGTAAAAGTCAAAATGATCTAAATAATCTGAATAGTCCTAAAGAATTCAGTAAGGACAACAACCCCTTGTGGAGCTTGTGGGTTGAGGTAATTTATCTGGTGGTGCAATTTTGTAGCAATTTCAATATCAGAATATCATGAGGGGAAAACTACACACAATCAAATCTTTAAATTCAGTTTTTGAAATTGTCAATTACACAGAATAAGGTGACTGGAAGCAACACTGTGCTTCATAGTCACACATTCTGTAGGTCAAAACTTTGTCATTTGATGCCCATATAACCTCTGACGTTCTAGTCAAAAGCCCCATTTCGACTGCAGCTGACTTGTTAGGACTGGTCTTCTCAAGTTGTGATCCAAGCACATGGAACCGATTTCAGAGTTTGTGCATGTGTGCAAGACACACAGGTTGTTGTTGGGTTTTTTAAATTTTTTACAACCAGTCGAAACATGACTGAATGGACTTATGCGGACATTAGTCATGAGACAATGACCAGTATGTCAGAGCAATTAAAGCATGCACATGGCCTAAATTCATATGATCTGCTCTTATGTGTAGTTAATGCTTCATCGGTTTTAGGATAGCTTTTGTCACAGACAAGATTTGCCTGAGACATGATCTGCAAAGACATGTGTCAGCAAACCTGCTTGAGAGCGGGCACACCCAGTCAAAGGTGCGTGGTTTCTTGCAGGTACTGGTATTTTGGAGGCTGGGTGCTATTTAGGATAGAGAAAAGACCAATTTTAATTAAAACATGCAATCAAAACAGGTAGCCTAAATGTTATACTTTAAAAACATGATTTTATACAGAAATGAGACAGCAGTATATCATGGGATATCAGTAAACTAAAAACATTGCCAGGTACACCTGGTACAACAAGTATTTATCTACTTACATTATGGGCATTGTCCAAGTGCAGAACCCTTCTCACACTGTTGAAATAAAACAACTAATTACTGGTTACTTGAACGTTCAGTATGCCTTAATAGTACGATAGACTACAGCAAAATACAGTTACTTCCATGGGAAAACTAGTAGTGACACCCCAACAGTTGTTTAGCCACAAAAAATCCCTAATAATCAACCATACTGTTAGCTTAATTCGGACACAAACTAGCTAATATGGTATATATTGTTAGCTGTCCCTTTTTACTTCAATCAATTATTTACTTTTCTGCGCGAATGGTGCATTACATTAAATATTTCTGATTTAAAGTCTTATTAAGTTAGTTATCATGCGGTTGAATTTAGAAATCAATGCGACAAAACAACGATACAGTGAATACTCACGGCATTTTAAAAAACTGTCTTAGCAGAAGTTTGTTGCAAATTTATAAAACTGCCGCCTTTGCTACACTTACAACAGTTCGTGTAAAACATAGGCTGGCCTTTACCAGGTTCCGCTGTCCCCGTATTGCGAAAACGACTCTAACCACGCAACACAGTCGAAATATAAAACCAAACCCTTATTTATAGTTAATCATTAACATTATCCATATTACACAGAGGGGTGCAATACAGCACCACATTAGTCTTTAAGCAAAGGGAAAGGCTAACGTTTGTTTCTTCAGTGTCGTTTTAGGTGAACACCGATGGGTTTTTGTTTACCTAGCAACAGACAGCAGATAGCAACGGTGTTTCAGTGTCATCGCTAACGCGAATTTTATCGAATAAAATGCACCGTGGCATGCGTTCGGGTGATTGTAAAGTATCACGAAAAAGTAAAAATAACATCATTTAGTCTGAATTAGCTGCCGAATTGGCCGTCGCCTGGTGTCTTAGCTGGGGAGTGCTAGCTAACGGCAGCCAGGTCGATATCGTCTTCCAAAGATGTCTTTTCAAGAGTCACCCCGTCCTTCTGATGAAGAGGAGGCTTTCTACATGCACTGCAGAGCCGCATACTTAGCTGTGTTCAGATCGAGTTTGACGAATATCGCTTCGAAACAGCAGCTATGTCGTGGTAAGCTAATGTCAAACTATTAACTAAGCTAAATAGTTTGCTCATTAAACAATTTCATGTGCCATTCCCTATTCAAAGGAAAACTCAATTTTATAAAGATTTAATTCCCATGTTATTTCTATAACATCTATTGTTACCTTTGGAGATAATTTCATCTGGAAACAAATCGCCGCAAATCTATTCCCTTTACACTCTTAAACCTTTATTACCTGCTGGTGGTTATTCGGAAAACGATGCTGTGCATCTCCGGCATACATTGATCAGTCCCTGAGAACATCTAGTGGTGATTCCAGAGTGCACAAAATATAAAATGTGGTATAGTGATGCACAAGACATTTAGAAGATTTCTATTTTATAGAGTAAAAACATGGAATCCTGCCTCTTCAGCTCTGAAGCTATTTAAGGGGAAATAAAAGAGGAGAAGTGTATGTTGACTTCTGTTGTAATCGGTGGTACAGATGTTACAGTTTGCAAAAACACAATATATTACATGTTTCAAAAATTCGAAAGGTATGTCAGAAAAGCCATTTAAAGAGAAAAACAGCCTTGCCCTATTTGCTGTCATCACCTGTTGCTTCTTGCAGACTCAATGTCCTTTCCCATTTAGCCCTCCAGCAGGCTGGCAGAAATCCTTCCCGTGCAACTCTCAGTAAATACTGGACCTCGACAACATCCAAACTGAACTTTGACGACTTCTGTGAGATTCTTAAGTGTGAGAAGAAGACTGAGGAGACCGAGCTGCTGAGAGCCTTCAAAAAGATGGATGTGAACGGAGACGGCTACATTTCACACAGTGAACTGGAGACGGCCCTCACCAGTGTGAGTTGCTTAAAAGATTTACTTTTTTACTTACTGTTTTAGGTTCATGTTAAGGTATTCGGACAACTGCACTACTGTAACTCAACAACGGATGTATATCAGATGTAGACTGCCTAGATGTAAAATGATTAAAAATCACTGATTGGCTGTTGTTCAAGTTTTTTCCTAATTAAAAAAAATGTTGAATCTTCCAGAGTGGAGAGAAAATGACCACTGAAGAGGTGAATGCTATTTTCTCATTACTTGACGTCAACAAAGATGGGAAACTGGACTATGCAGAAGTAAGTTAAGACAAGTATGAAGTGACTTCTTTCATTTATCTTTAAAGTTGAATAAAGTTCACATAAAATGCAGAGAGTCAGTTATGCAAATGGCAAAAAAGGTCCTTATTTCTTGTCATGTCCTTACCTCCATCCAAGATAGAAGCATTTGTGACCCCTTTTCTTCCCCCAGAACATCCTAATATATCAATGTCTTACTACTGGTGTCCTGTTGCTGTCAGTTCTGCAGATTGCTTGTGTCTACGGTGGAGCAGTGTCAGATGGCTCTTTTGGAGAGGCTTGAGGCTAATGCCAAGCTGAAGAGACAGAACTTTGGCAGTCAGTCATACAGCCCTCCGAAGAGCTCCGTGTCATCAGCAGCAGCAGCAGCAGCATCTCAAGCGGCAGGGACTCTGCCTCAGCCTCCAGAAACACCAAGGACAGACTCAGATACGACACTCAAGAAAGGTAAAACATGTGACATCCAAGAAGAATCTAACATACAACAGAGCCAATGTAACAGTCAAGCATGTAATGCATGTTCTGTTTTCTCGTTATGCATATTCATTGAAAGTTTAAAACACGAATAGCAATTCCACAAGGGAAAATGTGGATTTCTTTTCTTTCTAATTTTTCTCAAGTACACTTCCTACCATCGGACTAAAGACTTTCACATAAAACATACAATTTTAACATATTTATATCTAACCTCTTACCATATTTTACAGAGTCTGATTCAAACATCGACATCTGATGTCTGTATTAACAAACATAAAAAGGAAAAAACAAGAGAAGGGAGGGACAGATCAAGATACTGATATATACAGGAAAATATACAGAGAGGACTTTATTTTTGCTTGAACATGCTCATGTCTTCCTGCTGTACGACTCCCATACATATTGTCAGTCTGTGAAACACCGTCTACAGATCCAAAGTAGCAGCCAATGGAGACTGCACACCAAGTATACTTATGATTCCAATTTATAGTTGCACACCGGTACACACTGCTTGCCCCTATACGCCTCACCGATTAGTTTTGATGAATAAATAATAGCTCTGTTATTGATCGATTTTTCACTCCCCCTGTGACAAATCGCCTCATTAAGACAGGCCATACATCATAATAGCCGCACAATTAGGGCAGCTTGTTTGGAGGGAGGAGACTGTAAAGTGTTGTGATTTGGGTAATCATTTCTGCCATTAGGAGATTGACAAAAGCTCCATCTGCTCTGATGAAATATGCTGCCTTTCGACCATGGCTGCTGAGTTAGAGCTCTTGCCAAAACTATGTTTTCTCAGCTTAAACAAACAAGGACTGGCATCAAGTCGAGCTTCACCCGTCTGCAACCAAGGATAATGAACCGCAGAGTTTTTTTTTCTGTAAAAGACAGCACCTTCACCTAGTTGAAGGTGGATGTGAAGAAAATTAGATATTTTTTTTGCACTTTCAAACCCGCTTTTTGAGGAGAGAGAAGAACACAGATCCTGGATGAGCGAGCAAGGGACAGGCCCACAGTGGGAAGATAGATGGGGTTGATTTAAGTGGTCAGTCCATGTTCATGTTATTGATTTGGGGGATTCCACCACTTCTCACTGGGGAGCTGATGAGGGATTAGACGGTGGTGGAGAGGAGGGCCTGCTCGACCACCACTGCAAAAACAAATGAGCTCCCACGTAGTTGTCTGGATTATCACATTATTGTGCCTCTCCCACGTATTGATTTATACCGGCTACATTTTAACAAGACTCTGGCACGAGATGGGATGTGAGCGCACGTGTTGAATGGGTTATTGTTGGAGCTCAAAAACCGTTTTGACTGCTCATTTGGTCCCACATTTGTCAGTGTAAACCATTACAACCCTGAGAAATATGTTAGAGCTGAGGACATGGGCAATTTTTGCTAATTATTTTGCAAATAATTGATGAGATACTGATTTATTATGCGTCAGGTGTTTTGTGACGAACATGTTTTGGCAAAGAGTTAGGTAAATTGATGAACTGCCACGCCGTCGCTCTGATAATTGGTCTATTTTGTTCAACTCTTGCAGTTTTTATGCTGGAGCAACACTTGCTATAATCTCACCTTCAGTATAAACTCACATTGAAGCTTTTGTTAGGCCACGTTTCACTGCATCTTTGTCCACGTTCACACAACAGCTACCACTTTGTCCAGATTAAAATACCGCCATCAATACAAAATAGATCCATGACACGTACCTTGACAGTGGGTCTATTTATTTCTCTGCTACGGTAATTTGCTTGTAAGCCCATCGCATTACCTCACAGCTTGATTTCCCGGACTTGGAACCAATCAGAGCGCTCATTAGTGAATTGATATTTTCAGGCTTCAATTAGTGTTCAGGGGGGAAAAAAAAGTTGTGCGAGATAATTGATTTGAGAGGGTGCTGTTATGCCATTTGTGATTTAAAAGGCCACCGTAATGAATTAAAAGCGAGTTTAACTTGAGAACACACTTTTTCAGAACCCAAAAGCACAATAGCTGTCTTCATTGGAACTCTGGAGTGGACTTACTGAGAAGACAGATTGCAGTGTCAATTATGTTGTGCACCTCATCTCTCTTTTCAAAGTGTGTTTGCTGTTTGGAGAGGGGAGGGCTGTACTTAATCTGTCAGTCAGTCGATTGAGCTTTCTGTTCTGTTGCAGCAATATTATGACTCAAATGGTAACACTTTGTATTAAGGTTCACATACTAACCATCAACCAGTTGCGTATTAGCAGGCACATTAGTAGTCATTATAAAGCACCTATTAATCCCATTTCCTGCATTACCATATTTTTCAAATGCTGCGCCATTCAAAGACTTGTCCTTCAATAACCTCCTAAATACTGCTTGATGATAGCAAGCAAGTTGTTGTACATGAATAATGATCATGAATAAATGAACATTTTGTCATTGTCTACTCACCGCTATGCTGATGATAAATCAGGTAAGGATTTGTAGTCTACATTTTTGGAGCTTCACAGTAAAACAAAGTTGTGCCATTCTCCTAAACAACTGATATAGATGGAAACCGGTTTAAAGATACAAAGAAACAACCAAAAAAAAACACACACAAAGTCTCTGGAAGCCTGTAGATTCCAAATTGATTTAAAAAGACAGTATTTACACCATCAAGCCAGTGCACCCACTTCAGACGGGGTGCCGCTAACACTTTTAGCTTAATGGAATATAGTAAAGATATCCGCTTCAAAAAGGTTTGTAGTAATAATATGGTGATGTAGAATTAGGCATTTATAAAAACTTTATCATGAAAAATAAATAAATTTTTCTCTGATTTGTCTCAGACAGCCGATCATCTTCTCGTCCTTCTTCCGCTCGCAGCAGACGGTCTTCCCTGTCCAACCCAATCACTATGACGCCCAGCAGCACTAAGACCAACAAAGTACAAGAGCCCTCGACCTTACAGGTAACCATCTCTACAGTCATAGTGACCTTTATTCATTAATCCTGTCAATTATTTTTCCAATAAATTGACTGGGGGTTTAGTTTATGAATTGTCAAAACCAAATATTACTTTTTTTCATCAACACTCCAAAAATCAAAGATATTCAATTTACAATTTGAGTAAACAACTCAACGAGCAATTGTTCAAATAAATAGCGGGGATGATTAAATGAATTACTCAATCTTTCAGCTCTTTGAAATAAACTCATCCATTGAATGAACAATTTATGTTTATCATCTTTTATAACCAACATGTTATGTTATGATTCTAAAAGATCACCAGCTCTGACAAAAACTGGAAAAGTCACTGTGGGGGCTCGAGTGGGAGGCTCCATGATAGCCAGGGCCTTTGAGCCCCACTGCTCTCCCACTGTCGCTGTTGCCCAGTGTTTTTGATGGGCGAATTTAGCCCAGGGTGGATAGATATACACTGTATTGATCCCGCGCTCTTTGTTTTCACTCTTTTTGGCTTAACCTCGGCTGGTTTGCTTTACAGCAAAAAAAAATTAAAAAATAAAAATAAGAGCCCCCTGCTCCATCTCTCAGGTCCGAGCATTGTGTTGAGATTGGAAAGGGCCAGGCATCATGGAGGTGAAAGAATGTGTGTCCAGAGATTACCTCTGAGGGAAGTTCTGCTCGCTTTATTGGCTGCTATATTGCCACAGGCTTATAATTGGGAGGTGGTGGAGGGTAGGCTGTGTTTTTGTAGAGGGGTGTATGTGTGCGTGTGTGTGTGTGTTTGTGTGTGTGTGTTTCTTGGGGGAAGCAAATGTATCATCGTGAATACAGACATAACCAATGAGGAATATTATTTATTCTCAGGATTAGTTTTGTATGTGTTGGTTTTAATTATAAGAATCATAAAATAATGTAAATGGTTCAAATGTGTGTGTTTGTGTGTGTGTGATTGTGTTTGCGGCTGGTGTGGTGTCCTGCGACCCTCTCCGAGTAGCAGTAAATCAGCCCTGTGGCCGGAGCAGGTGACAGCGCCTGTATTAGTCTGCAGGCTGACCCTCTCTCTATGGGGGCATTAATTCTGATGTCTTTAAGCAGTGGATGGGTGCCCATGGCCATTTCCCTCATTTAATATTGTCTGGACAAACCACTGAAGTGTTATGGTTTGATCTTTTATGCCTCTCACAGCCCAAGATAAATACTTTGAGAAAATGGCTTTTCTCTGCAGGAGTGACATGCTCCGTCTTTATGGGACTTTCTTTGTTTAACTTGGTGATTTATTTGTCCACTAAAAGGATATATGGCCTATTCCAGACGCGCCTGGCCCTTCAGTGTCCTCTTACTGTGTGTCCACACCAACTGTGTTTTCATTTAATGTGTCTCCAATGAGTGGAAGGAAAACTTCCTTGTTTTGATGTGCCTGTTCAATTTCAAATTATTACCTCATTTCGGCTGTGCTGCCAGAAAAAGGAACAACAGGATTTCAAAATGGGAGAAATATTAGGATTCATAAATATTGCCCAAGTAGCCTCTTGATACTTTTGAATGACCGCCGGCCCAAGATTGAAAAGGCTGTATTTATCAAAGTTAAATGGACTCCAATTTGCCGTATCAGGTCCAGGAGGAAGACTCGCTTCACCTTCAGCAGAAACACAGTGTAACACTTCTGCCCTCCTCTGGATCGACATGAGTATAACAAGTGTTTACGTGCCGCTGAGCTGACATAAATTGGGTAATAATGAATATGCCCCCCGAAGGTTGGAGTGGTAATCATCAAAGCGGCAGTTTCTGTTAATCAAGTGAGCAACATCACTGTTAGGATTGACTGCTTAATTCACTTTTTCATGCCAAAATATTCTCCCCCTATCACAAGATCAATCCCCCTTTTAATAGGAACTGCAAATTAGTTTGGGTTTCTGTTGAATGGATAAATGCATTTTGTTGTCAAGCAGCAAAAGAGTTTGTTGGAGTTGTGTCAGGATCTGTAGAGACCACACATATTGAAATATGTTGTGAAACACATAACATAATGGACTGAATACGATGCTTCAGAGGGCTTAAAATAGGAAGCACTGGGGCTTGGTCTGCTAAGGCTTTGGAATCATTAGCCGTCATTATTTTTCAGCTCTATTTGTCACACTGTTAAGTGTAAATGAATGTGGTGGGACTGCTGTTAAGCAGAATGTAATCCATTGTTCCAGGAGTGGCATCGTAGTGACGTGAAGGGCTGTTTCTTCTTGGAGGATGATGGGAGCATCAGCTCCCTGCAGTACCAGCTCCATATCCCGCAGACGACCAACGTCTACCTAACAATCCAACCGCTCAGCCTCAGCCACAGACCAGGTACTGGCCCTGTATAAACAAAAAATGGTTACGAAGTGATAACTATATTGGCCACAATGGTGTTATTATAGTCTAGGAACAGGACAGCACCCTCTAAAGGATTCTCGATTTAGTCTTGGACCATCAGGATTCATTTAAATTCTTGCTGGCCTGTTTTCTGCACCCTGTCTCCACCACTGTTTTTAATGGAATACTGTAAAGCAGAAGTTGTAAAGGGTCCTTTTTGTGACATTTTCAGATTGTGAATCACAAACAAAAAGACCACACTGGAAACCGACTTCCAGTATTGGCCCCTGCACTGTATTTTACACTGTGTGGCAGCAGGTCAGATTTAATAGCAAATGTCCTAGATTGTGTCCCAGCTCAGTGTATGCTTATTTTTGAAGAGGGTACAGTTCCATTCATAAAATCTGAGCAGGCAATAACAGATAATGGATTGATGTTGGTCATGAAAGATGTGTGTTTTAGTAGAGACAAAGATAAAAGTTCAGAACATCTCCTAAAGTTGTTTTATTTAAATTAAATTGGATCATTTATTAAATATTACATCAAAGGTTTTTTATTGATTAGTTTTGTATGTAACATGTGGTGTAGTTTTTATTTTTTTTCAACAAAATGTTGTATCGTAATCTATTCAAAAGCCTGTCATCTTTTGTCATCTCTGTTATTTTTCAGACAAGCCGTCTTCATGGATGACCGTGGACACAACACTTTTTGTGACATCAGCTGGCGAAACCAAAGAAGACTCAACATTTGTTTGTTTCACTGAGTCGAAAGAAAAAGAAGTACGTTTGTGTGTGTTGAGGGCTGTACAAAAACACTTCATATTCAGTTTGAATCAGTCCCCATAATACATTTTCTGTCAAATATTTGCCTTATTCAGTGATTTACATAGGTAAAAGTAGGAATACCATAAAGGCCTGCATTCAATATTATATGTTATATTGAAGTATTGAAGTATAATCAGCAGAATTTTCAAAATATCCGAAAGTAAAAGCTCCTGCTGTAGAATTTCAAGGTTAATTTTATTTTGCTGGGTAGGTTATTCTACTGTAGTGCATTATGTATTATAAGATAATCATATGTTTGTAGCATTGCTGTCCTATGAGAACTATACATCTCTAAAAACACGTATTCAGCTTTGTGACAATGCATCCAAACAACCACACTTGGAGGTACATGGTTTTCACTAGACACAAAGGGTTTAAGAAATGGTAAATCTGTAAAGTAACTTGTCACTACAGCTGCCAGGCAAATGCAGTGAAGTAAAAAGTACAACATTTCCCTCTGAAATGTAGGGGAATAGAAGTATACAGTGTGAAAATTCACTTCACTCGAGTAAGTACATTACTTGAGTAAATATAGTTAGTTACGTTCCACCACTGACAGTAGCCGTTTCTGACACTCTAGAGTTCAAACCTGATTTGACTACATTCCAGGATAAGCTCAGTGTTGTTAACATGCTTTGTTACCCTGTGTTCCTACAGAAGTACGTCTGGAAAGGAGAACTGAACGCTGGGACTTATTACCTGCTTCCCTTCACTAGTGGCTGCAAAATCAAGAAAAGAAGCAAAAAGAGCCTTTCTAATAAACCTGTAGAGCTCGTCTACAGGACGGACACTGGAGAGCTAGACCTCACCACAGAGCTCAGGTGAGTGTGAGTGTGTGCATGTATATATGTATTTGCCTGCTTACCCCATCAGTAAAATAAAAACACACCAAAAAAAAAAGTTTGCTCATAGAAGATTAGCAGCTTTGAGATTGTGTTTTAATGTCTGTTTAATGTTTGTGATATGAAACACACTTGTGGTTCCTCCAGATTCCACAGCTGATGAATGAATGGAAAGATGCTTGATTGAAAAGCAGATTTGGACAGTCCTGCGGGACATTTCTCTGTGCTGCTCCCTCTGTGCCACAGGGAGGTGCTGTCTGACATCTTTGAGGTGATCGACATGGATGGAAATGGTTTGCTCAGTCTGGAGGAGTACAATTTCTTCGAGCTGAGGACCAGCGGAGAGAAATGTGACAAGGACGCCTGGGCCGTCTGCAAAGGTAACCATTCTCATTATTACCCTGCACTCTCAAATTTTAGGTCAAATTGTGATGAAATAGAATGTAAGACGGGGGCTCAACTGTGGCGTTCATTACTTGTTTTGTTGGGTGTGCAGAGAACTTTGATATGAGAAAGAACCAGCTGACACGGCAGGGCTTCATGGAGCTGAACCTGATGGAGGCCACAGAGAAAGATGGAGACCCTGCTGACCTGTGGGTCACCCTGGAAGCCATGGGCTACAACCGAATGCTGGAGCTAGTAGATGTAAGCTTACACATCTGCTCTCACTTAAATACTTACACTTATATCATGATGTAATATAATCCTAATACGCTGTAATTGAGGGATTAATCAGGGACACATTTGTGCGAGATAAAATACACAACAAGCCACTGAATTGTCTGTTTCTGTTTCTCACACTTGATTTCAATGACCAAAGCCTTACTGTACAAAAGCACTGGATAATACACACAAATACTGAGAGTAACACATAGAGGCTGCTAAGTGTGGGAACTAATTGAATGGACTCCTTTACCCCTCCACTCTGTCAGGCTTGTCCGTTCCAGATAGACGTCCACTGTGAGGGCGCTCAGCCATCTATCCAGCCACTCAGTCTGGACTCAGGCCCCAAGCTCCTGAACCAGGCCCTCCTGAAGTCCATCACAACCAGGACAGGGGCCAAAGCACTGAGGGGACAAGACAACATCTTTATCTACACCTACAGAGGAGAACACAGGATCTCCTCCCTCATAGCCAACAAGGTAGATGACAGACTTTGTGTAGACGTGATTATATCACTGTGCAGGTAGAGCATAATTCTGAAAATGAAGGCCAAACAGTGTCATAACTGTGAAACACAGTTTTATTACTTAGAGGCAAGTGAATGTTCCTAGTTCAATGTGATTGTCAAATTGCCATGCATCCTAATAACCACTAGGGGGATGATAGTCCAACTTTGAAATGAGGACTGTAAATTGATAGTCTATTGTATCATTTCATGAGGTGCCTTACATAAAAGAAATTGATGAAAACTTAAAGGAATGAAAGAAATAACTCATTATTTTCAAAACTGTACACTGCATTACTCAAAGCACAGAACATCAGGCTGTTTATGTAAGTCTATTTTTAGTATCCGGTAATGAAAACACTTTCTGGTGTTTGTATTAGACACTGTCTGAAGTGTATGGTTGCAGAGACCATTCACCCTGTTTGTAATTGATATGCAGCCATCGTATTGATTCTCATGGCAACAGGAGCTGCACAGAAAGAATGATCTGCTAATAACAAAGGAGCTACTGAACAGAAGAAATTGTTACCTTTTTTTTGTATTTCTTTATTTTTTTAACCTCCATTAAGGTGTTGATTTGTCATTATTTTGTTTTATATTGACTGATGACCTTACAGTTCAACTCCAAAGATGGTAGCAGCTTGTAGAGTCATAAGCAGGGAGTAGTTAACACATCAAGCACCCACATAACCTCCAGTTGTGTCCAAAACATAGCAACAGTTTGGTGCATGATGATTAGATAATGTTTTTTTTCTTTCTAGTTTTATGTTGCTAAAGCACATTAATTTAATTTTTATGAGCAAAATGAAAAATAGGTTTTTGTTTTAGACCACCTAATTATGTTTCTACACTGTTTGTTTGTGTATCTGATATACTCGAGTGTTTTTTGTGATTTCACGTTAAGAAACCCAATTAGTGAAGTGACCAATAACTGATGTATTGCAGACCAACCAGAAAGTGACTGTCCATGTGAACAATGAGCAGAGCAGGAACTGCTGCAGCAGCAGAGGAATGAGTGTGTTCGCTGTCGAGGTGCCAGCCAGGACGAAGATGGTATGAAGTCTTCCCGAGAATGTTGTGTTGGTCATCTTGAAAAGAGAAAGACCCCAAACCATAACTTTGAAAATGATTCATTCTGCTAAATTCAATTGTACATGTAATTGTATATTCTGAATAAGAAAATGCTTTTATCATAATTGATATGGTGGCACAATGGAATGCAATAACTAGACTAATACAAAGAAGTGTGTCCTGTTTTCTAGGTGTGCCAACACGTCCTGCCCATCAATGACAGACAGGACTGGACCTACAGCTGTGTGGAGACGATACTACCCTGCACTTAAAGCTGTGCTCCCATCTAGAATTCAAAGCCCGCCCAAGCTAGTGATACAGAAAAGGGATAGGCAAAGCTTACAAATGGTTTCATACAGGATAAATAATAAATAGAAATGATCCTATATACTGTTACTGGTTGGATCAAATGATTGATATGTGTCATTTTACTATACGTAAGTAACAAGGTCCAAATGGGACACTGTCTCAACATTTTAACTTTTAGAAGCCAATTTTTAAAGAGTACCTGTGTGTTTTGTAAAGCCTTACACATCAGACCAGGAGCTGAGATCCTCTGTCTGCTTGTGGCCTGCAGCTCGAACAAGTGCACCAACAAGAATGGGGTTTCAGAAGCTCAGTGACCATTGATGGCAGAGATGGTCACTGTAGTCGTGAAGTACAGATGATAATGGATGTTACTGTTTTGGTTGTAAGTAAGAATTCCATTAACAATAATTAGCATGCATTAGCATATGCATACATTGCATGGACTTAAATTGACAAAATGACCTAGTTACTCATAATTTATCCTTTAAATCAAGACTATTGTTGTGGTCCGTTGAAAATTGATTGAATCATGAAAAAAGAAAATATCTTAAAAGGTGTACTTATTTAAAATTTGAAAATTCCAGTATCACATAGTCTTATGTAACAAAACTTAGGTGCTCCAAAAACATCAGTCACAATAAAATAAAGGATGATTTTAGCTGCTTTTCATGTCACTCTGCAGTCTGGTAATCATAAAAACCAAAACAAACGTGGTAAGATTTTATGTTTTTATATGTATTTTACTTTGAAAAACATTTTACCCTACTACCACTTCCTTTGTAAATATGATTCAAATAAATATTTTCTATCGCAGAATTTTTTTTTTCAACTGATCTGTGTGTGGTTTTATGCTTTTAAGTGCAAAGCTTCCATTGTGCCCCACATCACCATCATGTTCTCAGAGGAAATGCCTAAAACAAAGACACATGCACGGATGGTTCCATGTGATTTTAGGTACGCAGACAGGTTTGCAATGTTTGAATGACCTGCCCTTAAAAGTCTGCCACAGTAGATTTGTATCAGCTGAATCGTGGGAAACCTGTTTTTCTTTCAGCTCTAAACCAAACACAGCAACATTTTATGATCAGGTATAAACTGAAACGATGGTGGATTGAACATCCAGACCTGTGCTTACTGCTTACGCCTTTTACATATAAATAAAGGGTACCTCAGTTCTTTCACTCAGGTTGTATCAGCCTGAATGAAATCTATGTCACGACGCTACTCTCCATAATCTCAATACAGTATGCTGCTGTGGGGATTTTGGATTGGCAATGAAATGCATTCCTTTGCATAGCGCTGAGGTCTAAACTTTATTTGCCCTTGGCCTTTCCAGTTGAGCGCGGTCTTGACCTCCTATTTTTATCTCTCAGACCATTATTTGCCCTTTGACTTTCACCGCTGAAACAGTAGAGCGAGCTCACTAAATGTCACATGACATGTGAGATGTATTTAATGTCCGGAGCTCCTGTCTGCTCTTCCTTTCCCAACGCAGAAGTTTAGTAACACTTGACTGCTCAGGGCAGTGGGGCTACAGTGGCAGTGCGCCAAATTAAATATCCACTCTCTGAGACTGTCATTCTGCATGTGTTTAGGGAAAGATTTAGTGTCGTTTCTTTTTCATGCTGAGCTATTTCGTATGATTCCAGTCACAATATTTCACTTTCAAAGTTACAAAAAGGAGGTTTCCAAATAAATTATGTGATAAATGATAAATGATAAATGCTTCAACTGACAGAACTGAGAGTAAGTTAACTCTGTGCGAGGTTGGTACGTGCGTGGCATCGGTTATACACTTATTGAATAAAACAGCTACATGCAAACACATGCAGCAACATATCCTTGACACCCTTCACTGGCTGGTTTGGCATTAAACTTTGTTCTGCTTATGTTGATCAAATACACTGATGCAACAGGCAAACAGCTGTGGCCTGAAGTGGAACGTTTCACAATGTTTCCTCCGCGAAATCCACTCTCTCACTCTAATAGAGCTTTGAATTGCAATATCTTTCTGTCTGAGCATTTTGAATGGGTAACTTTGTGATATATACATCTCTC
The DNA here is from genome assembly GCA_903131615.1 of Diplodus sargus. Taxonomy (NCBI): domain Eukaryota; kingdom Metazoa; phylum Chordata; class Actinopteri; order Spariformes; family Sparidae; genus Diplodus; species Diplodus sargus. Next base: position 2,458,085 of record CAEMYA010000488.1, read on the forward strand.
TGACTTGAAGGAAAAATAATCATTGAATTTACTTGCAGATCGATCTTGTAGTTGGTGTAAAGCTTTGAACAACTGGTCCTGCAGTCATTGACCCTCTGTCTGTTTTTGGACCTTTGGTATCTTGAGGTTCCAGCATGAATAGATATAATCCATCATTGGGAAATTGCTGTTATTTTCACCAGAATTTCTATATCTTGGTGACGACTGCAGTGTCAAACACCATAGATTTTAGGGCCTCAGTACCATGCTCAAGTGTGGATGTTTGCTGACACAAAGCTTGAAGTTGGACTGTATATGTGTAAATGTTATTTGGCATCTTCTGGACCAGAACTACCACTGAGGACAATTCTATATCTCAACTTTTTAATTAGATCCAAATAACAGAACAGTAAGAGATCCATGCATTTGTAGGCTTACCAACCGTCAGTGATTTGTCAGATTTTTAACCCTTGTTAGGGTTGTGTGCTAACTCTACTGAATGATAATTCAAAACATATTTAATTGAACAACCCCTCTGTGCCTGTGTTGTCTTTACTACTGGAGGATGGCTGTTCAACACGGGGGATGACATTCCTCCTCATCTCCTCTAATAACCTACTACTTATCAGATTTCAGAACTCTTCATAGCAATTTTTAATAGCTTATTCTGAGACTTGGCACAAAAACCACAAGGAAAACGGCAGAAGTATGGCATTTGTGTCACAAAGCTATTTACTATTTACTATTTACTATTACTTTTTTCAAACAGGGCAATCGCTTCCAGCACCTGTTTTTTGTTTGTTTGTCTGTTTGCTTTTGTATTGTTTTTTATTCAGTTTCTGCTTGTTAGTGTGCTTTTCTATGCCGCTTTACGACAACCTACAAGTGCAATTATTGTGTAAATGCTGATTATTCTGAAAAACAAAAGAAGAACTCGCTTCCTGTCACTTCACTTCTATCTCTTATGACTTTTTTTTAAAGCTGGTACACAGAGTGTTGGAATTAAGACTTTTGTTTTGTTCATTTGTTTTTGTAAATAGTATGGATAAAGTGCCATTATCTGTGAAACATGCCTGACGGAGATCGAGGAGCAGCCCTCTGGGGTCACCACTTGCCCTTTAAACCGAGGGGGCGGGTCCATGCGGGGGGAGTTGTCCGGTGTGTACGTGTGGCTGCTCCGCCACTGCAGTCGCCTCCACGTCGGACCACACTGCGGATCACACGGGGCGACCAGAGGTGCTCGCTGGGGGTCAAACATGGTGAAGATAACGACAGTGAAGACCAAGCCGTACACGGACCAGAAGCCCGGGACGAGCGGTCTGAGGAAGAGGGTGACGGTGTTCCAGCAGAACCAGCACTATGCGGAAAACTTCATCCAGAGCACCATCTCTGTCATCGAGCCTGCCGAGCGCCAGGCTGCCTCCCTGGTGGTGGGAGGGGACGGCAGGTTCTTCATGAAAGACGCGATTCAGTTGATCGTTCAGATTGCTGCCGCCAACGGGGTCAGTGGTCAAAGCAAATAACTGTCCTCCGTTACTGCAGACGGCCCGGTGGGCTAGCTGAGTTAGCAAAGAAACCATCTACTGACTCCTGGTGATTAGCATGTCGGCTAGCAGCGTAAGCTAGCTGTCAACTTTAGCTGTTTTGCCAACTTTAGTCTTCAAAACAGTTTGTTGTCGACATTCTTGTACACTGTGTGATATTTCTGGGCTAGTGTGGCAACTTGGCAGATTGAAAACTACCAGCAGAGGTCGAGTGACTCACTGCTAACAGCGACAATTGATTATATCAAGTAATGTAAACAAATCATTGATGACGTGACAGGCATTGTAAGATAACAAATAGTTAAGATGCAGTTAGCCGATTGTGTGGTCAAAGGTTTGTTAGCATTAGCATTAAGGTTTTAGGTTTGAACGCGTTCAGCTAACGGTGGAAGTGATGCGCTGTTGTAAAACAGTTTACTACATGCTCTTGCAAGCTTCCACCCCATTCATTCTGCAAGTCAGGGAACATTGAGCAATGTGTGGTAACGTTATTCATGCCTCTACTCGCTATGCTATGAGGAAGACTGTCCTTATTAAAAACTAGCTCGATGATTCTCATTATGTAAGTGCACCCTACTAGTAGTGTTAAAAGAAAAAAGACAGGTGTCCTCAGCGCCCAGCTGGATTTCCCTGCATGGTCTCCGATGCCTGTTTGACCGCCGTGATATTTTGGATGAAGGAGGCCACTTGGACGTGAGGGCGATTACCTTTGACATTTAACGCAACTAGCAGACACCGAATGGCGGCGTCTCTACTTTAACATACGATACACGAAGCCTGTCATTGGGGACTTTTAAGGATGACTTAATTCGAGTCTGCACAAATGAGCAAAATCAGAGTGGGGTCCTGTGAAAAGAGGCATGTTAGCCCGACGTTGTGTTGTTTCACAACGAGCTGTGAGGAGCTGCCACCGGCTCCGCTCACTGTGATGTTACTGAACCAGGCTGCAGGGGGGCGTGACAGGCGACGTGCAGCCAGTCACGTTGCCCTGCATATGTCTGGAGCGTAGAGGGGGCTGCAGGACGGTGAATGAATGGTACACGTAGTACTTTTCTGTTTCATTTATTGCTCAAACATGTTACCATCCTATGCCCTTATACCAACTTTAGTAGACACTATTGCAAGCATTCGACAGCCTCATCACATTGGAACAGGACACCATGTTTGTTGTAGTCTGTGACCTTCTCTGTCAGGAAAGGCCTCCATTTCTGCAGCCAATGCAAAGCAGCGACTGATAAACGCAGGAGCAATGCTGCAGGGTTCTGTCAGCGATGCCAGTATTTTGAAGTTGCGTAAAGATGTCTGATGTTTTTTTTTTTATGTTTCTCCACAAGTGGTTGCTGTGAGGAAATGAAGCAGTGGAGAAACTGGCATTGCCAAATGTGCACTGACAGGGGCCCTTCTGTTCACATGTTTACACACTGCAAACTGTAGCATGTTTAAATAACAGTTTCTCGACACAGTTCTAAAAATAGTCATATACATGATGCATGTGTTGTGCTATTATGTAACCTTGGCCGTCCTGCTATTTAACATTTTAGCCTTAAAGGTGCAGTATGTCGTTTTGGAGAACAAATTCAAACTCAGAATTTCAAGATATAGATGAAGATGTAAAGCAATGGCATCATTATAATGGACTTTGAACTGTTGACAGTGGCCGCACAGCTTGATTTTTAATGTCACTCAATGATATGATGTGCTTTGCGCCGCCAACATGCGAAAACAAAAGCTATAACAGCCATAGAGGGATGAGACGCTGATTTACCAGCCACGCTTTTGTTTCATAGAAGTGTCAGTTCACCATCGCCAAGCAGGATGTTTAAAGCCTTGATCAGAATCTTTAAATCTTAACATGATGTCCAGCTGGCATTTCCCCATGGTATGGTTCAACTTGCTTTTTCCCTTTATGTACATGCCTGTGTGTATTAATCCTTGTGTATTTATGTTCCCTGCTGCAGATTGGCCATCTGGTGATCGGTCAGAATGGCATCATGTCCACCCCTGCAGTCTCCTGTGTGATCCGCAAGATAAAGGCAGTGGGTGGCATTATCCTCACAGCCAGCCACAACCCGGGAGGCCCCAATGGAGACTTTGGCATCAAGTACAATATCTCCAGTGGAGGTGAATAGAGACTGCATTGTGTGGCCCAATAAGCTCCAGTTGTCACAGACTGAAGGGATTTCTGCCTGCTAGTGTTTTTGTCCACATCATCATCTGTGCTTGCCACAGTCGATCTCTCAGTCCGTCATTTCTCACTTGGCTTCCGCTTTGTTTCCAGGACCTGCTCCAGAGGGCATCACAAACAAAATATTTGAGATCAGCAAAAGCCTGCAGGAGTACCACATCTGCCCCGAGCTGAAAGTGGATCTTTCCAAAATTGGCAAACAGACCTTTGAAGTGGAAACCTTCAAGCCCCTCACAGGTGAAGTGGCTTGCAGAGTCCTGAGTTCACCTGAAAGAGGAACAGTTTATGACAGGTCATTTATTTCCTTGCTGTCAGTGTTGGAAATAAATACCAGGAACCTGCAACGTGTTGCAAATACTGGTTTGTCTTGTTATCAGACGGCTTCTTAGCTGCTCTTAAACATGATCTCATCATCTGAAACAATGACTGAATGTTGGCCACTTGTGAAATCCGTAAGACACATTTAATCCATTCATTCATGTTTTTAGCCCCAGCAAAGTCTCTATCTTGACACTGATCTTAATTGTTCTCTTTTTTTCCTTTTTTCTTTGTCTCAGTGGAGATTGTGGACTCTGTGGAGGCCTATGCTGAGATGCTAAGGGGCATCTTTGACTTTGCTGCACTGAAGGAGCTTCTGTCTGGAGCCAATCACATTAACGTCCGCTTGGATGCTATGCACGGAGGTAGGAAACGGGCCCAGCGCCGCTTCAGACCTTTGTGACAGCAAATTGGATTGCAAAAAGTGGTTTTGGACCTGGTGTCCATAAATGTCAAATAGTATATATTTAAAGCATTCGCCATTGTCCAAGTTGAGTCTCTTTTATTAGAGTATCAAGCCTCTTCCTTGGTCAAAAGCAATACTATAGAGGAGTTTGCTTTCCCTCTGGCCTTTGAGTAAATTGTATAGATCCCTTTTTTAAAGACTCTATCTCTGCTAACAGTGGTTGGCCCTTACGTGAAGAAGATCGTCTGTGAAGAACTGGGTTCTCCCGCCAACTCCGCCGTCAACTGTGTCCCCAAGGAGGACTTTGGGGGCCACCACCCTGACCCCAACTTGACCTACGCCGCTGACCTGGTCAACGCCATGAAAGGAGGAGAGTATGACTTTGGAGCCGCCTTTGACGGCGATGGTGTAAGTCAACTTGAAGATGATTTTGCAGCTGTTTAATCAAACGGTATATTGAGGAGAGGTGAGAGCAGAGTTGTGAAGTTCTTGAACGGGATTTGATTCTGTGACGTCAGCTCATAAAGTGAATTTAATAAACTGTTTCTTTTTGTTTTTTTTGTTTAATGGAGCAGAGAGAGTCACCAAACTAATGGCCCTGGGGTGGGATTGATTTGAACTCATTTTGACTCTGGCACACAGTATTTAATGAGGACAGTGAATGTTTCCAGTAAGCTGTTTCTCTCTAGCTTTTCTCCTGACACTTTTCTTATGTGTAAAGTGAACACACTGGATTTTAACATATAACAGGATGATAAGTAAATCTGCTGAAATCATTAAGCCATACTTTGTCAATTTGTCATTCTTTGGCTACCTTCAAAATGTATTAGACTTCTTTTGTAGAAACATGATTTTGATTTAGGCTTTGAGACACTCTTTTGTGGAAAATGTCACATTTGCCTCTACATAGAGTCAGGTGTAAAATAGAATTCATAAGGATTCAGTATCTTCCACAACAAACCCTTAGAAGCGCTGTAAATAAAGTTTACAGTTGCAGATTAACATGTATTTACTTCAGCTCTGGAAACAGATTCTTTAAAGTCACATACCGTGTCGGTTCTTTTTTGTGACTGACTCCTGTTGGTACTCATGTCCCTGTCGTCAGGACCGTAACATGGTGCTGGGAAAACATGGCTTTTTCGTGAACCCCTCAGACTCGGTGGCTGTCATCGCTGCCAACATCACCAGTATCCCTTACTTCCAGAAGACTGGTGTCAAAGGACTGGCTCGCAGCATGCCCACAAGTGGAGCCCTGGACAAGTAAAGACCACACAATATAACAGCTAATCTAATGTTTTCCCTTTTGGGTAAATTGAAAAAGTGCTGAACTCGCTTAAGTTTCAGATCGTTTTCTCATGTTGTTTATTGTGTGTGCCAATTTCTTCTAGTGTGGCGAAAGCTATGCAGATGCAGCTGTACGAGACTCCAACTGGCTGGAAGTTCTTTGGGAATCTGATGGACGCTGGCAAACTTTCACTGTGCGGAGAGGAAAGCTTCGGCACAGGTGAGTGAATGTCATCATGTTTATATTGCCGGAATTCCAATGAATCAAATCAGAACTTCTAACTCACTCCATTCCCTCTTTTCTTCCTCCGATTACCAACCAGGCTCGGATCATATCCGTGAGAAGGACGGCTTGTGGGCGGTGCTTGCGTGGTTGTCAATCTTAGCCACCAGGAAACAGAGCGTGGAAGACATCATGAAAGATCACTGGCAGAAGTTTGGCAGGAACTTCTTCACCAGGTCAGGAGTGATCCCTGTAGAATAGGTCATGAAATGTGAGCTTTAGTCCCAAAAGAGATGTACTGGTAGTTGCCAATAGTAAGAATGCTTTTTTTATCCTGTTGGGATCCCCTGCAGGGATGTATGTTGCTCGAATGCTACTCTGGCACCTTCTAGTGGTAATTTAGAGAAATGCAGCATCCACAGTCCAGGATAATCATATACAGTAACTGTCCTAAGACTTTTATCTAAAAAAGTTGTTGTGATCAAATCAACATTTTGCAAAATTTTGCAAAAAAGGAAACATCCTACTAAATAGTTTGAAAGTCATAATTCCTATTCCTTATGTCAAAACAATTATCTTATGATCAAAAATCACCAAGCGTCTGATGCCAGGTAGACACCAGATTACATTTTTGTGTTAATCTAGTCTAACTTCACATCCAGGTACGACTACGAGGAGGTCGACTCAGATGCTGCCAACAAGATGATCAAGGGTCTGGAGACAGCAATGTTCGACCCGTCCTTCAAAGGAAAGAAGTTCTCCTCAGGAGATAAGACTTATGAGGTTGCCCTCTCTGACAACTTTGCCTACACAGACCCTGTGGACGGAAGTGTGTCCAAAAACCAGGTGAGAGGCTGCGAAGCATCCGTCATGCATCATTACTAAAATGAAAATCTGTTCAAAATGAAAATCTGGGCTAATAGTGAAATGAGTGTAGGTGTCAAGTGTTATGGAAACTTCACTTCTTCCAAGTCTAATACTGCATCACTTGACACAGAAGCTTGTGGATCAGTGAAAGAAAAACCACAAGAAGCAGAGCATCAGAACCTGACTGCGCTGCAGGCTGACTGTTTTTTTAGTTTTTTGAATTTGTTTTTCAAAGTTCAATGAAATTCTCCATTGAAAAGACAAGAGGTTTTTTTTTTTTCAGTTCACTCAATAAATTAATATTGACCAAAGACATGACAGGGATTTTTGCAATATTCAAGCTGCCCGTCATGCATTCCAATCAGTATATAGTGTCTATTAATCCTTAATATTTTGATGCAGTGTCGCCATCTTTAAAATTACATTAATTCCATCAACTGAATTCAATTTAGTTTGAATGCAGTAAAGTTGTAAAGAAGAGACTGTTGTAAATGAATAACTATCAGCATACAACAATTTTATTGTACCTCATTAATTCTACCTCCATGTTTTCCAGTAACTGTATGATTGAATTTCTCATAATTTATCTTTCATGTTTCTCTCTGTTTCTCCCAGGGCCTCAGGATCATCTTCTCTGATGGTTCCAGGATTATATTCCGTCTCAGCGGTACAGGCAGCGCGGGGGCAACCATCAGGCTCTACATAGACAGCTATGAGAAGGACCCCCAGAAGATTTACCAGGATCCACAGGTCAGGACAATAAGGAGTAATTCCAGCCAGTTAGATCCAGATAGAGAAACGCTGGGCAGTGAAGTCATCACAAAGGAAAATAAACTTTCATGGAACCGGCACCAGTTTCTTTTGAACATTTATAATATGAAAAATAAGAAGAAAGAATGAAATCAATATAGTCTGTCACCCCACCGTGTCAAAGGTGAGCTCACTTGGGCCTGAAAGCAATTCAGACTGGCCAGAATGATCTGCAGGTCAGCCAGCTAACGTCGGGTGGAGCTCTCCAAAAACGAGTTCCAGAACTTGTATCCAACATGGGAAATGATGGAGATGTTTGGCCAAGTCTTGAGTTATGGCAGCTTATCAGAGCCAGTATGAGGAGAGGGGAACGTAACACAGGGGAAAAATAAAGAAAGCGAGTTCCAGCTCGACACTTCATAAAGCCGCTTTGACTGGTGAGGACAGGGAGGTGATGTAGAACAAGAAAGTGAGACAAGAGCAAAAAAAAGTGGATAAAAGTTCTCCCTAAGCTCTTTATCTTCTTCAGAGCTTACACAGCCCGAACGAACAGATAAGCAGAAACATATTGCTTCAGAATCATAACTTGACAGATAAATGGCCCATGGGTTAATGGTTCAGTTGGCTGATGCCGCGTAGGTTTGATTTACACACCAAGAGTGAGAACTTCAGATATGAGCAGGTTTCGAAGAGAAGAAGAAGCCCTGTGCAACGAATATTTCACTTTCCTGCCAACTGAGGTTGTTTCATGTATCGACAATATCCGGTCGTCCCCGTTTTTTCTTCATGAAAGGTCCGGTAGTGTAAACCTTGAAAGTTTTGTAGCTGTCAAAAAATTATTTTATTTTGGAAGATCTCATGTTTGGCTGGGATAAGCATGGATATTTGAAACTCAGTGTAGAACAGTTCTTCTACAAAATTGCAACATCTTACTAAAGCTTCATATTTGAAATCTGTTGTACGTTGAAGAAATTATTTGTCGCTTTCTTTCTTGGAGAGAGTTGCACAGGAAGATTGATACCACTATCATGTCTATATGGTAGATACTGTATGGAGCAACAGCTAGCTGCCCTTTAGCTTAGCTCAGCCTATTATAAAGACAGGAAATGGTTAAATAGCTCGCCAGGCTCTATCTAAAGGTAGCAACTATTCCTTTAGATGTGCTAGTGTAGCTACTTAAACATTTGAACACTTGCAGTCAATAAAAGGCTATAAAAAGGCATTGGAAGATGTGAGGAGAGCTGGATGATCCATACAGGAAGTCATATGTTCTTTGTGTCTGCGTGTCTCTTTGTTTGCAGGTGATGCTGGCCCCCCTGGTAGACATCGCCCTGAAGGTCTCTCAGCTCCAGGAGAAGACCGGACGCACTGCCCCCACTGTGATCACATGATTCCTCTGCCACACTGCCTCCACTCACCCTCAGCAACAGGATACCTCCGCTCTCTCGGGGGTGAAGCTGCCCTTGAATACTGCACTGGCTTCAGTTCCCGCCCCTAGAAACAGAACTGGATGAAAAAAAACCTGAAACTCAACATGCAGGCTGACTGCAAGAAAATACACGAGGAGCTCTCGATTTAAAGCGAAAGTCAACGTTAAGTGCTTGACTACTGCAAAAGCAGAGATTAGATAAATTGTCTTAACATTTCAAATTCAGGTGACAAACTCATCTCCAAAACGTTGTCACGTTCATACAGATTTGTTAAAAAGGTTGAAACAGACCTTTCGTAGACAGCAGTGATGATGTAGTGACAAAATGTAAAGATTCAAGTGCTGACTGAAGAACTTAAATGGAGTGTGCCTCATGTAATTTCTGTCCAGATGTGTTTCCGAACCGTATCATTAGATGGGTAAACTGCCAAACTGACCACGAATCAGTGATTTGAGGCAACCTCACCCCACATTTCCCTGACTGACCTTGTGCCTTCCCCTCCCTCTGTTCTCCAAAACCACCGCAAGAGCCTCTCAACCTGAACCTTGAGAACTAACACATCCACCGCATAATAAAATAACCTTACATAAAAGAAGTACTGTTGTCATGTTTTAAATCATTTCTTTCTTTTTTTTTGAATTTCCAGTTTCACAACATTTAATGCATTTAATTCCTATGCAGATGCTTCAAGAAACCAGCTGGTGCTTGCCTAAGTGTCCGGGCCAGCTGTAATCACCTTAGCAGACCTGGCTTGAGGAAAGTGAGCTCTCACAAGAGAGACTGAAACAAGATTGTGTGGGGGGGGCGGTATTAATGATAGCTTCGTTTCAGCCGGGAAATTGTTCTAGAGATAAACGCAAAGATCCTGCCCCGCGGCGAGCGAGCCAAGTTGTCTGACGAGCCTCCAGGAGAATAAAGTGCTTCAGAGAAGTCGATGCTTCTCCGAAGACATTCCTGAGGCGAGCAGAGAAGCATAAACGGATGAATTCCCTCCCTCTCTCTCGCAAGTCTTCATGTGTAATGAGATAGTTACTGTAATCCTGATTAACGATTTAAGTTATGAAGTGTCAGGAGGTCTGGGGGTCCCACGGGCTATATCTAAAGACAAACAGACAAGAGATGGAACACATTTTACCCTAAAAATGCTTGAAATGTAGTTTTTTCACCAAAGAAACAAGTGAAGGATGTTTGCTGCCGAGAAAGTTTGAGACTCTGCAGGTGTTGGATGGTTGTCAACCCTCTCCTCACACAAATACCATATCTGGATGTGAATTGGTTGCAATTTAGTTACGAAGAGCGAGGCCAGAAAATCAGGTGCACCGCTCGGAGAACGCTCTGTGTTTTCTTTCTGAACACCAAAGGGAAAATTGGCACATTCTCCTCTAATTTCTGTCACGTTCGTCGGAGTCATTCACACTAATTGACCGTTCAGGTTGTGTTTTCTCACAGCTATTTGACAAGACTGATGTATGACCAAGTTATGTTCCCATTTCCTGCAATTTTCCTGACACGAGCTCTTGAGACATTCCAAATGGCATTTTTGACGATTAAGAGCTAAATCCGGATAAATGTCTCAAACTTTTTTATCTGTGTTTACATTTAGATTGAGGATGGAGCTTTCAGGGCTTACTGCCCGCCATCAAAGCTACAGGCTGTTGCATTTAGGATGTATAACTGCCCTAAACAGTTCCTCTCCGTCCCCTAAGGAGTCACGTTAACAGGGTGGAAGCTTTTTCATGCCGCATTGTTCAGACTCTGTCAGGCTGACATAGTGCAATACATAATGTGTTCCTCTTGTGCGTCTGGTAATGGCTTGCAGGCTGTATTTGGATTGGCTGTCATTACATCAGGTAATCACAATAAGGCTTGCATTAAGCTGGCCCGGTCCGCAGTTATTAGATGTCCAAATGGCTTTCTCTGGCACTGGCACGGCGCCTTGTGTTTTTAGAGCAGCCTGCTCGTTGCTCTGCTGCGAGAGGAGGGAAACACGGCGGACAAAGGCATCATTCTCACAAGTCCTCAAAATAGTTGACGGAGGGAAGCACAGGCTGTGGCTGTGTGCCGAGCAGTCAGGTTCTGCTGCTCTGGTTCTTTAAGTTGTCTTTTTCTTTCACTGATCCACAAGCTTCTGTGTCAAGTGATGCAGTATTAGTCAAGTGAAGTTTCCACAACACCTGGCACCTCCACTCATTTTATTATTAGCCCAATCTGTCTTTTTCAAAACCAATCGATCAGTTCTCATTTAATATCTGCACTCCAGAACTTTAATGGACATTGTTCTCCACCAAGTTATGATGGTGGTCGTGGTAACGGGGCCAACATGAGCCGCTGGGAACCCATTGCACCGAGCACAGGATTCCTGGAATATGAAATAGATTCCAAGTGTGATGTGTGGTTTTTGATTTAGCACAAATGTATTTAGGATTAGCTGCTTTCTGACTGCTGAAAACATTACTGTCAGATACTGTTCCCACTGTAACAGTGGACACATTTAGTCACGGCTGGCTGGAGATCACAGGACGTACCTGTTGTGATGAATAAAATGTGCAGCGTCTGAGCTTCTCTTCATGTTGACGACAGGGGGAAAACTTGCTTGTTTATGTGGAAAAATGACTATCGGCTGTCAAACTCAATCGAATACTGTCTGTGCTGAGAACACTATCACTGTTTGATTTGACGGGTCCTTACTGAGTGTGAAGGGCCGAGTGCATTACTCTGCTGAACTTTGGCTACCAGTCAATCCCCTGTTGTTTTAGCTTAGGACATTGACCTAATAATCATGTAGTCAAGCAAAAATATGTGCTGATCACACAAATTGGTTTGTTTATCTTTTTGAAAAAAGTCGCAGTTTGGATGCATTATCAGCATCCACCTTTTTTTTTCTTCTACATAGATGAAAGTTACATGCATGAAATCTAAAATCAGCCCAGAATATGAGCTGGTCAAGGACCTGTTTTTCAGACCGCCTCCAAATGTGGTCTAAACGATCAGATCTCAATGACTGGATCACCTAAGCTCAGTGTTAATGTTAGGTGCATACTGGCCCTGAACATCCTCTCAGCCCCAGCCATTGCGGCAAGCCAGCAAATCCTGGACCAGAGCACTATTTGTAAGTAGTGTAATTACTGGCTTTTAAAATGTGCAAACTCGGCCCACTCCTCCATGAAAGACTTATCAGGCCCATAAAAGCTTTGTGCAAACAGACAAACTACACCCGTCTAACACTGGTAGGCATTTGCACAGTGCCAGTTAAAAGGTCTGTGACATGAATGAAGTGCTGTAGCAGGATGTGTTCAAGAAATTGATCTTCACCATGTCAGCCGCTTTAATACAACACAATCTGCTTTTTCAGGACTTTCTATGTGCTATAGTGAAAAGTTAAGCCAAAGCTGGAGAATGATGAATTTAAACTACTCTGCCTCGTAAAACTAAGATATCACCTCTAGCTCGTCGACTGAGATGTGAACAAGCTTTGACGCAGTGCGTGAGATCAACAAAATCTCCAAAAAACAAAATTTTAAAAAGCTGGCATTAATAGATCCTGAGGCTCCACATGAGTCATCGACATCTTAACACTCTCAGTGGGTCTGGAGCCCAAGTGTACAGGATGATGTGTGAGGCCATAAAAGCTGTTCAGAAATGAGACGAGATGAGCTGGAACAATTCTGACCACACAGTTCAACCAAAAAAAAAAAAAAAAAACTTGAGAGATGAGGCTGGCTTGTGTCAACAGGCCCCTCCGTGTCCTTCTCATCCATTCGTCCTTTGGCTCGCAGTCAACGAGAACGCAAACGTGCCAGGAAACGCCGCACTGCCACGGCTCAGTGTCCTCTGACGTTCTGGCTCGATGGAGACACTATATGGATCCGCTCTTGGATTTCAGATCAAATAGAAACTGGATATTGAGGCTTTACACTGCATCAGAAATACTCAACATGTTAAAATGCATTACAAAGTGCAGGCAGACAACAATGTGTTTGATGCAGTTTTTAAGACTGATCTAATCTGAGATCAGAATATTTTGTTTCAGTACAAAAAAAAACCAGCTCTCTCATTGCTTTCCGTGGGATTCCCCCATACGTAGTGCGCTTTAAATACAAACAAAAGGACAAAAATGCAAACCACAATTAAACCCAGAAACGTGTCTTACTTGTGTTCGAATGCAAGCAATTATTGTTCTGCTGCCTTCACATATATGGAGAAGAGCAGGATGAAGAGCAGGACGATGTAAAGATGCTCAGCATCAGTGCACACGTTTACCTATTTGCTGTGACAGGATTTCTGGATTGTTTTTCAGTCTGTATGAATGTTGCCTTCCCATAGTGACAGTTCCCTTTCTTTAAATGCAGGAACGCTGCAGTATTAGCCTGAAAAAAGTTCCCGCCGTCCTGCATCTCCTGTTTGTTAGCGCCAACTCCAGTATGTTCCAAAAGTCACCTCTCGGGAGTGACAGTGCAACAGGCATTTGAAAAGCAAGCCCGTGAAAATGCAATACTTAGCACAGACGTAAACTCTGATTTGGACGGGCGTGGGTGGACAGGGGGGATGCATAGGACGCAGCGCGGCCAGTATTGTCTGTCAGCCATTTAACGTCTGAACTTTGGATGGAAATTGTCTTGAGTTATCCACTGATTGAAGAATGTGCAAAATGCTAGCACATTTTCAGACGATTGCAGGGAAAATCAGATTAAAGCAAGATTTATTAGATTCATCTGAGGGAAATGAGACAGACAGGATGTTTCGAAGGCACAGGGGGAAAATACTGAGAAGATGTGGCGGGTAGTTTTTTTGAAAGGGCGTCATCACCCTCATCCCTTCATTCTCTTTTATTTACCCGGACATCTTTGCCAACCATGTAACAAAGGGCCTCCCTGTCCATGCGCTGTGGCCGCTGGAGAAAAGCCTCGGGGATCTGCCCTTCAAAGAGACCTCCAGAACAACCTAATCCACCCCACCGCCAAAGTTAGATGACTTTCACCATGCATGGTTGCAATTTTAATAATCATATCCTACTTTAGGCAAAATGAAGTCGATGGACATCAAGGAGGAAAATGTCAGGAGTAATCTCGCTACTTGATCGGCCCGGTGGTGGGGCCCGCCACTCCTCTGACGGTCCTTATTACGGAGAAAAAACACCTCAGCAGAGCTTAGGTCAAATTCATCTGGCTGCTTAAACAGCACATTTTAAAAGGCCGCCTCAGTGAGAAACACAGCTGACATATGATGTACATCACCTCGCGCGTTCCTCCGAACTGTAATCAGTCATGGCCAATTTCTTTGGGTTTAACAGTTATTTAAAGTTATTTTGTCTGCGTTTGCTCTCCCTGTGATATCCCCCGGAGCACAAAAGTCCTTTGTTGTGTGAAGTCATGCACGCGCCACGTCTGCACATTAAATCTCACACACTTTGAGCTCTCCTTTCTTTTTTTTGCTGCACTCCATAAGAAACTCACCAGAAATAGGCACTCAAGCCACTTGAGGTCCTTGAAGCTGCAGGCTGCAGCTCTGCGTCGCAGCGGCAAGCGCGCGTATTTCACCCACAATTCAATTGAATCAAGGGGAATTATACCCTTTTTTTCAAAAGCACGACCTCTGCCATGAAATCATTGCTGTGCCCAGTTTTTCCCTTTAAGCGTGGCTGAGCCACTCAATCATCATTCGCAAACAAACTGCGGCCTCTGTCTGCATGTTGAATCGCCTGAATCCACTGCGGCCCTGGTTGTGATCAGAGCTTTGGCAGCTATGGCAACCTGCTGCTTTGTGTCCCTCAACCCCCATAATCACCGTACTCTTAATTTCCTCTAACCGCTCGAGTAACGGTGGACCAGGGACTCTGCAAAGATGTGTTGACATACATCGTGCAGTAACAGGAATTCTTGAAACAACACGGAAGCACATAGACCAAAATCTGGACGTTCTAAGCTTTTATACTCCCCCCCCCCCACACACACACTGGGACACACCCTTGTCCTATCTCGTGGCATGCGGGAAGCTTGTGAACTGTTATCTGGAAGCTCTGATTAGCAGCATCTCTCCAGGGAAGACTGGACAGGAGAGGAGGGGAAGGAAGGAGTACTTAAGAGGCAGCCAATGACCGTGAGCCTGACGAGGAGGAGGGACATCAGAGGCGAGGCCCCCCCAGCTCACCGCACCCTCTCTCGTATCCTAAAAGCATAATCCACCTTAAATCACAACTCATACGTGCTCCTCCTTCACTCTGCAACAGTTAAACCGAAACATACCTCAGAGAGGATGATATTTCCCTCTAATGAGCAGGGGTAGGTCACAATATGGGAGAACCGGAGATGCTAAATTGCTACCATTCTCTCTCCCCCCCCACTCCCAAATACGACGGTATTAGTCTTTTGAAAGTGCTCCGTGTGTGCAGACACACATGCAGAGACAGAGTATGTGTCAAAATCCAGAAGGGAGCAGGGTAAAATGAAACAAGGTGTGGAGGTATGGACGAAAGAGGTGAGCCGGGTTAATAATTCTGCAGGGCTCTGGAATTAATAATTGTGTGTGTGTGTGTGTGTGTGTGTGTGTGTAGCTGGAGTTAACATGTCTGCCGGCATGATTGTTCAAAGCACATAAAAAAAAACAAAAAAAACAACCCAACATATTCTCTTCTCTCTCTTTTACTGATCCGTCTTTGTCCGCGTAGCTCATGGATGGAAACCAAATGAAGTTATCTGAGTTAAACTTTTGGACATGGTTTAAATATGGCTGAATCGTCATCTGTAGAAGAAAAAAAAAACATATTTGTATATTTGCAGAAGTTGCCCCCACATGTGATCATCTAATCAGCTGTGGGTGGATCATCATCAGATAATCCGGACAGATACAAACACAATTTATTTTATTAATTCCTATCTCTTTGGATCACATGTTAGTCAAATGAGTGTGCGTAGCTGAAAAGCAGGCCTGTGTTTTTGGTGCAGTCAAGTTGGCAGCAGTAGCCTGCAACAAAATCACATGACACTGTCACTGTTCAACAAGCCAGATGCTGAACTTGGTGGCAAAGTGTACAACAATCCTTTTTTCTGACTGTCCTTTCAAAAAAGTACAGTTTCAGGACAGTATACGAGGCAGTGGGTGTTACATAATGAGAAAACCCTGTACCGGAAAGTCCGAAATATCATTAGTGCAGCATGTACAAGGTCATACTTAATTCACTTTCCCTGAATTTATCGTCAGTACACTGTTGTCGTAGGAGAATGTTTTCCTCCCTGTAAATCATACACACCAGACACAGTCCAAACCAAACGGCTGCTCAGTGGCCCTCAGTCTTCAGGGGACTCAGCAGCTTCCTTTGGGTTACTTCATTTAGTTTTTTTTGTTATGATTAAAGTTTGGATGTGCGTACAGGGTTGTATAACCACATTTTATCTAATGTTTTCTGTCACATTCTTTTCCAACCTCACATCTAAAAGATTTAAGATGAGTGTTTGCTGTCAGGGCTCCTCAGCAGGAGAAACTACAGCTGGCTGCTCTCAGTTTTCTTTATTCTTAAGTCTTTATTCTTTTATTTGTTTGTTGTTGTTGTTTGCTTGTACATTTTATCCTTGTTTTTTCCTTTTTTGTTTTATCATCCACTGTTTTCATTTTTACTTTATTCCTTATGCCTTATTCCTTTTTTTAAATGTTTATTATTAAATATTTTTTTGCACTTTTCACACTACTTTGCACTCATGTTTCTCAAAAATGTCTTAATCCGGTTTCAGACTTTTTGTGTTTGACTCAACTCATTTGTCATAATCTGTGTTAGAGCTGCAATTAATCAGCTGATCAACATAAAATTGATCACCACCTGTTTCAGCGATCAATTCATTCTAATTACAAATATATCACGCAAAAATGGCGAAACAAAGAGAGACCTGGCTCTCTTTGGATTCACACGTTAGACGGCTCTTATGTTGGGCTTTGGATACTGATGTATGTGAGGTTTTTATGTCATTTTCAAATTATGTTATAAAAACATACATTTAAAAACATATAAATATAAAAATAATATCTAAAAAATGACAACTTCTCAAATAAATACGTTCTATTTCGATCTGGCTTATTTCATACTAAGCTGAATAGCTTTAGGTTTTTGGACGGACAAAACAAGACATTTGAAGACGTCACCTCGGATCTTAGAATTATTTTTCTTCATTATTTTTTGACATTTTAAGCCCCAAAGTACTAATCCATCCACCCCTGATAGAAAATAGTCTGCAGTTTAATCGATAATGGATCTAATTATTAGGTGCAGCCTTAATGTGTAGTTCATTTTGTGGATATTTGCACATGGCTGAAACGACTTTTACAGACACAGACACCAGGTTCATTCTCGACCTCACACACAATAACTGACCCTGAACAATCTCACCATCATGTTATTATTTCCCGCCTCGTGTCTTGACATTTCTCAGGACCTGTCTGTCTCCAGAACGCGCACTTTGAAATTCAGCTCAGTCCATTTTGTGTAATTTCAAGTCGTGCGCCTGCCCTCTGACAGTCCCCGCAGCGGCCGCGGGGTGGCGACACGTGGCTAATCAGAGCCATGTGGCCGCTGTGGGCACAAGCCTCTCCGGTGAAGTTTGCAGGAAGGATTGCGCTCAGTCTGAGAGAGAGAGAGGGAGAGAGAGAGAGACAGTGAGGGGGGAAAGTGAGCCGGGCTGCTGCGACTAGGAAAGAGACGGAAAGCAGGACAACCGGAGACAACTCTCTTCCAGACGTTCACTTTATTTATTTCTTCTGTGTTTTTGGTGCGCT
>CAEMYA010000488.1:2488088-2503715 GCA_903131615.1 Diplodus sargus
TTATTTTTTTTTTTTTTTTTTTCTTGAAGGGGATGAAAAGATTGACAGTCTGAGAATGTGAGCGAGGAGCGGGACGACCCGGCTCAGCTGGGAGAAAGCCGAGAGGGCTAAGAATGACATCGAGACGGGAAAATATTTTTGTAGAGGCATTTTGACTGACAGCAGGCTTAAATTAATGTTTGACTCATTCGAGAGAGAGAGAGAGAAAAAAAAAGGCATAGAAAGACAGAAATAAACAGCCACTGAGCGACAGGAAAGACAGGGGCGCTCTCTCTCAGCTGCCGATCCGGTGGCCCCACTATCTTTGACGACTCCTGACCCCCATCCCTCTATCAGAAGTCAATGATCTTCTCCTCAGAGGGGCCTATATAAGAGGCTTAGGCCCGCGTGATCCCACTGCCTGTTTGCTTAACCTCTGCGTGGCTGCCTCAGCCATGCTAAGCTTTACCCACAAGAGCTCATTACCTCTCGGCCCGCCGTCTCTCTCTTGACCGTTTCGCACAGCCGTCTTAGCAACTGGAACGTTTAAGAGCCTCTGATTATTTACACTGTTGAGCCCTTCATACCAAAATATGATGTGAACTGTGAAAAATATGCATCCTCTTGGACTATAAGTTAAAGCTAATGTCATGTCAGCGCTTGCAAAATAGCCGCATTTCCAGGGCTCACTTTGGAAACGCTGAGCGCTGCATGTGGGCCGTATTATTTCCCAACAGAAGAAACTAGATTTTCATTTCACTGTCCCATAGTAATCTCTAAATGGAACATAAAACCCGTCATGTCTTTGCAGCCATAATTGGAGTAAAGGAGAGATGGCGCAGCTTCAGCATCTTTCCAGACATTTAGCCACAGTTCCACACACTGAATAGAGTATTTATTGAGCTTTTCATCGAGATGAACAACTGTTTATGCTGTTGCATGCATTGTGTAATGATGTTTTGCAGCCCTTGTAGATGTATGCAGCTCGAAGGGTCCTGCTATGGACATTGTGGTTTATTATTCCTGACATGCTCTGTTGGAGCGCTGATTCGAAATGGGCCGGCGCTGATAATTGGGAGTGAGACAGATCGCAGCGGCTGTGATTCATGACTGTTTGAGTGTGGGTTCAAACAATCGGGGAGTCGGTCCGAAGTTTCCCCCCGGCTGGTACTGTTCAACAGTTTGGACTGCTGTCAGCTCACGGCACGGACTTGTGGTAGAGTTTGACTGAGCTGTACATTTCCTCGTCCTTCCTTTCTCCTCTTTCTTCTGATCTTCATGAACGCCGTCCAAAGCGGCAGAGCAGTTCGTGGTGACTTTGTCAGTTGTCTGTGTCCGCAATCAGACAGCAGCGACCTCGTGTCCCCCACTTTGCAACCCAGGCTTAGTTAGTCTATTTACTCTTTAATTTAGATTTGATTTAACTCCAGCCAGCTGGCTAGCTTTCACCTCTACTCATTGATGATCGCCCTAAGCAGTAGTCGACATGGTGCTTTGTCTTGATATTTGTTGGTGTCTGTACAGTGTGTGTGGACAAAGGCGCGCCTCTCTAGAAAAATGTTTTGCTCCTCAAAATTAAGACATTCCAATTGCTAAAATAGCTACAACCAACAGTTCACACGCTTCCATTTACTCGCTGTCGTGTAAGCAGTGTTCAGTTGAGGGTCAGGTGATTACTGTCTGATCAGACTAGGTGAATCAAAGAGGCACGTCCTAGTGCACATTTATTTTGGATGCCAGAAGGCAGTGATATTTTTTGGGGAAAACTGTGCAGATAGTTTGCTTAAATGTGGACAACACCAATATTTTTGCTGATATTAACAGATGTTAGCTCGATAGTAACTGTTGCCGGGTTGCCATTGGCAGAGGCCAAGAAGCAGCCAGTTCTTGGTCTGTGGTTCCCATCAGCGTCACCTACTTTGACACTTAAAAGATAACATTTTTGCAAACAGCAAGACATGCGTCCCAGAGTACATACGTTGTCGATACTTGTTGCATAAATGAATTTTTATTATTGCCGTTACAGCTCGAACCAGAAAAAGACAGTACTGCGGTGGTGCGACTCCCACGCAGGCATCCCTTTCAGAGGCAGTGCCAAAGCGAATTAAGTGGTTTGACTGTGGGGTGAAAAGTTTAACTTACCCGTCTAGACACCAACAAATTGATTGGACTGACAAAAAAAAATCAGACATGAAAGTTGTCTACTCTGGCATCTTCGTGCTGGCTGGAAAACTAAAGATGAAATGCAACTCGATGAAGGACATGTTAGCTGTAGACCTGTGAGTTTATATAAAGGAAGGACGATTTTCTTACCCACTGGCCTCCACGTGTAATTGGCACAAATAGCCCATTGCTAATGTGTGCACTGTAAGCTTGTTAACTGAGTTGATTAAGCCACACGAGCGCTCTGCCGCGCTCTGAATGAGTTACATCACTCGGCGGTTTGCACAAGGAGCCTCCGGGAACGTGGAGCGAAGCCCTCCTCGCTTTTGATGTGACAACCATGCAATTTCTTTTACGCAACACGGGCTCCCCTGACCCGACGGCGATAAAACTCAAAGGAAAAACAGTAGTTAAGATGGCAGACAATAGCAGAGAAGTGTTTTTACTGCTGGTTACACAGCAGATAGCGCCCCCCTTGTTTGCCCTCGGCCTGTGCTTCCACAGTAACGCAGCCAGAATGCGATTGGTGGTATGCATTTTTGCAAAAGTGCACGCCCCATGTCCCAGTGTTGGTGGTCTTGGAAAGCCACCAAGATCACCCGGCTGCTCTGTAATGTGAAAGCAATTAGCAGCCAGCGGTTTAACACAGTGCCGTTACGTGTGGAATAACAAAGGGGAATGTAGGTCAGCGGTGAGCCACAGGTACACGGTGTGGCCATCGCTTTTCTCTGGACCATCGACAGTGATTTCAAACTGTTAAAACACCGACGTTATTGTACATGCTTGCAGGTACTTTAGATACATAGTCTATTCTAATTGAGCTCTTTCCTGACTTGGCTCGTACTAATTAGCAATAAAATCTTAAGAGCTAAACAAGGAACTTTTGATGATTCTTGTAGCGGACGCAAACTTTCTTCAATGCCGTACCACCAGACTACAGAGCAGCGTCTTCCCTCAGGCTGTGAGACCCCTGTATTCATCCTCAGCACCCCCGCCATAGAAATAGTTGCATTTACATGACTTACCTGACACGGGTAAGCCGGGATCGGACCCGGTGATCTTGTTTGCTTATGTAGGTCATAATATTTGCGACTGTTTCATTGCCAGCTCAAAGCCCCCCTGTAAGGCTCTTAAATAGGTGAAATAGGATGGAATGTATCAACTTTGAAGGAAAATGAATTTTTGGATTCTTGGTACGGTTCATAATAGAATTCCTGACAGAAATGGGCTTGTAGTGGGTTTAAACCCAGATTTATGCAGCTCCCTGCAGACCCCTTTGATGTCTTCACCCTCCGTTTACTTCATCTGACATTCATTTTAATGAGACGGACATTCCCCCCACCGATAGAAATCTGCCCCCGACTTATGCTGGAATACAGTAAATCGGTGCCACACACATATCGGGTTAGACCGAGTTGCAAGGTTTTTGTTTTTGTGCGTGTGTGTGTATGTTTACAGTGTGTGAGCAGGGTGCGTGCCCTCTGTCCCATCTGGCAGCTTGTGGTTTTTTTCATGAACTGCTAAATGAGGGGAAAAATACTCCCAGCTGCCCCTCAGGAAAGCTCACCTGGTGTAGAGCCATCTGAGTTCCTTGTTTTTCCCTCTTGTACTCTCTGTTGCCTGAACTCTCCCTCTTTCACATTGTTCTCCACCAAACATCCAGACACACACACACACACACACACACACACACACACACACACACACACACACACACACACACAGGGACTCTCTTGTTTTCAAGCGGCCCGCTGTGTTTGCATTTTTCCTCCATCTCTCTTACACTCCCTGTCGGAACATGCGTGCCCCATGTAAGCCCGGGCTAAGGGTTAGCACAAGCATGAAAACGCGCACATGTGACCAGGCCTGAAACATAAATATACTCTTTAAGTAAGATCTACTGTACTCGCGTCCCAGCATAACCTCCGAAAATCAGATTAAGACAAGACAAGAAGGACAGTTTGGCAGCGCCGCATGCATAGCAGGGGCGACCGCAGCCTCTTTCACATGGTAAAGTCATTTTCACCTCAGCCGCTGTGGGAAGAGGAAGCCAGGAGCAACACGCACCCCGCCTACCCCTCACCTCAACCCCCCCACAGCCAGCATATTTCGGCTATCTGAAGGGAGCAGAGCTGGGAGGTATCAGTCCTGAGAGCTGAAAAGCAGCTTTTGTCTCTAGTGACCCTCAAAGACCTCTGCCTGCCGGCCCTATCAGCAAATCATAAACTATACGGCACAACTGGAATCACAGGAGTGCACTGCGAAGGGGAAGAAAGACGTCGGGAAGAAAAGGGAGGGAAGAATCAACAAGATGAAAGACTCCAAATGCAAAGTAAACAAAGCGGAATCATTGCCAGCTATACATCAAACACTACAGTCATATAAATCTGTGCACTTTGTAGATTAAAGATGACCTTGACTTATGAGACGGGCCGTCAGGTGTTTGGCTGCATGTGCAGTGTGCTGGAGAGGGAGAGGCCGAGCGGGATATTTATCATTTACATGCATTGTAACTATGGTCTCATGTTGACTATATCGAGAGCTGCAACAATAAGTCAAAAGAAGTCTTTTTTCAAGCAAAAATGTTTCCAGCTTCTTAAATGTAAAGATGTTCCTGCTTTTCTTCGTCATGTTTGATGGTAAATGACAGGGATGCAAATGTGAAACAATTTCTTTAATCGATAGTCGGCTGCCAAAACAATTGGTTTTGGGTTTCAGCATTGATAATATGTGAAATATGTTGGATTTCTTTTCCAGTCAGAGTAGGCTACGTTAGGAGTTAAAGAGCAGATAAAGTAAAAATACCAAGTTACTTGATTGATGAATAAAACAAAAACCACTAAATATTACATTTTAGCATTAATTCCTTCGATATTGTATGTAAATAGAGTATGCATGCTGCATGCTATTTATTGAAAGCGAGATGCAGACGCGTCTCTGGCTTTTATTCTCACAAAAAGAGCCATGATATGTTATCGTCATTCTGTCCTCGGCCCGCACCGTACCATTTAGCGCCGACGTCCAGAAATGGGAGTCTCCATCAGCAGCTATCTGCACCCTTCAGTCTCTCAGCCGGCTTACTTAGAACGGTTCTCGCTGGCAGCTTCAGTCTTCCCTCTGTCTCCTCCTCTGCTGCTCGTTCCCTCTTTACATGTCACATTGTTACATTCCTTCTATACCGATCGCCTTGGCAGTCTTTTCCTCCTCTCACCTGTATGGCACAACTTTCATCCACTCTCATCCTCTTCCACTCTTTCTTGCCCAGACAGGAAGAAAGCGACCTTAGCCGGGGAGTAATTTCAGGCAACCGCTTCTATCAAAGCAAAGCTCACAACAGAGATTTAGGAGGCTTAGGCTCTTAACCCGTCATTTCAGGATTTCCTGGTTTCACACCAGTCAGGTAGTGGATAAACAAGGACACTGTTGCAGCTGACACACAATAGCTCCTGTTACAATGAGACCGATGTCAGAAATATCTGTGAGTACAATTATGTTGATTTGGCATCAGTTACATGTAGACTCTTCTACTGAACATGATGTTTATTCTCTTGACTGAAATCCATTTTAGCAGTTTCAACTGCGCTGTCGTCAAGTAATTCACTTCGTCTTAGGTTTGAGGCTCAGCAGATGTAAACGAATCCTGTAGGTTTAGGTTGTTTAGCTTTACAACATAATTGCTGAATGGTCCCAGAGTTTGACCCTCGTCCCGGCTTTGTCCTAATGTTATTGTTCCCTTTACACAAATGCCACAAATCTGCTGCTCTCTCCTGCTCCAAACCATGATGTCTTTTGCTTCTGCACCGCCCGCGTGGAGTTTAAACTGAGTCATCTACAAGTAGCGGCGATCATAAGTCACCGGGGTGGTGTGCTATAGTGAGTAGGAAAGCCCCAGTTTAACCACAGGGCCTGAGTTCAAGAGCTTGTGTTGGTGAACACCCACGCCCTTCAAGTGCGTCTAAACAAGACGGCGAGTGCGTACCGGCCCTCGGAGAGCTCTTCATTAACTGACCCTGCTCTCTGGCGTCCCTGTAGAGGGGAGGAAAATGAAAAGGGAATGTCTCCAGTGGGATCTATAAAGTAGCCCATGCAAATCGGTACATTTCCTCATAGTCTGACTCAGCCTAGAGTTCCATCAGCGGGACGGGACCACCAAGCTTTCAGTCAAGACACAGCCACGTCCAGAGACTAGTTTCTGTTAACACAGTTAAGTCTTAAACTCACTCACAGGACAAACTACTTTATGTCTTATGTCACTGGTCCATCTCTCCACAGAGTGTTTGCAGCTCAATTATTTTCCACAATTAAACTTTTAATATTCTTAGATTATACTCAACTTTTAAAAGTGAGCTGTGCAACTTTTCAAGGGGCCTGTAAAAACACAGAGACAGAGCTCCAGATAGAAGAGTAACAGTTTGCAACAGGTAACATGAGATAAGATGTATGGCTGCAGCTGACGATTAATATCATTGTCGATTTATCTGTTAATCAATTAGGTTTATATAACCAAAGTTGTTTTTTTTTTTTAAAGTTACGTACTACACCTTTAACAGAGCTGTGACCTTAGTTTCACAGATTTTGTTAAATGCTGTGGAATTCAATCAACTCATTTCCTCATTTTGGCTTACAATAATGAAGCTTTGCAGGAAGGTGAACGACGGCTATTTTGAGGAGACATGAGGAGTCAGAAGGCCAAGAAACACAGGCGACTATTGTGTCGTTAAAACTGAGAGATTTCCCACCAATTATTGTAGGCATTATCCTGTTCGGTGAATCCATCTTTAATGAGCTGTCAGGCGTCCATGTTTAACTTCTGTTAGTGTTTGCAACCAAAAACAGCTGTAATCTGACCTGACTCTGCATCTATGTTCCGAGCAATTATTCCAGTTATTTACAGGTCCCAAGATTCTACTGTTTTTTGCCAACGTGGCTGCTCTGTTGTCTGTGTTTTCGTGAGCTTGAGAAGACGTGAGCGACTCACAGAACATTGGAAGCTGCTGAACCGCCAGTCAGGCAATGATGCGTTCAGACGGAGAGGGAGTGAGCGAAGAGACTGACTGCGGCACTGTGTCTCTCATTCAGTCCCTGTGTTGAGTGAAAGACCTCTGGGAGAGCTGCTGTATAACACACTGCTGAGGGCCAGTGGCCCCTCCAGCTCGACATGTGTTTGTATGTATACGTGTGTGTCTTGCAAAGGCTCATCGGCTGGCTGAAATATGAATAGACACGCTGGGATAAGACGCGCAGGCCAGCCCTATAGATATGAGGCTAATGTTGGAGTTTCCAGCTCTATCTTTAGTTGCCATCCGTGAATGGAAAGAAAAGAGGAGAGGCCAGCAGAGGGTGGAGAGGGGGCAAGTGGAAAAAAGGGCAGCAGTCAGTCAGACAAGACAGGGAGTAAGGAGAAGAGGGAAAGATGGTTATTGGTAATCTCTTCAATATTGTATTGTAACGGTTGATTGTGCTGTCGATGAGGGAGTAAGGGTCTGTGAGAGGGAGCTAGTTGAAGTGCTGAGGAGAAGGAGTGACTGAAGGAGGGAGAAGGAGCAAACAACAGGGTGAAAGAGAGTGGAGAGTAAGTGGGGAGGCGAGGGGCGAGTCTTTTATGAGGCATGGAAAGCCGGGTGAAAAGAGGAGAGCGGGGGAGTCGATGCCTGCGGTGGGTCTGAATAGAGGGACCCCATGTCCTCTTTAATGTCAAATGAATAACTCCTGACCTAACATGGGCTTTTAATTGGTATAACCACCAGTTGGATGGATGGATTGGCCAACGTTGGCTCTAAGGGAGAAAATGCTTTGCCAAATGCCGAATTTGTCAACACTGTTAAATTACGAAATGTTTGTGAATATGTGGATCATCTACGAGCATGCAGCTGTGTCTTTACATCTGATACTGCACATCACAGTTTTGTACTGTCTTCAGAACAGTTGAAATCTTGTTCGGTGGAGATTTAAGCTGTTCTGAAGTGTTAGCATTTACTTTTACCTCTGACCGGTGCTCAGCCGATGTGCTTCAGTACATTTATTTACTGTAAACTTGTTGTGTCCTCACATTAAACTGTAGTTCACTCTCTAACGGTTCATGTCCTTTTGAACAGAGACCGTCAGTCCCACTGTGTGTGTGTAGCTCTTAGCTCTTAGCCCCATTAGCCCTTAGCTCTCTCCCCGAAACACTGCAGGACCCTCCTGCACTGGCTGCTTCCAGCCCAGAGCTAACTATCTCCCCTATTTTAACACAGATTAGTTGTTTAGAGTTCAGTGTAACGGAAAAAAATAGGGCGAGTTCACTGTCACTAACGAGTTTACTGAATCATTTTCTGATTTTAACACGTCATTTTTTTCATAGGTTCGTGCTGAGTAGCTAGCAAGCGATTGCAACTTTAGCAACAGCATGAGAATATGCGCTCTTTTGTTATCAGTGCTCGGTTTAGTCTGGCAGTTGTCTCGACCCAGCTGTGAGCACCATATTAATATCTAATATTTGAACCAAACTGATGAGCTAAAAGCCTCTTAACGCTGCAAGTGGCCTCAGATTGGATGTTGATTCTAAGTGGGACTGGTAGTAATACCAATTCTTTCACATCGCAAGGAGTCACTTGAATCAGTGTTTATATCAATATTACTGCTTACTGGAGCTTTTGAGAAAGTCTCTCCCTCACTGGCTGACTAAGCGGCTGAATGGTGAGGCCCCAGCTCAGGCTATGGGGCCCTTCCATGTTTTGGAAAAGAAGAAGCTTTGGGCCTGTGAGTTCGTAGGATCTTCCGTGCATGAGTGGCGGGGCAGGAGGGGGCAGCAGGGTAGGAGCAGAGAGGATGGCTGAAAGAGGCAGCTCAAGCAGAAAGAGGGGGAGAGGGGTTAAGTGGAGGCAGGTGTTCCATGACAAACCTTACAACCCCCCACCTCTCCTCGACTCTGGTTCCCTCCACTGACACTGGTCCACTGAGAGCACCGTGGACCAGCCCGAGAACAGACACTTGTTAGTCATTTCCCTCATTCTCCGCTACCTTCCTTTGTTAGCCTTTATCCAACCACCTTATCCCTCTGATCTAATCTGTGCCACCAAATTGCACCCTTTTCCTTTAATCCCACCGTCTACTCTGTGTGCCTCACCCAGCGCTGCAGGACCACCTGGCTTTGTGGTTTGAAATTGCTTAAAACCGCTGTTGCTCTAAGCAGATGGACAGCTTTTCCCACCGCTCCACACTGCCTGACCCAGCTGGCAAATTAATTTAGGTTGGATTGACGTAAAAAAGCGCGTTCTCTCATCACGTTCCAGAGGTTATTAAACTGCAGCACAGGACGAGAGCAGAGGAGTACACAAATCCAGTTTTGATCGCTGGAATAACAGGGAGCGCCTGATTGATGTGATTCTGTGAAATGAAATTAAATCAGTGATTGTACATTTTGCCCTTTTTGTCATTGCCTGTGGCTTTTGTTTTGGCAAGTAACGATCATATTTTCATAGGTTGGTATGCTGAGTCTATGATTCTTGATTAAGATGCCCTTTGCTGGTTTTTTTCGACAGAAGGCTCCATTAGTCACAAAATGTCAGATTTCCCTGATTGGATTTTTATTGAATTATTTTCATTGATGTTTGCCATTGCTCGCTCTCGAAAGTTAACTGGATCAGGATCCTGTGACGTCTGCGTTTGATATTTATGCTCTTTTCTACCGAATTTTCTTTTTGTTTCAAATTGCACTGCTGCGGCAGTATCTCTCAATGCTTTGTGTTCTTTCGGACAGCACAGCAATTGTTTTTCAGGACATTTCAAAATGATAAGATATATATTTATATATATATTGTGCATGTACAGCCTAAAAATACAATGTCCTGCCGCCCAGCCCTGCTGCCAACCAGGACAAAACAAGAAGCTTGCATCTAAAAGAGGTGCTACGTCCTTCACAAGCATGTATTTTGGGTATGAAAAGTCCGACATGGAATTTGCAAATTATGCAGCTGACCGGTCTCCACAGCAGACTCAAAAACCTCTTTTCCCATCTACACAAGAATCATGTCAGAGTACAGAAAATGTGCTACGCATCGTGACATGTGTCATTATCAGGATGTGAGATTCTGGTCTCAAAGGCCCGAGTATAGACATCCGTGACATCTCTGATTCATGGCTCGCCCATTGTAAGAACTGTAGTATTGTTGAAGTGAAGCGTCTCTTGTCAGATGAGTCAAGACGGATCATTAATTGCAGACACCATAGCTTTCATTTGACCCCTCTCCTTTAAGTGACTCACAGAGCCTCTGTTGTGGGAATGGTGTGTGTGCCCATTTGGGATTAACCGGAATGCTTGGAAGTTGTTATGACTGACAAGTGTGTATCTTCTGGTCTGCCAAAACATAAAGTGTGTGCCTGTCTTGTGTGGTCAGAGAGGATAATGTCTTAGTCTTTGAAACACTGTTGGTTCTAGTCCCACACTGGCTGGTTGTTGTGTCCTTGAGCAACTTCAGACAGCAGTCAGCTTTAGTAAAACATCTGGAGGGGAGACATGCGGCTGTTTCTTTTTTTTCAGTCTGAATCACCACTTATCATCACACACACACACACACACACGTATACACACATTTGTGCTCACACACTGTCACACTTAGATCATCAAGCACCAACGGAAACCCATACCCACAACCCACTTCTGGTAGACTTTCACTGACAAAGTTTTTTTTTTTTTTTTTGCTAAGATGAATGAGCTTGAGAGTCCTTCTGTCTTTGAATGTCTTTCCCCCACTGGCCAATTTTTCCATGAACACATTTTCATACCCCATTCTGAAGTATTGCTCTAGAAAAGGTTAATGAGCAACAGCAACATTCAGAAACAAAAGCTCCTCAGTTTTGCCCTTTGCAAAAAAACAAGTTAATGTGCTTAATAGGAGATGGACACACCTTTTTCCAATAAGCTCTGACGTAACAAACATTTAAGTCACGACTGATCAGCCGTCTCCATTTCCCTGCTGAAGACGAGCAGTGTAGTGGATTAAAATGTCCTCGTCCCTCCACGTCACATACTGACACTTTGGGATGCCGGCCGACTCGACAGACAGTCCTAAAGCATCAGTATGTGATGAGTTGGGACTGAGACTCAAAAACCATCTCTCTCGGGGCGCCGTTTAGCTCAGTTGGTAGAGCGGGCGCCCCACGTGTAGAGGCTTTGTCCTTGCTGCAGAGGATCAGGGTTCGAATCCCGGCCTGGGTCCCTTTGCTGGGTGTCACTCCCCCTCTCTCTCACCCTGTTTCCTGTCACCCTCTTCAGCTGTACTATCAATAAAGGCCAAAATAAATAAAAATAAAAAAATCATCTCTCTCACAAATCAGACCTTTAACCTGCTTCATCTTGTTGTGCCCTCTTCTTCTGCAATAGTAAAATAGTTTTCTGACTTGAGAGCTTGCACCACCAACTGCCCTCCTCTATGAGGCAGCTCCGAATAACTGCGTAACAGCAGGGAATGGGAACGATTATTGATTCTCATGTTCTTTCCATGTTTTTTTTCAAAACTCGGCTAAGATTTGCGATATATTTGTACAGAGACCTGGCTAACGCGCGCACACACACACACACACACACACACACACACACACACACACACACACACACACACACACACACACACACACGTACATCAAACACACACAAACACACTTAATTAGGCTGACCAAAGCACTGTGAGTCAGTGAGCAGACGGGGTTGTCAGAGGCTCCAGTGCCCTCCAGAAGAGAGCAGCACTGATAGACACACATGGATAAGAGGCCGACCCAGAATAGTAACAACCACAACAATTTACTACACTGGTCCTGATTAAAGACTTGAGAAGAATGCAAAGTTTCCCTTTTAGTCAGCAGGCACAGTGTACTGTTGTTATTGTGTTGACTTTTCAAAGCCAATTCAAATAACCGGTTAATTTTCATTAGTATCAGATCTGTGTGTGTGTGTGTGTGTGTGTATCTAATCCCAACCAGAGAGAAGACAATGCCTCAGTCATAGATATCTATGTTCTCAATTATGTTAGTCTCTAAACATCCCCACTGCTGTATAATAATAATAATCTAATTTTACACTTTCCGTTTCTTATCAGAGAGGCAGAGCTTCTGAGATGCAGGGTATTGCCGTTCTTTCCCTCCCTCGCTCTCTCAAACACACACACACACAAACACACACACACACACACACACACACACACACACACACACACACACACACACACACACACACACACACACACACACACACACACACACACAACGTGACGGTTGTCTGTCTATTTAAACTAAAATCAGACAGTGATAACAAGGTCGCCACTTCATGGCTGCCTCACTACCTTAACTGGTGTTGCCTGTGTGATAAAGAGTCAGACCTTATCGTTATGTTATCACCAACAGGAAGAGAGGCAGAATGCCAAACGGTGGTTGTTCAAAAAGGGAGGGGGAGGGAGGTGTTGCTACAAATATGTGGATGTATTAGGAAATAGCCATCGGTTATTCAGTCTTTTATTGTTTTCTTTTGCACAATTTGTCACACTAATGTAGAATTGTTTTGTTCATATGACTTCACTTCAAGCGTTCCATTTTGTGGTGTTGTGAGCTGAGAAAATCAGTCATTGTTGTGTTCCTCTTTCTTGGTCAATATCTGTTTTGTAGCACTTCATCAAACCTGTCTAATCTAATGAAGAGCTGAATTGTCTACCAATATCCAGGCCCTATACAAAGAATTAAATCCACTCTTTAGGCACAAAGACCAGCATGTGTAGCCGGATTCCAGAGTGTCAGTGACAGTTGCTGCTGGACAGTATATCAAGATCTGGAAGATATACTGTAATATCTACTTGTGTCATTCACGCCCAGCTCCAGCTTCCCTTCCCATCCGGAGATGTCTCCTGATATGGAGGGAGCTGGGGAGATTGACAAAGAGTGGCAGACGAAGACAAATCCTTCGTCCACCAACATGTATTTGACAAAAAGTCGGAGAAGATGACTTTGTGTTGTGTTCCGTAAGGTGTTTCAGTGAACATGCATGTAATTCCTGCTTTACCAAAGTCATAGATTGCACACTGATGCACGTGTAAATGCTCCTATATGTGACCCGAGTGGATTTTATTTCTCTGCACGTTGGTGTGAATTAGACTCTGTGGTTTTACGTCAGTCCGTAAGCCATTACAATAATGTTACACGGGGCAGGGGAATAGGGAGAGCGAGGCAGAGCGGGAAAGCCGAGTCAAAAAGGGAGACATGAGAACTTGAGCTAGCCCCCGAGGTGATTGTGATACCAGGTTGGACGAAGGTAAAAGGGAGCAGGAGGGCAGGAGGTTATTGGTCTGCTCCGGTCAGCTCCAGAAATGACTTTTCCATGACTCCAGGTATGTGATCCTGGCTGAGCCGGGGGATATCCTCTGTTTATGCTCAGGCAAAGACCCGCAGATTAGGCGGCCTGGTATTCACCTGATTAAAATGACCTTCTTGTGTAAACTAAGCTGGCGGGTTGAGAGCAGTGTGTGCATGCACAGGACCTTATGGGACCAGGACGCTGTATGAACAATTCTGTCTGTGTAATTAACACACACTGAGAGCAATGTGTGTTCATATTGCAGCAAAGCCCAATTTCCATGGAGATTAAGAAGTAAAACCCCTCAGAAGAATCAGTGGTGCTAATAAGGATATTGTCTTAACATTAAACCGGCTGGTGTACCTTTTATCTGGAATAGACCTGCAAGGATCGTAGTTCACCAACTACTTTGTTGATGGATTAATAGTTCAGTCATGTTTCAAGCAAAAATGTCAAACATTTGCTGCTTCCTGTCTCTTCAATGTAAGAATGCAAGGCCCGTTCATTCATTCTGGATACTCCATCAGTCATCTGTCTCTTTGTCATCTCTGTTCGTTCTGATGTTGCCTTTTGTCTTCACCTTTTTGTAACATCCCTATTTTACTGCAATAAGTCTGTCTCTTACGTCTTATCGCATCTCCTCGTCCCGGTCTGTTCTCTTTCTCTCTCCCTGCTCTCCTCTTTTATATCTGTTTTATGCGCCGGGGTCAAGTAGCATGAATTCACAGATTTCGACCTCAGTTAGAGGAGAAAACGAAACGCCGCCCTCGCGTTGCTTTTCAGTGCAACATGTGCTTTTCAGGTTTGTGTGTGTGTGTATTTGCATGCTGAGCTGAGCTGAGCTGTTGGTATATCATCGCTGGCAGCTGTCATTTTGTTATAATGCAGCCTCTTCCTTGAGAGCAGCTGGTTCTTATACCTCTGGTCTCCTTATCCCCCTTGCGGTTGTAAATCCTTGCTCGTCTGAAGCTCGCTAACTTTCAGTATCTACTCGTAGCATGATACTACGAGATACAATCGCTGCAGAGCTATAAATATTCAAGCTACATGGCCCAAACGATCTTTGATTTCCATTAAACGGCAGAAGAAACAAAGAGACTGGACTCGTTAGGGTTTGCCACCAGCCTTTGTTTGCAATATTGGAACTGTGCACAACAGTCTACACAGCGAGTGTAACAGTAGCTCCATCATGGAAAAGACTTCTGGAAAATATCACCACATTATTATGCATGTGAAAAACCAGATGCCCCTGATAAACAGTTTTCTTTGTCACAAATCTCCCCCTGCATTACAAAGACCTGAAACATTACACAGTCAGGCTGAAGCAGACAAGGTATCTGCCAGGGGAAAACAGAAAACATTTGACAATTAGCATTGCAGCCAAAATGCAGAGAGGTCGAGATGCACGATGGAAATATGCAACAATTGCTTCTTTTATTTCACATCGATACCGTCTGGTGTTCATTGGGATGGATGTTTTGAAGTTGATCGGTGGTTATTACTGAGGTAAGACTTTTTAGGATCACAAAACTTGTTTGATTTGTTTAGTATTAAAACACTGTCTTACTTTGCCTTTGTAATTAGACCTCCAAAAAATAGGCTCCACTTTGCTTGAAGCGAACTGATTTGATTACACTCCAGTTGAGAGTGAGACAACGCTGAAATGTTACATTTGGCCGAGGACATCAGCAAGCTGGCAGAGGGAGTAACATGTAGCCTAACCTTTAAATCCAAGTTAAACATAAACATCAAAATTGGAGTAATAGGATTAGCACATGG
Organism: Diplodus sargus; assembly: GCA_903131615.1. Taxonomy (NCBI): domain Eukaryota; kingdom Metazoa; phylum Chordata; class Actinopteri; order Spariformes; family Sparidae; genus Diplodus; species Diplodus sargus. Next base: position 2,503,330 of record CAEMYA010000488.1, read on the forward strand.
CTGCAACAATATACCGGCCTTCCCTGGTGGGGCACGCTGGTATAGAATCCAGCTCCCCTCGATTTCTGACTGTGCGTCAGTTATCTTACCCTGCTACAAAACCTCACAACAGGTAGTCGGCAGAGCAAAACTGACTCCAGATCAAAGTCACTGCCAGGGCACCCCCGACCTCGAGTCTGAATTGAGCGGGCCTTCCGCTCCGTAGGCGATGACCTCTTCTGACTGATGGCAGCGGGCATTTGGCAGTTCAGATCGACCATCCACACCACATCGTCAACCCATCAGTTTGTAGAACTTTTCATGAAATCACAGTTTACTTGCAGTTGCATTTAAACCATAGATAGAATTGCTCACATTTGATGTGAAAAAAATAAGACAAGTAAAAA
>CAEMYA010000488.1:2503747-2525471 GCA_903131615.1 Diplodus sargus
AAAAAAAAACCCTGTTGCCAGTTGGAACAGTTGGTTTTCTTGGTCGGACTGCGGGGCTGCAGAGGACACTGGGAGGAGTGGGAATGTCAAGACAAAGACTACCAGTTGAGAAGGAATGCCGGTGTCCTGCTGAGCTAATCCTAGCTGGAAGAAAGGAGAAAATGTGGAAAGCGAGGGAAAGAGGGAGGAGACGATAAGATGGAAAAGGAAGGTCCCAGGGTTTGGGGCAGAAACAGAAAAGGGTTGCTTGAGAAAAAATCCTCTTCCCATTCACAAGTTTCTGTCTAACTTTCACCTGCTTTCTCTCCATGGCTCTAGGGTGTTCTCTTTTTCGCTGGTGGTCCAACTGGTCTCTGTTTAGTTATCGAGGCATTTGGAGTTAATGAGACAGCTGGACTATTTGAGAGGTGAAGTCCTTTAGATCAGCTTTTCTCAGCGTGCACGGCCCAGCGCTCACTCGTCTTTTTAGTCCTGAGGGGAGTGAGTAATGCCATTTTCACCCTCAAGGGCCATTTATATTGAAACAAACACCTACCTCAGACTGTTTTGTTTATGACTGCATGGAGGAGTTTGCACTAGATCAGACCTTTTCACCGAATTAAATCCATGAGTCCTTGCACAAATCTAGTAGAGTGTGCTGAGAATCTTAAATGTCTGAGGAATCTCTCATTTTAATTTAAACATGTCCCTGAACAAAAGCAAATTGTCTCTCTCTCTATCTAGTTCTGCATGTGTGCATGTAAAGATTTCATGCATCTGCGTGCAGACGGTTGTACTTGCACGTTTGTCAGCGCGCACGAACGGTTATGTTTTCAGTCCAAACATGAGAAGAGACAGGTCGAGTCTGACCCCTTTGGATTTAAAGCAGATCTTCAAAGGCTCTGTCTGAATGCTGGAGAGGGCTGCAGCATCAGCCCGAACCCCCAGATAGGAACCAGACGACTTGGAGTGAAAGGCAACATGGACATTTTTAAGTAACTGAACTTGTTGAAAAGGTGGTTCTGCAAAGAGTGCCTCTTTTACTCATGCAGTCGACCGCTGAGATGTTCAGGAGCGATGCCTGCATCAAGTCACGTGTGAAGGGGACGAGGGATCGGAATTCAGGGAAATCTCTACCAACAGTTCTCCACCACAGGACCTGGTTACATTTCAGGGAAGTGCCAGAATGGCTGGGTTTTGAATGAAAGCAGATACATTGCAGATTCAAGCATGAAAGGGATTGGGTCCATTAGGGCTGGGTTTGATGTAAAGATTTTCAAACCAGTTCGATATTAAGTCAAATACCCGACCAAATTGGTAAAACCAAATGTTATCCAAGTGGAGGATAATAAGAGCTTCGTGCTACAGTACTGTAGCATGCAACATAAACAGCACCAACTCGTTACTGATGAGAATCCTGCACAACTCTCGACTATAGTGCATCGCAACACAATATAGAGATTGGCACCCTGTTGCACTGAGCTAATCAGCTGTCCTGGGGCCGATGCTAAGTAGCCACATGCTGCTGGCTCTCTCCACCCTGCAAATGCGAGTTCAGTTGGTTGGCATGAAATAAAACCAGTTTAAGTTTGGACCAGAAACCTACCCCACCCCTAAAATCTGTCTTATGCCTCATGAAAACCATTGTCTCACAGATTACTTGAACATTTGATACAAGACGAGAACACTGAAGGTCAACAAAATTGAACATCATGTACATCAGGCCTTGCTACATCTCCTTCTTCTTTTGAGTTTTCTGGTTGTTGGCATCCACAAGTGTTGCAGTTATGCTCGGGCTAATGATTATTTTCATTGTCATTTCAATAATCACTTAGTTGTTGGTCTATAAAACGTCCATCAGTGTTCCCCAAAGCCCCAAAGTTTCCCAAAGTTTTTTTTTTTTTTCCAAAACCGAAAGGTATTCACATTTAAGAAGCTAGAATCAGAGATTTACTTTCTTCAGTCTGAAGAATTAATCAAACCACTTCAGCGATTCTAAAAATAGTGAATGAATTTAATAGTCAGAACTAATTGATTAATTGATTGATCATTGCAGCTCTAATTAACGCAATATGCGCGACCGTTCTTTGCCACCATCTATTCCAGCATCGTCATGGCACTTGTGAAAAAATGATGAAACTACTGGTGAATGTAGCTGCATGTGTGGATTCACCAGGAGCTGCGTGTGTCAGAAGATCTCATAAGACCTCAGCGGCCGTCTCTCGCTCTGTCTCATTGGTTTTTATGTTCAATAAATGTGTTGTCTGTTAGTGTTTCCACTAAAATGAATATTCTAGTTGATGAGCACAGCCTTGTTACAAATGCCATAAAAAGATGCTGTTGTCATGATACATCTGCCCGCTTCACTTCGGGGAGAAGCCAGCATGTTGCCTCACTGGCTGAATTTGAACCATTTCCTGTCCAGCTTCCTGCGCCAGGCCTCCTGGTCTTGTCCTGTCTAGTCCAAGCTTGAAGCAATTACAAGCGGCTCGGGGGAAATCACCTCCCTCCACTATAGGCTCTGGCTCATTTTTCACAACACCGCCGACTCTTTTAAAGTGTTGACAGAGACATTAAACACGAGGGCCTCTGTCACTGTCGAGAGGTTTTGGGACGATTCTTTGAGGGGAGGAGGTGGAAGAATTAAAGACTTTTGTTAAACCAGCTTTTAACAGCGAAAACTGTCAAATAAATTGAAATGTTGAGCCAGGAAATGTTGTTTTTAGCCAGTGTTTGTCATCATTTAAACATGTTTTGAACAGTAATGACATCAACTATGTGATCGTGTAAGCTGCCAGTATTCATTTTGGCATCATTTTTCTTTTGTGTTTTGTTGTGAAATGCACACTGTGTATTCAGAGAAGAAGAATAGTCCAGAGGAAAAAAAAAAAAAACAACCATTGGCTGATTTATCTCTCACTTGTGACAGCAAGTTTAGAAGGATAAACTGAGAGGACAAAGTAGAGAAATGTGATTCATGGACAGTGGAGCGTTTGTTGTGGTGACTGCTCCAGATGGATTTCCACAGCGGATGGAAACTGAGGACAGGATTTTTATGATCCCACAACTTTTCACTCCTCAGACCATCTCACACAAAACGGAGGTCAGCGTTTCCTCGTCCCCGCTGTCTCTGCTTTTCCTCCTTCCCTTCCCTGCCCGTCTCTTTGGATTTCTGCCTTTCTAACCCAGCCTTTCTCCGCTTTTTGGCTCACGAAACGTATCCCGCTGAAATCCAGAAGGCTGGATGATTTAAAGCCGCTTCAGGCCGAGAGATTGTTTAATGTCTTGCTCTCGGTTACCTGTAGGCAGGAAAAGGAGAGTTCATTCATTACTACTTCCAGGATTTGAAAAAAATATGTTTGGTTTGTTTATTCTTTGAGCGAGAAGCGCCCAGGCTGCAGCTCTGCATATTGTGCTTTCAGAAATCAATGAATTCCTTGGAAGAATTACAACAGAAGGAATTGTAATATCAGGAGAGAAGGTGAAGAAAAGAAAGGAGAGGAAAAGGAGGGGGGTTGTTAGAGATTGGAAAAAGAGCTGGTGAGACACAGATTTCATTAGAGGTCCCTGTGTGAACGGTTCTCCTCCAGGAGAGAGGGCATTGTTCTGTTCTCTGCCCCCAGCTCTGAGCTGCTGCCATGGGCAGGACTTGTTAGGGAGACGGCCTCCTGTAGAGGAGGCTGGACGAGGGTTATCAAAGGACAAAGGAACCTTTTGGTGTGCTGACAGGCGGACAGGTCAGACGCCCTAGTCTGCATGTGTGTGTGTGTGTGGGTGAGAGTGTGTGTGACTGAGGGAGGGGTTTCTGTAGCACGGTGATCTGTGTGTGTTTGTGCTCGGGTACAGGAATCCCTCTCTCGCCTGTTTTTACGTGTTTGCTCACAGCAGAGGGGCGAAGACTGTTGATGGACGGCAGGCTCGTCAGCTCCCAGGAGACAGATATCCTTTGTGTGTGTGTGTGCGTGTGTGTGTGTGTGCGTGTGTGTGTGTGTGCGTGTGTGCGTGTGCGCGTGTCACGATGGAGCACTGATCAGAGCCGCGATGTGATAAGGGTGACAGTAGGAAATGCTAGAGCAGACCTCTGTTTATTCCCCCAGCAGCCCGAATAAGCCGCATGCTCGACCAAACGGCTACAATAAGTTAAATTTCCACAACTGCTGACATGTTTATTGTAAGATTTTCGCTCTGTACACAGTTGCCTAACTTTCTTCCTTTTACAGAGAAAACAAAAAGCAACTGTAACCAGTCAATGTCAGTTTTAATGTGTACTTAGAGAAGACGCCTTTCATTTTTTGCTGCACAAGCGCACCCAATATGGCACTCATCGAAGTGCCAGACTTTTTTTTAATTACCTGAAAGGAAAACAGTAGTGGCTGTGTTTTCGTTGCAGTTTTCGATTCTGTAAATGTTTAAGGGGGACGATTTCAACTTTAGTTAGATGGATGAATTGTCAATTGTCATGTCATGTTACCGTAAATCCCCAAATAAACCCAATTATAGTTGATCTGAAGGAAGATTCATCACCTTTGTGTGTGTGTGTGTGTACAAAATCAAAATGTACCGTTTGTATATAACACCTTTTCAACTTTAAAGACCTTTTACATGCAATAAAAGACCTATATAAAACACTGAAAGGAAAGGAAAAAAATTAAGAAGGTCCTTTTTAAGTTACTTCAGTTGCTTAATAATAAAAGCTTTCAAACAACTAAATAATGGTGAATATAGTAAAAAGGTACTGATTGCAAATTAGCAATGCCTTGTTAACCACTATTCATCAATATTACTGCATGGAGGCAAATTATTTTCAGCCACTCTTTTGACCATTATTCAAGACAAGCATGCCAGGCAGCAGGTGGCCTTGTTGTAATGGTAACACATCTGTGCCGCGCCAGCACATGTGTATGTAAAAGCCCCAGAAACGGTCAGTGTTCACACCTCTGATTCTACCAGTTGAATACTTAAACCCACAGCGTCGTGCATACGTAGAACCGTTGGATTGTTTTTGGGGTACAGTATAGCTGCCGTGGATCATGTTATTAGTCTCACTATTTGGGCAAAGCCGACACATTTCACAGTTGATTTGAAAGTGGGTCAGATTTTGTCTAATCTGAGGTGAAATGTTTAGGTTCCCAATGGGAACTATCGAGGCAGTGTACATTATCCTTATCGCCGTCTCTCATCTCTCTGCCATCCAGCGGGTTTTTTCGGAGGAGCTTGGCTTGTCTTATAAAAGGCTTCAGTCTTTTGAGATTAGTTATTAAAACCAACAGGGAACATTCCACGTTCACAGGCGTCTCTTTCTCTTTCTATCTCCTCCTCTGCCAACACACACACACACACACACACACATCCACCTACCCCCTCGTCTTTCACAGCGTTACCCCTCCTGTATTTCTCCTGAAGTTTCACTTCTGCTTCACTCCTGTTCAGCCGTTCGTTCTTTTGTGCAAAGCAAAGACACATGTTCATATTTCCACGCGTAAGAAGTGGCACTCAGCAGGCTAACATGAATACCATCATCAGAATACTGTAAAAATCTCTCTCTCTCTCTCTCTCTCTCTCTCTCTCTCTCTCTCTCTCTCTCTCTCCACCCCCCCTCCATCTTTCCCGTCCCACTGCTGTGTGCATCCCGCTGCCCTGTGGGTCTAAATCCAGCGGCCTGACCCAGCCACATTCCAGGAAGTGAACTGACTTTCAGTAATCTCATTTGTTTTTAATTATACAAGAGTTATATTCTTTTAATTGATTTGTGGGTTATGAAAACACTGAGGACATTTTTCCGTGTCTGTGTGCAGCTCACTTTTGAGAGCAGCCTGCCTGCTGCCGTGTGGCGAGGACAGTACGTCTGAATGCAGAATGGAGTGTTTGTTTGTTTATGTTGTTTTTGGGAAAGGACACAGACGGCAATGGTTGTGTAACCAGACCATCTAAATAACCGGGGCAAAATTTCCTGTCTTGTTCTATCTTTGTTTTTCTCCAGTATTTCTTATGCATGTGTTTCACATTTTGATTGCCTTACTGGCCCTTTGTTGTAATGGTTTTGAATGTTTCACAATAATGTTAAGAGTTTGAACAATTGAAGAATGAATGTGACTGACTAAAGCCTTCCAGTGTCACTTTGCGAGAAGCCAGTGTTTTGAACATAAAAGTGTTTTTTATCAGAACATAACATTACACATCTTGGCACATAAAACATTCCACGTTTTTCATTTTTTTCAGCATTTTTAGCTGGTTATTAAATGGTGTCAATTTAATACCGATGTATGTATATGACCTACATAAGCAAACAAGACCATCACCATTTTTCTGCACAGCAACTGTAGTTATTCTTATTGCCTGTCACCGAGTCAGATTTCCTACATGACATCACTTAGCATCACTAGTAAATGCTGCAAACTTTAGCTTTCTCAGTAAAACTAAGAATACAGAGCAACTGGATTTGTAAGCTATAGGCTGACAAGTGCTCGTACCTCTTTTATCCATAGGGGGCACCAGAATCAACAAAAACAAAAGTTCCTTCTCGCTACTTTAAACATTAAATATATATTGAAGTCTGGCCTTTGCATTAATGTTTGTATGAAAGAGTGTATGACAGTCGTTGGATCATAAATGATGATCATGGCTCAGACCCTATACATGACTGGCACACTGTATGTGCTTTAATCCACAAAGCCTTCATTTGCTCTGGTGCTGTTTATTAAACCCTCTGTGCTTCCAGCGGTGACAGGCTTCAGTACTGGGATGCAGGGGCACCTTGATGGATTTGGTATGCTATTGGGGGAGACACCGGGTGTTACACCCCTACCCCTCCTGCCTCTGAATGTGTATGAGTATTGAAGGGCATGAGCTCTGCTGGCCATATTTCATGCTCATTTCTATGTAATGGAGCCATTGGCTGTCTAGAAAGATCTAGCAGCTTTGAGAAAGTTTGAGGTGTTTAATGTATTAATGGACTGTGTTAGATTACATACTGCTTGTATTATATTTAAACATCATTTTTCCTTGATGGGGACTCTTTTTGTTTTTCTCTTTTCCCTGTCCTTGTACTGTTTTTCTTCCACCTCGCACACATTATTGGATCGTAGGGACTCACTTAATGTAAATGATATCATGACCTAATAGGAACATCATCAGACAAGCATCATTAAAGAAAAGCCGGTCCACGACCATCTGGTCCTGGACTCATTGCGGTTTGGAGGGCCAGTTTACAGGTCCCTTGTTATAGAGAGTGGGACTTCCAGGTCTTTTTTTGATTATAAAGCAGGTTTACGTGTGTTATGAAATACTGTGAAAACACAAAATGCATTGAGAAATGCAAACGGCTTGTATAAAAGAAAATTACTGCGCCTTTAAAAGCCACCAGGACTTCTGTAAGGTTGTGATGTCATAACTAAACACCATTCTGTCACCACCCTTATATAATTAGGGTAATGGTAGTTGCAGAAACACCAGCAGAGCTGATGTGATAACATGGTGGGCACTTCCTGCTCAGGCCTGTGAGAGCTGACCAATCAGAGCAGACTGGGCTTTTTCAGAGGATGCTCTTAAGGAGAAACGCACTAAAACAGAGGGCTCAGAGAGAGGGTGAATGGAGGTGCTGCAGCAATGGACAGTATGATAAAGTCACTTTTTGAAAATTTGAGCATGTAAATGTTTTCAGAATAAAAGGATGAACCTGAAAATGAGCCTAGCGTGGGATTTTTAAAGTCTTGTAAAGCTGCACAAAGTATTTTTAAATATTAGTTACTATGTTAAACCTTCCCAATGACCAACCTTTTCTTTAATAATGCTTTTTAGCCATTAAATCTTCCCGAAGGCAACATTGTCAATCTATCATGTATTTTTATTAAATTACAAAGTTGGGCTTGTCCAATGCTGACGGCTGACTTCTGAGCCCTGTACAATTATGACATCGGGATTTAACCCCCCCCCAGAGAGCGTTAAAAAGTAGTGTTCAAAGCACAGTGTATGAAACATGCTATATACCCTTTTACCAGCATAGGACATTAGCCTCTGGATTATCCACATTGCATATTGGTCGTGCAGACACTGATTCTAATTAATCATGGTCCTGAGATTTGGACGAGCACTATGTCCTCCGTTTGACTCTTTAGATAGCTTTTTTTGGTTGTGGAAAGGGAAAAAAAAGAAGTGAAAGCAAGCCACGTGTGTATTTGGAGGTTGCGGGTTTGGTTAAGAGTGCTGCTGTATGTTTGCAGATGTGTAGCTGGAGGGTGAACGCCTGTCGTGATGTGTGCTGACCTCAAGGAAGGGGTTAGATCTTTACCGTAGTGCATTTGCATCACGTTCCCAGCCTTGTGTTGTCCTGCAGAGGCATATGCTTATTTATTTTAAATATGCATATACATGTATACCATGAAGGAACATCAGTGACATGTTAGGCACTAATAGCTCTTTTTTTAAAGGAAAAGATACATCATCTCTAGCGATGGCGTGGTGGCTGTGATGGCTGTGATTTATGATTTTCCTCAGGGGACAAAAGGTTTAGTGAGAAGTTTTTTTTTCTGACAGCGAATGAAACAAAAAGGACCACCCATAGTCCTTTAATAAACACGCGCTCTGTCCGTCTAAGCCACCCGTAGGTGACCATGCAAAGGATTTTCTCCTTTGGCACGAATGTACACACACACTTCTACTGTGGCATTGATTTGGGTAAGCATACACACTCTGATAAGAGAGGCGCTGTCCCATGTGTGCGCACGGACACATGCATTACGTCTGTTCACACATACACGATATCCGAGACCCAAATACAACATCAGTTACTCAAACATACAATCGGGTGTAAACATTTTGTTCCACTCTCATCAGTCAGCTGACTGCTGATTCACACCGACTCCTTGGCTCACCTACGGTTGGCAGACAACGTGCCTAGTGCACACTGTTGCAGCATGACCCTACATGCAGGGATCCGACATGTGGTTTTGCAGAGGTTTTTTTTTTCCAACAGTGTTCAACCATCACCCAATTTGAAAAAAACAACAAGCTGTTTTGTTTCAGGGTGGGCCCTGATTGGCTCGTCGCATCGCTGCAACACAACACGGAGACAAACAAGTCAGAGCGTATGAGATTCATAAAGCGCTGTGCAGGCTGAGCACCTGATTAGTGGGAATCGGTCAGGTTGACTTTGGAAGCGCACGTTAACTACTTTTTTCAGTTGGTTATCAGGCCAATTGAATCTGTTTATGTAAAATGCCAGAATGAATAGTGATGAAAGTCCATTGAAATTGATCAAAGTTTAAAAACAGGTCTTTAGATGGCTTGCATGTGATCATATAGATTGCTGGTGTGTACTCGGCTCAGCTGGTGAGAGGCCAGAAATGTTTTCAGTATTTTGAAATTAAAGGAATACTTTCAAATTCAACAAATGCTGGACTAAAACAGTCTCAAAAAGACTCAAGGACTCAAAAAGTCCTTTTTAAAAGTTTTTATTTCAAACAATACATGTAATTTAAATGCCACGGATGCTTCCAGCTGCTTAGTAATGACCCTTTAATGTCCCAGTCTATGGTAAATGGTAGGAGGAGTTTGTTGGATTTTTATCTCCCTTACTCACACCCACAAAAATGTACTTGACCTTACAGTCAGTATTAAAAAAATGTGCCAAATTAACCACAACTAGATTCCAGTGGAAGCACCAGTTCAAGAGTGAGAAGTAAAGACAACTCTTTGCGCTCGATCTGTAAACTGAAATGGTTCTTATTTACTATTCATCTGTCATCGATATGTCTAAATTCTCCCTGATGTTTTCTGTTCTCCTTTTTTTTTTTCCCCCTGCCTCCTCATTTCCATGGTCATAGTCATCAGAGATTTGTGTTTTTAGCAGTTCAAGTGTGGCTGTCATATCACGCTGAGGGGCAAACAAACACAGTACAGCAACATGTGGACTGCACATGAATGTCAAGTCATAATACCTTATTATGTTTCTCCTTTCCCTCAAATCTTCCCTCTTTCTTTCTCCCTCTTCACCCACTTGCCCTCGTCTTTGTCTTTGTTCCAGGCCCCTCCGAGGGTGTTTTTCAAAACAGGCGTTATTGACATTGAAACCCTAATCAGATGCAGGCATCTCTGGCTAACTGCAACCATGACGGGAGGGGAGGGGGGAGAGAAAAAGGGCGAGGGGCTTGGCTTCGGCATTAAAAGGCATAAAACGATTTTGAGCGCAAGCCGGTCAAGTGTACTCCAAAACCGCTGCTGTTTCCAATTGAAGAGGCGTCATATTTGTGTTTGAGAAGGAAGTTATTCTCCCTGTCATGCAGAACATTTGTTGAGACCCACAGGGAGACAAATGACAAACTGTTGCAGTGAGGAAGAATAGCAGATTTTTTACATCGTGGAATATTTTGTTGACTTGCAGGTGTTTCATATGAGGCTGAAAGTTTTTTTTCTTTTGTGATCACAAAGGAGTCATCAACATTGACTGCGTGCTGTGACTTCAGTCCCTGGCCTACATTGTTCCTGTCCTTTTCTAAGTGCCTTTACCCTTTCGGGAACACGTTCAAAGCTTTGGAATTAGTCAATTTAAATCAGCATTCAACATGCTGCACCGGTCTCATTTATCCTCATCTAAGTTACATCCACTCCTCCGTGTGTTTTGCCAGTTGGCCCTCTGTGGAAGAGGTGATTTCACGGCACAGTGTGTTGCAACAGCATGCAGAAGTGTTTGAAGACCGAGCTGTGCACTCAGTGAACAAATCATCTAAAATGGCAGTAAATTGCCAGAAATAACTATCCCAAATCTGAAACATTACTGACTAAATTTGATAATGTATCTGAGGGTAGGCAGCCATTTTGAAACATGTCAAGTCAGGAATACCTTTGGGAAATCCCCTTGCTGACCGTGTCGCTGATTTTATTCTTATTCTTAGATTTTGTTGGTAACCTTAATGAGATAAGGACCAAATAAAGTTAAGTTCACTTCATGTCGTGCATAGCTTTCCCACGAACTAGTGGCATTTAAATTCTAGTTTTATCTAGCGGATGTTGGGTGACTGAAGAGTAGGGCTGCAGCTAATGATTATCTTCATTGATGATTAAACTATTTGTCTTGATTGATTAATAAGTAGTTTGGTCTAGAAACTCAATCCGGTCCAAGATACGGTCTTCAAATCTCTTTTGCTCTTGATTACCGCAGCATCATGCAGCCTTGTTTGCGAGTCTACTTGGTGGTAGACTCGCCAAACTGTAGATTCAATCTTAGCTCGCTCTGTTTGGTTTCGCATCGTCTCGCAGTTTATTGACATTTCTGTGCGTGTCTTAAACAGCGGAGTGTACTGCCACACACACACACGCGCAGACACACACACTGCTGTTTTTGTTGGACTGTGGAGTCTGAGACCTGCAGTGTGTCACTGAGAAAGAGAGAGAGAGACCAGGTGCATTGTGTCCATGAATGTTTGCGTGGGAGAGAGAGAGCGAGATAGGCCTGACCTTGTGCATGTGTGTATGCATGTGTATGTGTGTGTGATTTATTTATTTTTTTCTTCATATTCCCACTCCTGTCTCGGTCAGCGAGCACACCGAGGTGTCCCATACAGACCAATCATTCTCTAACTGACTCTTTGGCCAGAGTTGTAGAAAATAAGACCAGCATTAATTCACATCACACCACTCTGCTTTATGTCACTCTCAACTTAGTCACACGCACACTCGCCCCGACGCAGCGGCCCCACCACCGCTCCGTGTGGTGCAGAGGGTATTGCGGGACATTAGTCAGTGTGCCGTTTAGTGCGTTTCATCATCGGATTGAGTAGAATGGAAAATAACAGATGGGACGGAGGAATGTGATGCAGGTCATGAGCTGGATCTGAAATCAGCATAGCATGAACACATGGGGAGCACCTTCCTCCGCTCAACTTAAACAAAAGCCTCAGCCTTCGCAGGGGAAAGCAGCCTCACTCACATAAACCACACATGACCACATTTACAAGCCACTTCAAAATGGTTCACATTCTCCGTGAATTAGACGTTGTGCTTTTTACTGGTCTTACAAGCAGTTGTTTTTTTCGAACAGTCACTTTTCCCCCCTCTTTTTGGCGAATGTGGCCCCCCAGCACCAAGGTTATTGTCTTGAGGGAATGTCATGGAAGTGAAAGTATGTTTTTTAGAAACCACACGTACACAAATTCCACAGGAGCACATTCCCAAACTGTGATTTAAAAAAAAAGCACAACAAACACAACCCACCCCCATCCAAAAAATGCACTTTTACTGTACATGCTTTGGTAAGGGAGTAATGAGTGCGAGCGTGTTGCAGCTCTGCTGTGAGTGAAATGACAGGGTGGGAGCGCAGGATGACAGCAGACGGTTTGATGGATGGGATGTTAATGAGAGGAGAGCAGGACTATTGCTGGGGAACAAACCTTTAATACCATGAGAGCAGAGCTTAAAGGACCCACCCCTGCTTATGGGAACTGCAGAACAGCACAGCACAGAGAAGCTTAATGTCTCTGCAAATATACTTTTTACTGGATGAATTTGACTAAATATTAAGAGTTTTTCCATGTCCTGAAGCATACTGATGGGCTGAATCCGAGCAATTATTGCGTACCGAGATTCATAATTGAACATATACAGTCATAATCATGAATTGAATTGACCCAAATATTTTTTGAACATTCAACTAGTTTCCAACGACTACTTGTGATTGGACAAGTCGTTACCGCAGCGCGTCCTCGGATCCAATTGCGATATCCTCCCCAGATCCATCCTCTCCAAAGATGGTCATTTCTAATTTAAAAAACCGAAGACGGCGACGGAACGTAATGCCAAACTTGATGGTTCGGAATGGTTGTCCGCAAACCAGTGAGTAACAATCCTCTGGGCTGCTCGGAGAAGAATCTATGTGGAGACCCGTCTGGGTTACGATGGATTGTATCAGAACAGACAAGTCCATGTAATTACAGACTTACAAACAAATTCCAGACAAATTCACAAAATCACACCACAGCTACAGAAACGTGGCTCGGTCCAACCACTGGGAGATTCTTAAGTTTCCTTGGCATGTGATGTGTTCAATGTGCCACTATTCTGAAGGTGTGTTAAAGTTCTTTGTAATGAAGAGTTTGTACAGTTACGCCTCTCCCACCAAGTTAGCTCTGGTTCCTAAACTTGACAATTCCTGGAACTGGGACTGGTGCTCTCCAGCAAACCAGCCTGCATCTCCAACATTTTTTGAGTGTAATCGTTCAAATCAAGGATTGGTCGTCAGTGAAGGGCGTTGCGCAACACACGACATGTATAATATGAAACGCACGCTCTTCAGGTCAGAGAAAAACTGCTTTTTTGGAAGTCCAGCTGGGGAGCAAACTTTTCAGGTTCCGAACCAATTTATCTGATGTTGAAATGCTCCAGATGTTTCAAAATTAGGTGCACAAACCAGAACAGAACTGGCTCCATGTTGGTCAAAGCACCCTGGCTGAGGTAAGTCAGGATTTAAGAAAGTCAGAGGACCTTCTGCTTTAGGATATCTAATAAAACAAATAATGAGTGAAACCATTCATTCGCCACACAGAAACCATTTTGCTGCTGCCACTGATGAGCGCTATACTCACCTGCAGTGCACAATAAGAAATAGAAGTATCCTTGTAGAAATAAAAAGCAGGAATATTCTCAATAAATCTGGCCACATTTGATAATATTAAACAGTAAGTGCTCCAACAGAAGCTCTCTCTTTAAAAGCGTATAGCCAGGGGATTGTATTAAATGTTGTTTCTGAGGCGACGGGTTAGAGAGCCACACTTGGCTACAGGCCTACCTGCTCAGGTCCCACTCCTCGCATGACAAGTACAGAAATACGCCTCCATGGTTCTGGACCGAAGGCAGGAGACTAAGCGTCTCCTCTTGGTCTCAGGCTGAATAAAAAAATTTAACAGCCCTCACATTAAAGGATAAAAACTGTGTTTTTGCATGGTGAGAACCTGGCCGGGACTCAGCAGTACGAACCACATTTTGATAGAAGTGCTTATTCTTTCCCCCTCTCTCTCTCGCATACATGTAGAGAATAAGGACTACCTTGATCGGGGAAATAAAAATTAGATACCTTTACCGTGGTTTTTGATGACGGAATAATCAGATTATGTTTTGAGTCTCTTTTATAATCAGTTCCACAGTGTGTCCTTGACCTCACCACCACGCCACGCAAAGATTCTCTGCCACCTCTTGTACCTGTACCACCATCCCGTGTCTCTGATGTAACCACACAGGCTCCTTGTTGCCCTCGCAGTCCACCAGATCACCCCTCCTCTCACTTTTCCAGTTCCCCAATAAATTGCATAAAAAAGACCTCTGGCGACCGTTTCTGGAACCAGTTCCTCTAGTCGTATTATATGAAATCGTAAAATGTAGCGCCGTGATCAGTTTTTTTGTTTTTCGTCCGTGCAATGGAAAAATAATACAGTCCCAAAATACAGTCTCAAAGGTCTTAATAGGTTCCATATCTTTGTTTTTATGGGAACTGCTCTGGGCGGCACAGAACAACACAGATGTGCGGCGTGGAACAGGGGGAGCCTGTGGGAGCTCAAGGACGGTCGTCTGCGTGTTCTCCCGGTGTTTGTGGTGGCAGCGCTGACAGGGGTGTCATCTGTCCTCCCGCCCCTCGGAGGCCTCCCGACTGTGGGTCACAAACGTGTTCGTTGTCCGACAGAAGCCCCATAAAGGGCGCACAACCGGCTATCTGTCAGCGAAGACGTCTATTAAAAGGCCGATCCAAATTGTGAGTGTGCTGCAGGAATCGTGCAAGTCTAAAAATCTGGGATTAAACTGCTGGAATGGTGTGAGTGTGTTTGATTGATTATTTCCTGGAGAAAATCCGTGGGTAGATGAAGCGGAGGAGTGCAAACAGTGAAAGTTAAGACATGGGTGTGCCGTTGTGGTTGTGATAAAGCCGTATCATATTAGCGCCCATAAATCAGGGTTTTAAAGAGAAAGGTGGCAGCGGCTGGAGACCGATTTAATCGTTTTTTTCTCATTATTTTTCCTAACGTGGGCAAGTCAGTGCAAAGGTGGTGTCTTTTCAAACTGTAGCTTGTTGCTGGTCTCTTAGTGAAACCCCTGTGGTGAAGAGCGAGTGCCCGTCGGTCAGCTAGCTGTCCTCTCGCTGCCAACACTGGTTGAAACTAAAGTAACAACATCCAGCTGCATTCTGACGGAACATTTCGAAATATCAAACTGAAAAGTAACTTTAGCGGGGTGAATCTCTGCTTCCTAAGCACTACATTTGATTTGACTCCTATGTCATGCCATCTTTCATAACGCAGCACGTCCACCATTACATATATCCAGAGTGGCGTTTTACCTGTCTGCTGACACCTCCTGTGACAGATGTAAGGCACAGGACAAACTTGCATTGATAGACAGCTAAAGTAGGGGCTCGTCAAACGGAGGATATTTGTCTTCTCATTTTGTGGCCTGGACCATGTATTTACATGTCATTACTGACCCATACGCTCCACAAAGTGTTCATTCATGCTCGCTGTCCCTCTCCGTGCTGCACTGTTAACTTCCATACACCGCTACCTTCCTTTGAGCCCCGACTACGTAAAACCCGCTGGGCCCGAAGGCAATTAGCTTTTGAACGTGTCCTCTTGTTTTCTGTGGTAATAGATTATGACAGTTTCCTGAATTAAATCACCCGAGACAAGTTATTACCTTTTTAGAGAATCTAGAAGTTTGTCTTAAATGGGTCAAGGGCAGGAGAGCCAGCCACTGTGGACCGGGGCTGATGCACAAAACACTTGTTGCGTCAGTATGATGTTGACAGATGACAGATTCAGTTTTGTGTGTCCTGTTTTTTTCGAGTGTAATTGCTTCGCCAGTCCCAGTAACCCAGAAGCCCCTCGAGTCATGGGCCTCCATCCGTGCATCCATTTATCCTCATCCACTTTCCCTCTCCTTCTCTAACTAAGTTTGTGTCCCCCGTTGACTCCCGTCTCCCCCCCTCTCCTTCCCCCTGTTGATGGTGTGACAGCTGTCATTAATGAGTCTAAATCTGGCCGCGGGTTGGGCCCTCAGAGCAACTGGCTGTTGGCGAGGAGAGTAGAAGTAAGAGTATCTAGTTAGCATGTCCGATTCAGAGTGCTGAAAACGGGCTGGCTGGGAAACGTTGCACTAAATGAAATTCAACCCACTTCATAACAAATACAAATGGGCTGAGCACACACACACACACACACACACACACACACACACACACACACACACACACATATCCAGTCGACAGAACTTGTGCGTTGCGTTTGTTTGCGTGTCGGTGAACAGAGTGTGTGTGAAGTGCGTGCGTGCTGACTGGCATCATGTGTGACCCGCATTCCTCACCGGCTGGCTCATTCACACGCATTGCCATTTAGCAGAGTTAAGGTTAGCACACATGCGTCGCTTCAGCGCTTTACGATGCACACGAGTCACACCAGCATCTGAAGGACTATATGAGCGTATTAACATACCAGTGTGCGATAATGTATTTGGCATCCGGTGCCATAAATGCATTTAGTGAGGGCCCACCCATGGGACAGCAAGTCACAAGCTGTTGCATTTGACCCTTTATCTGTTGTGTCGACGCACTCTGTGCTTGAATGGCACAGGAGGAGGTACGTCTGTATTTCATCAGAGGTAATGAGGCAGGTGAGCCCCGAGGAAAGAAACGTTGGCGTGAGTGGCCTGGTTGTTCAGCATGACGTCAGCGGGTTGGTGTGGCCTCTGGGTGCTGAATGATGAGAGGGAAAAAAATTGACAGAGAAAAATGAGCTTTGAATTTCACCACGCAGAGGCAGCGATGTAAAAAAAAGTCGTACTGTAGTATGAGTAAAGATGTTGTGTTAAAATGTCACTGTATGTGTTTGTATTTTTAACTCATTGATTAATTAATTTAACCAACTGCAAAGTAACTTGTGATCAAAATTATCAAACGAATGTAGTGAAGTAAAAACACCATATTCGCCTCCAAAATTGTCATGAAGTGGAAGTTTAAAGTAGCAAATGGAAATACTTAAGTAAAGTCTAACTACCTCAAAATTGTACTTACGTGCAGTATTTGAGTAAATGTACTTAGTTACATTCATCACTGTGTATAAGTAAATAGTTCAATGTATGATCCTTTTTCTTTCCTAACCATTAAAAGTAATTGAAAACTTACACAGTGAGTTTTGATCAGTACTGTGGATATTGTGGATACCAGAGATTGTTTTGGACTGCTGTGTTGACGAAGGCTGGCTTTTTCACAGCATTTTATTGCATTTTTGTGCACTGTTGGATCACAGATTCAGTTTTTCTTCACTATGGACCACACATCATGGTGCATCAAGTGCAAACGTAAAACAAAACAATAGCTCAGTTGTCAACAACCAGAATACATCTTTTGCACAAGTTTAGTAATTCAAAGAGAGCAGAATGTCACTCAGAAATGTACCTTATTTATATACTATCTTTAGTATATTAGTTTGGGTAAAGATTTTCCTCAGTGTTTAACCTTGTCTAATTCTGGATCACTCAATGTGAGCAAAAAATAACAACCAATATTTTAGAAAATAAAAGCTTAATGTTTAAAAACGAAAAGAAAAAATCCACTCAACAAGATTAGTCTTTTTCCAGATGCGCTGATGTAAACATTCTGAGCTAACTTTGAACCAGATCCAAAAGGGATCAGAAACCAACACTAGCTGCTATAATTAAGTTGTTAAAGTCATTATGTTTTTGAATCTAAATGCTTTTCTTCTGCCATATTTAGCACAAACACACGAAATGTGATGCGTGGATACAGAGTTTCACAACCCAACCACACACAGTGAAACTTTTACAAGACCTCACATGAAAGGGTAAGAGGAGCCGTGTACTGCAGACCAGAATTAAATCTGCTGATGTTCACCACACACTTAAGAGGAATGAATAATGCACTCAGTTTGTGTTTTCAATCCTCTGCACCTTTTATAAGTTCAGACAGCCTCTGCTTGTCCCGGCGAGGTCATGGCCAGCACTGCTCAGAGACTAATGACCTTTCAGTCACCCACCAGTGGGTCAGTACAGCAATCAATTAGAGTTCTCAACCGGCCAACCTGGGCTGATACCAGCCAATTAAAGAGCTCCACACATACACAGCTGCACACATGGAACATTCCACAGGCAGGTGGCAAGAGGAGGGCCGGGTGCCGACGAGAGCGCCGTGTCTCAGTCAAGGCCAGCTGGGCCGACTGGGGTGGGAGTAACAGAGTTGGTGTGTCGGGGTTCAGTGATAAGGGGAGGCCGTGGGTATATGGCTGGAGCGTCTCACTCCCCCCTCCGTCTCTTATCCTCATGGCTACAATGTGCTAAGCTTTGCGTCCGTGTCAGCTTTTTCCAGAACTGTGGCCCGCTAATTAGCTGTTTCAGAGCGTCTGCAGGGCTCAGACAGGTGCACATTTCTTTCCGTGTGAGGTTGTTTGATTAAAGTTTTACATCTTGTCTTCAGATGCTTCCAGTGTTTTCACAGTATGATCCCAAACTAAACTGGTGGTTTGTTGGAAAGTTTCATCCATCCAAAGTGAACTTCTGATTAGAAGTAATTTGTCTTTAAATACTTTGATGTATTTAAAATCGTGATGATAGTAAATATCACACGTTATCCTTCAGGCCTTTTTCGGCTCCATCTGCGTGTAAAAAGCAGAATCGCTGTGATTGAGATGCAACTTTTTTCCAGCTCTGTCCATATTTCATATTCGTAGGAATAAAAGGATTAAAGGGAATAAAAGGGTCAAAATGTCTCTGAAAGAGGTTTCAATCACTTGTGGGTTTTGCAGTTGGACTGGTCTGAGCTCTTAGAGGCTTATCAGGAACATGTGAGGACTGAAACTGCAGTTCATCTTGCCATGTTATCATCTGGTGCCCTGCCTTTTTCAAAAGGTGAAGTGTGTAACATTTCTGCGATTAAGATGTAAAAAATACAGTGTTTCCAACATGGTTCCAAACCCAGAGAAGACTCATTTTCATTGGGTAGTTTGGCAAATGTAACTAAATGTAACATGAATGAAACTTTCACCTCTGCCTGTGAACATTTCTGCCTGAGTCACTGATGTATTTCATTGGCAACGTTGGTTGTTTAGCAATTAAGACAACAACTCCCATGATCCAATGCTACTCACATCCTCTGTTTTGACTGAGAGACCACTAGCGGCAGATATCACGCTAGGGGTCTTTCAATCAAGACAATGAAAACACAAGACGTTTGATGATGTCGGGTAGTAGTGCGGGATCATGGGAGTTGTTGTCCTCATTGTTAAACAGCCACCATTGCTGATGAAAAGCTGACATGACTCAGGCAGGAATGTTCATGGTTCACGTTCGAGGAAAGATTTTAAAGTTTTAGTCACGTTATGTCTCATTTACTGACTTCCTTCCGTGCTCTCCAACTGTCCCTGAAGGTGTCGACAGGTAATCAAATGAAACGCACGGTTACCGTCGACAAAATTGCAGACTGCTCTGTGGGTTTGAACATGGTCGGAAACTGACAGCATAATATAGCACACAACTCAAGAAAGTGTTGGACAAATGTCTGATCGTTTTAAAAGATTTGAATGCAGAAATGCTACATATTATACCTTTAAGCGCAAAGACGTTGTTTAAAACAAAAAACAGGTTTAGACTTATTTATTGCTCTGCTGGAAAAGTCACTTGTGACGTTTTAAAAATGTCTTTATTGAAGGTGCAGCTCTACACCTTTTCCATTCAAGTCCATATCTTTGAAATAGGAACTCGGAAAAGGCGGATACGGCGAATCGTAAATGTTTATGGAAGATGTGGGATCGTGTAATATTGGCAGCGCGTGATGCAATGCAACGTAAAACTGAAGACGTCAGTATATCGAGCCGGGCCAGCGGAGAAAATCACAATGGAAAGCCCAGCCTGATTATTTAGACATATCCAAAGAAAGACGTCTGGAGACATGGACAGAAATTGCAAAATGAATAGAATCACGGGAGAGATAAATGAAGTGAAGCATACTAAATCCACATGCACATTATAGTACATCCAGGCCTTCACAGTCATCCAAGAGCTATCCATGACAGGCACTCTACACCTCCTTTGGCATCTTTTTACCTGCTTATCTTGATGTGATGTCAAATCACCATTCATCAACATGAACTTAAGACAGCGCTGGGCTGAACGCAGCCCACACATCATCTGGAGGGCGGAGCGGATGGGGTGGATTATGAGTAATCAGAGTGGGCCTCAAGACAGAGACTGAGGATGAGCGGGAAAGGAATGCAGGAGGGAGGGAGGGGTGGAGGGAGGGATGAAAGGGAAAAAAAGAGGGAGAAAGGGCTGTCAGGGATAATGGAGTAGCAGCATTTATCAGTCTCTGGATCTACATGTGGGAAGCAGGGACAGAGAGGGAGGCAGGAAAGGACGGACGGAGAGATGGATTTAGGGAGAGAGGGAGGGCAGCCCGTGTGATGGGTGGGTGAACAAGGCAACACAGAGGTCGCGGTCCATCCTTCATCCAGTGAGGTTTTTCTCAGCTGTAACAAGCCAAAGAAAACTGTTTGTGTTTTAGATATGCTGCGACTTCTGTATAATGTACAGTGTTTGTTAGGGTACGGCAAATCTTAGGGCTCCACTAAAACTTTGTTTTAATTATCAATCAATCCTCTGGTTATTTTCTTGATAATTGTTTAGTTGATAAACTAAACAGTTATCAAGAAAATTACCAGTGATTACAATTCAGGCCCAGTCTCTTCAATATGCATACAAATAACACAACTTTACACTTTACAACTTTTATCTGTCAGAGTCCAATTTTGGATGGAGGTGATGCAGCAGTCCTTCTACATCACTTATGTGGAAAGCAGATAAATCCAAGCTGCACCGACCAAATACGGTGTCACCCACGTGCTTAACTGGACACTCAGCTTACCTCTTTGTCAGTCTGGGAGAACGACTGGCCTGAAGCCAGTTGACCACATAACTCACCCACCTAATGTAGGTGATCCATTGGCTGGTAAGCAGGAGGTTGGGGGTGATGGATGGGTCAAACAAACACCTGTCTCCTGGGTAAATCGTATTGAGTATGTGTCCAGTGTGAACAGCCAACTTGTATTTTTCAAATAAATTATACCGCAAACCCAAACTATTTAAAATGTACAATTATATAAGCTGCAAATGCTTACATTTGAGAAGCTGGAACAAGCAAATACTTGGCACTTTAGCACATTCCACAATCAGTTTCCATAGATTTGGAGGTTAAACATGGCTCTCAGTTTCATAGCTATATTTTTATTTTGATAACTGGGCACCAGCTGAGCAGCGGGGGCCAGAAGAGGATTTGGATGAACCTTTCTTTTGGAGCCATCTTCAGTGTACCTGGAAGCTTTCGGTCTAAACGACTGTGATTGAAACTTATGCGGTGTCTGGCACCGCCACACAAATGGAATGAGTACAGATGAGCGCAGTGAGAGATTGAGAGAGTTTGGAGCAGAGGGATGTAAAGATGATAGATCCAGTGGTTTGAGAAAAGAGAGGCAGACTCACTGATGAGTGAATGAGCGAGTGGAGAAGGGAGTGAGGGATGCTGAGTGTGTCGGGGGGTGTTTTCCCAGACCTCTGTGTGTCACCTCAGTTTGACCCTGTTTTATGGCTATTTTATTGCCCTTGCATACTGTAGCCGTCCAGATTCTCTTCTCCAGGGCTCCGCTCCCCTCGTCAACCCCAGCTCCAAAGCCTCAGGCGGGGTCAGCTGGCATTTAACGCTGTTGTTCCC
>CAEMYA010000488.1:2525513-2552761 GCA_903131615.1 Diplodus sargus
TGTTGTTCCCAACCCCCTGCCCCCCCCCTCCTGATTACCCTCTAATTCACACCAGATCAAATATGAGCAACCCCCACTTTTCCCTCCATTGTTTTATGCAAGCCTGACGCACACTTTCTCACACTCATTTATCAAGGCTCGGGCCAGTTAACGTCATGTGAGACGAGAGCAGGTGTTACTCATATTTTATACATTTGTGTAAGTTAATGATTCAGTTAAGGCTTTAGTAATTACAGGCATTTTATAGTTGACCTCATTTATGCAATTGGATTTACTTTCTAATCCATTACTCAAGAGGTTTTTGGCTTGCAGAGTTGCAGTGATGGAGAGCATCTCAGTGAATTTCCACATGTCCTGTTCTTAAGTACAGATGTGGGGTATTTATGAGTACTGTTTAGTTTGAAAAAAGTGTATAGTTTAAAAGTATTAGCAGTCAAAGTAGTTTTACCTCCCAACTGCACTCAGCTGAAGTACTTTGGTACATTTGTTTCCTGCTGTGTGTTTATCTCTGTCAGCTATTAGCTTTGTTAGCTGTTAGTTCCCTTAGCCTCACACTGCAGGACATCTGCTGCCTCAACAACTTACAACCAATAAACACTCCTGCTGATTTCGATACAGATTTGTTGTTTACAATGTATCATTACAGGTGAAAAATGGAGTGCGTCCTTGCAGATGGGGAGTTTACGGCATTCCTTTCAGAATTGAACGTGTCTTATTTGTGACTAGTCAGGAGTTGAGTAGCCAGCCAGTCCTACTAACTATTGTAACAGCATGAGAACAGAAGCCCTTGTGGTCATCGCTCAGTGCTGCTTGTCATTTTTGTCAGTTTGTCCAAAGAGTTGTGCATAATTAACTTTTATTTTGCTTATTCCACTTAAGTACAGAAACTGATAATACTTCAACACGAGTCAAATTTGAAATGCAGGACTTAATTGAGCACTTTTTCTTGTCGTACAGCTCTCTTATTTCCTTCAATGTGAGTCTCTTCTCCACATTACAATAGCAACCTGCGTAGTTTGAGTGCATTTTGGCTCTGTATGTCAGTATCTTTGTGAGACAATTCTCTTCTCTCCAGTCTGAGCCAGGTCGAATAGACCGTGGTTCCCCCGGCATTAACTCTGCACTCACTCACTTGCTGGAGATAATTTATGAGCTTTTTCCTACACTGAAACCTCCTCAGCTCTCAGTTAGACTGAGCAGACCTGGATCTGGAACAGTCATGTATGAACATACCTCTTGAAGCTTTCGTTCAAGCGTCTTAAGGTTCAGATATTGATAAATCTAGGTGCTCAAAGTCTAATTTGATCCAGCACAGACCAATGGATAGTCCCGCCCAGCACACATACGTGTGTGTGTGTGTGTGTGTGTGAGAGTTAGAAAAGGCTCCACTCATATTTATCCCAGCCATTTTTCAGACTGTACGGAGAATTCCCACCGCTCCACTCTAACTTATAGCCTACTCATTTTGGCCTCATGGAGTCTGCTATGGTCACTGATCCAAGAACAGTCCCAGGGGAGGATTACTGCAGCGCAGTGGCCTGACTGTAGCCTGAAACGTACCCATTTCAGCCTACACGAACTTTAAAACCAGGTCCAGATTCAGGAGGGTGTTCTCTCACAGACATCTTTGTGCACTGTACAGTTGAAGCAGCACAGAATAACCTCCACTGCTGACACTGTATATCATTTTCCCTCACAAGTCCGTAACTTCTCCCCGGTGACCTTCGTCGTGCAGAAACATGGAGAACCTCGCTGCTCTGCGCTCTGATTTAACAAGGTGAAAAGTGGGGAGGAAAAAGTTTTTTCTCTCTAAAATTAGGTTCTGGAAAATAAGGAGAGAGCATGTAGTAAATTACGCTAACAAGGGGACGCCATCCTCTCATCCTGCCTTAAATCACAGCAGGCTGTGTGAGTGGATTCTCAGTCCTTCTCTGCGAGCTGCGTGCAGAGTTTCACCGCCGCAAACAGGAACTCTGGGAGCGAACCAACAAATAAATACACCTCAGCGGGGAGATAACTCATAGCAAACCTAAGCAGTGAGCGGGAGAGACACACAAGGACCCTCTCACGCACACAGCGTATGTAGGTGTGTGTGTGTATGTGCACAGAACTACTTGTGGTTCAGAACAGGTCTGAAATACTGGTTAGAAGTGCAGCGGTTATGGAGGCTTGATACTGCCAACATTGAAATAAAGAAACACAAAAAACATAACTCAATAAATGAATTATGACATTAGATGTACCAAAAATATATACATTTGTTACGTTTTATTCACATTTTATACATTAATTTCTTTTTAAATACATCTTTTTTTAATTTGCTTTTGTATTTATTTACCATTGTATTAGTTTGAATCATTTTTAATTTTTAATTTGTCATTCAATTTTCCATTTAATCTATGAACTTATTGTTTAATGTATTATATATTATATTATATTATATATTTATTATACACACACACACACACACACACACACACACATGCATATCTGCAGTTTCTGCTCGTCGATGGTGTGATCCCATTCAGATTTGAATACGTGATGGGATGTCACACTCGATAAAGAAATTTGGGATGATGGGAACAAGGGTAGAGGCGTTCGAGACTTCAATAGGATGGTACTGTTCAAACTTTAAGTCTACTTATCTCATTAGATTTGTGGAAGTGGACTCCTTAGAAGTCTAAAATCAGCCACTGCTCCTTGCCCTGCCACGTTAACGTTGTTTCTTTATTTATCGCCCTCTCTGCTGCCCTCTCTGTCTCACGCTACCTCTTTCCCCATCTCTTGGGTCCCTCCCTCCACCTCAGCCTTCTCTACCCTGTTGAACTGCTGCTGACCTCCCTGCTCTTGTCAGTGATTAATGTCCCCCTCCTGTACAGCTCCTCATCCCATTCAGGAGAAAAAGCACAAAAAGAGATAGGGATCATAGTCCTGACAGTTTGCCCCATCTCTGCTTAGAGATATGAGGAGGATAAGAGAGATGAGATTTTACAGCCAGTTTGCTGCAGTCATTTTAAAACCCTGTAATACTTTTAATGCCCTCAGTGAAATCAGTCCGGTCTGACCAAGTGACAAGTTTAGAACTTCTAAGATCATCAACCACATCATTTAGAAATGTTTTATCTAAAAACATTACTCAGACAAAATAATCAGTTAACAAAATAGCTGATGATTAATTGAATGGTGAACAACTGATCAACTATTTAATTAATTGCTGCAGCTCTGATCTCAAAGCTCATTTAATCCTGACTCCTTGCTGTTTTAAAGTCCCAGAAAAGTCACCTGCTGATTGGTGCAGAACGTTTGCGAAAACAATCCAGTAAGAAAAAGTAAAGAGAAAAGTTGCTGCGCATCGTTTTCATATCTAGTGGACCTTGTCCTTTGCAGAGTTGTTGAAAACACTGATTGAAAAATGTTTCTACTCATGCTGCTGCTGCTGAACTGAGCAACATTTTACTGAAGCGTACATAAATACATGTATAGCATGTTTTTGAAGGTCCTCTGGTCCGAACACACACACGCTCACACACGCACACACACACACACACACACACACGTGCACACACTTTACAAGTCCCAGTGATTTGCCTGCTCTGGTCCTGCAGAGAGGGCTCTCTTTCTCTCAGTCTGCAGTTAAAGAATACCAGACCGCCTGTTGGCTACACTTCAGACAAAGAGACAGCGATAGGTAGACATGCACACACACATAATAAACACAGACAAGCAGATGGAATATCAGTGTGTGCGCCACAATCCGCCTTTTCCGCCATCGCTGTTTTTGAGCACCATTTGCTGCTTTTATGAATGAGATTTTGTAGGGCAATACAGGTTCATTAGTTTGATCTGATGAAAGATTCCTTAGAAGGTGATCTGTGGTCACGCTCGCGCATATAACCAAATAAATAAAAGCTTAATAAAATCAAAGAAGCGTGTATATTATGCTCTCTCTCTCTCTTTCTGAAACAGCACCCACATTGTGCAGCATGTCTCTGTAGAGCAGACGTGGTGCTGGTCTGTCAGCGCCACTAATCACCGCCTCAAACGTTGGCCTTCTCAGGTTTACAAGCTGCGTGACTATATTAGCCTCTGTGTGTTTGACCAGATGTGTGGCCGCTCATTCCGCTAATTTCCTGCGTGCGCTCTAATCAATACGAATGTCTCTTTTGGGGTCATTACTTTCCAACTCAAAGCTGACAGCGCCTTGAGACCATGATGGCTTCCAAACGTGGAAAAGCTCATTTTTTTCCTTCTGTTTCTTGAGCTCTCATTTAAGTATTCGCTCACACACACACTCGCACACTGCACGACAAATTGAAGTATTGTGAACTGATAGAGATTTACATCCCGGCCGTCACCTGTCCAGCTCTCCCAGCCCCCTCGAGCCAAAGTGTAGTTAGGAAAAGCTCTGTGTCCTTTTCAGCTTTTCAAAGATCCGCAGCTCTCAGTGCAGTGCCGAGAGGCCTCAGGCCATGACAGCCGACACTGACAGCAACAAGTCTTTGACAATTTGTCCCCCTGACCCCAGCTAACCTGCAGTGGCAGACTTCACAGGGATGAAGGACTCAGATCTTTCCCTTTGGCCATGTCCCCTCCCCCTTTTAGACTCCAGGTCACTGCTAGTGAAGAGGAGCTTGCTAAGTTTGCTGAGTTTGTGGACAGACCTGCTGAATAAGGCTTCCAGTCCTGAGGCTAACAGAGCGAAGATGGAGATAAAGACTAAATAGATTGGGGCGGGATTGGAGGGGATGTTGGAGGCCGAGGGGGTCAGCTGAGAGGTGACCAGGCAAAAGACAAATGACTGCCTTTGTTGTTACGCGATGGTTCTGTCCATGTAGTATTTTAATGTTCAAGAATGATTTAAGGTTGTAGCTTTGAAACAACCAAACAAACTGGGTAATAAGTTGCTGTTGTCGGTTCTGTGACTGTTGTGGGTACTGATTATTCTTGTATAAAGCCGAAATGTCCAACTTTTCAGATTCCCCTCTCCCCTCTCCTTGTGGTATTACTTTTCCTGCCTCTGTGGCAAAGATAGCATTAGCAACATGGCTACTGTTATCAGCCTGACTACTGCCAAGAGCAAAGATCAACTCAAGAATTTGACATAGAAATCCTGAGAGTTATGAAAAGTAAAACACGGGTGTATTAATAAGTAAGCAGGTTTCATTACTTACTGTTCTAGTAGAAAGAGCGCTGGTTTTGAACAGCGAGGGAACAGACTTTGACACAACAAGCGCTCCGTCTTGTTTTACCTCGGTCCCTCTCACTCTCTGAAGAGTCACATTCTTCGCCTCCTCCATCAGCGAGGTTCCTTTTTTTTCCCGTTTGGAACAACTGTGGAAACTCTACACTGCAGTCGCTCCACTGTTACCTGGGGACGGTGACCGGGGAAAACAATGCCTCTTCCTGTTTTGGTTGCGCAATGGCAGATGCGCTTCCTGCGACCTGCGTTTTCACGGCAAAAAATCCGCCAATACGTGGATGGTGTCTTCTCCCTGCGGCCTTTAGACTAGACTAGAATAATGAAATAAGTAGCTTGAGTAAGTTAGCACATTGAAGCTATAGTTTGTCTCTTGACCTGCTCTCCTCATCATTCCGTAAGCTGCACATGCTCATGTGGCAGGACAAAAAAGATGAGGTGAACTGTCTTGAAGATGCATCTCAATGTAATAGCCACATCCCCAGGTGCACTCAGCTCCAAAAACCACTTAATCAGCTTATGGTCACAAGTGATTTAAATTGAGTATTTGTGCAGCTGCGCAACTTGAAGTTGAACCAGAGGCTCTTACAGTGCAGAGTGAGTGTGAATGGGTTTTACAGTGTGATAGAGAGAGAGCAGGACTCTGAAGGTGAACAAGACTAATTTGCTCTCAGAGGGGGATGGATGGCTTGTAAAAACCACGGGCACACACACACACACACACACACACACACACACACACATACACACACACACTGTATCGACATACAGTAGGCACTCGGTGACAAACGAGCATGTGGACTCTCACGCACGCACAATCACACTCGCACACATCGCCTCCACCTCCATCCCTCACTCCCTCCATCTTTCTGTGTCTGTCACCACCAGAGGATTATACAGCGGGATACCTTACACCGCTGTTGCAAAAAAATGTAGCCTGGAAAAGCTTTACTCTAAGCGAAAACACAACCATTCATCTCCCTCCGTCTCCCTGCTCCCTCGCTCTTTCTTTTCCACCTTCTCTTTGTTTCTCCACACTTTTCCCCAGCTCAGGTTTTTTCCTCCGGAGCGGCCGCAGATGGAGCGCTGCGGTAGAAAACCTTAGCCTTTTGTTTTGTGCCCACCTATTCAGTTACACATGCATGTGGGAATTCTGAGGTTTAGATTAATGTCGTTTCGCTGTGCTAATTATGCCAATGTCAGGCTGCGGTTTAGTGATAATAGAGGGCGTAATACTGGAGAGGAGAATGATTACAGCTCATTATTAGGATAAATGAAAAGATTCTTTTAAAGCCATCGAGGGAGTTTATTTTGAATATTTAAACACCTGCAGCAAACTGGTTAGAAAATAAATAGTCTAAAATTGAATAATAATATTGAGATGGAGGCTCTGGTGCATTCAACAGTGCATTGTCTTCCCATTTATTTCTTCACTCTCTTTCCCGGGAACATTTTCTACATTGCACTTTTCACAAATATTTGTTTAACATAGAATAAAGTGGGAACTTTTGGGAATCATTTTGAATGAATCTGCTCCTTTTAAAACCTAAAGTAAAACCAAGGATTTTGTCCTGGAAGTCGGGTTAAACCAAATCCTTCAGCATTATGTTGTGCAGAGTCCTTGATAACAGTTACTTAATAGTAACTTTACTTTATCACGTGCTCAGTGAAGACTTTTTTTAGTTAGCCAACTAAACTACACACAATATACATGCGGCAATAAGAGTGCTATAGTAATAAACATCATGAAATATGAGCTAAAAGTTCAGCGGATTAATTAAATTGTCAAATGGCAAGATAGATGAAATATGTTGGAATAACTGAGACGTAAAAAGTGATGAACTGCAAGAAAAGGAAACTGCTTATACAAATATTCTGCTTTCTTAAACCAGTCACTGTTAAAAGTAATCCAAATACCGTGATGTGTTACCACGGACACCAGAGTGTGTTCTGTTGTGCCTTTAGGAGACTTTTCCTTTTTCCATGTGAGAAACATCTGCAACGTCTAAAATCTCAAACACCATGCAGGATAACTGGCATGCGTTCCTCGCCCAAGGCGCCTGAGGAGCTTCCAGTTTCCTCATGTTTGCTTACGAGCGCTGTGACACGGACTTCAGCCCTGTTCGTTCACTGAGAGATTTGTATATTGCCCGCATAATCTGTGAAATCTGTCTCAAAGCAGGTGTGTGTGCGTTTGTGTTCTAGTGAGGAATCATATCCGACCCTGGGGTGCCATCTGAGACGTGTAACAGACAAGTCTCTGCATATATCCCTCACACACACACACACACACACACACACACACACACACACACACACACACACACACACACACACACACACACACACACACGCACCGTTGTTTGCTGTCTTCCTCTGTATTTCAGTCATAGAGTGAGCCATATAGTGGCTTGCTGATCGAATATTTTTTTCTCCTGATGCGGATAGTGACTGTAACTGAAGAACTGTATTTAATACGGATCAGTTGTTTGTGGCTGATACCCCACTGGCTTCAGTGTCGGTATCAGGCCTGATACTAATCCGGCAAAGCATCTTCAACAGTTGACAACAGTTTAGACGTTGGGTCTGATATTAAAGCCGGAATGCTTTCAGTCCTGCAGCCTTTGAAATGTGAAAATAAGCAATTATTCAATGGTTTGACGTCTTACAGACTAAACAGTTCATTGAAGAAAAAAACAAGAATTGATTTAGTCGGGAGTGAAATAAAATCAACAGTTTCTTCTTTAGTCCTCTGAAGGGACAATCTTCTGCATCTCTCTGATTTCTTCTCTCTCTTTATCTTTTGCCCTCACTCATCTCCTCTGACCAACACACACACACACACACACACACACACACACACACACACACACACACACACACACACACACACACACACACACACACACACAGGAATCCCAGGTATGTTGCATCCATGCAGACCAGAGTGTGCATGCGTGTGTTTGAAGCTGTCCTGCTGCTCTGGGCTGTGATATGATGAGGAGATAACGGCACCGCAGAGATGAAAGCTCTGAAGCGTCTTTATCTCTCCTGCTCGTTCTTTGCCTACTTTGTTCCTGTTTTCCACTCCAGCAGCGTGATGAAAGTCGTTGTGTCATGGCTTTGATTTAAATGTCACGATGCTTTCTGGGGCTTTCCATCATTTCATTTCAGTGAGATATAATTTGCATTGACTTCTGTTTGTTTGCTTTTTCACTGCTCGCTCTTAGTGGCGAGGGTGTGAATCCAGGTGCATTTTTTGCGTCAAAGTTCTTTGATTGTTAGTCGATCAGTCAGTGTAGGCCTTAAATCCAGGGATTTCAAAGCAAATGTTTGACCTCTGCCTTCAGCTGTGCCCCAGACTGAAGCGGGCCGACGCGAGAGAGAAGCTCTGCCACGGCCGCTGGCCCTGGACTCGTATGGAAACCTCATGTTCGCCTCCGTCTCTTCTATTCTTGTTTCATTTATTGGCATCCTGTTGTGTTACTGTCTCCACTTTCCCTTAATCCTTCCTTAACCGCTGCCTCCTCCTGTCACCACTTTCCTCTCCCCACATCCCCGCTGCTTTTCCTCAGCCCTCGCAGGTTGGCTGGAGAGAGATCCGGCGATGATTCACCTTTAATTAATTGAGCATCATTGCCGCATTCGAATGCTCTCGGGGCTTGTTTTTCTGCCTGCTTGAAACCAGATGCTTGTTGACTGTGGTCAGCTTAAATAGAAATTGATGGACCCACCCGCTCTCGCTTACATACACACTCACACATCTGACCCAGTGCATTGAGATGAAAGGCCGGGGCCTCTGTTTATATGCTCAGCCTTGTCTATCCAAAATCCCTCCAGACTAACCACCCAGGCATTCGTGTCCTGTGTCGTCGGACTGGTCCGGCTGAAGAAGCGGTGGCTGCCATTTAAGCACATGTGATTATCTTCACAGATAACTTTGCTCAGGATGACCCGGTAGACAAGACGTCACATCTGGCCTGCTGAAGTTATTCTGGTCTATTTGGATGATTACATTTTTCTGAATGAAGCCTCTGTGCTTTCTGCTGAGCGAGACTCTCTTGGTATGATAATGTTCTCTGTCTTTATCTGCTGTCAAAATGAGAAACAGTTCCCTGTGGAGACTGCCTCTCCCCAGTCTGTGTCTCTCGCTTCACCTTCTTCCTCTTCTTTTTCTTCTCTGACTTTTCTATATTACTAGAAAATCCAGTTTCTCTGGATGTGTAATTTGCCGCGGCTCTCTTCGCTTCACCTGAACCAAATCTTGCTATGAACTCCCCCCTGCTTCTACCAGAGCGTCACTCATTCATGCTCCACTGGGATGAAGTGGGGGAAGTTTGGAGGGAGCGATGAGACGGAGGGGTACCGTGTGGTGCGACGGGCCAAAGCAAATAACATGCATCACGTGTGTTTAGATTAGACCTTTGACCCATGTCGCACGATAACCTCCATCTCCTACCTGTTCTGTTATTGTGTGTATTTTAGTCACTAGCCATGAAACGCTGTTGAGCGTCAGTTCGACGTTGAGATTCGCACGACTTGAAGCACAAAAGCGAATGTGTTTCTAATCACATCTCTGCCTGCTGGAAGAATGTTTTAAAACTCACGAGTCATTTAACGTCTTCCCTGACATGTGTTAAAGAAATGATATGCCATGCAAGTTATGCCTGTTTTAAAGGCGGAGGGAGATGGAGCTTCGTGAACTTCTTCTCCAGCAAAACGTGTGATTTAAAGCGACGTCCGTTCTTGTTGTGCAAAGAAAGTCCAGACCCAGTATATGGAAGGATCGCATGAACCCTCATGTGGACTTATTAGATACATATCTCCTGTCAGAAGTTGGCAGAAGAGACTTGGATGAGCATGATATACCCTCTCCCAGCTATACTGTACATATGCTGTGTCGGTGTGTGTGTGTTTACTGATTTCAAATCTGGGAGTAATTTAGTAAAGTCGCACGAACAGGGGTAGCACAGGAAAGATGGCTAACGCAGCATAGCTCTAAATTATACACACACACACACACACACACACACACACACACACACACACACACACACACACACACACACACCTCTAGACTGCTGCTTCTCCTATCATCATTATTGTACCATTACCATTTTTTCCATAACAATCAGAGGTGACTGTGGTCTCCTTAACAAGGTGTGTATCTATATACTGCTTCCTCTCCCTTTTTCATATCACTGTGTGTTAATGTGAGACTACTGTAGTGCCTGTGCAGTTCTGTGGGAAGAAACCCCCATACACCACCCCCCTTTGTCCGTGCCCATCTGTCCGAGGTTGACCTATTAGGACTGACCTTTTGGACCGGTTGGATGCATGGATGCAGTCGGCTGTTTTTATTAGAAGGTATCGATGTCACAATCTCACACAAACAGCCGCGCAAGCAGCTATCGAATGTCCAGTTTCATGAAGACTTTGGACCTGGCTGCGCGCTCTCTCTTTCAGTCAGCCCCAGCTTGCCTTTATTATGAAGGGCTGTTACCGCACTGCATTCAATAGGTTCTTTGTCTTGTGTGTGTGTGTGCATCGGTGTGTTGAATGAAAGAATGAAACATTGTCATCTACGCTGCAGTTTGTTTGTGACCCTAAAGATCTCTTCTCTGGCTGTCTTAATGATATACGATAAAGATGATGTATGCTGTTGCGAAGAACCGAGGATTCATACCACACTGATTAGGATTCGTGGTTGTGTGCGTTGAATTGGACGTTGGTGTTGAGTCCGGTAAAAAAAGGAAGGTATTTTAAAGGAGAAGTCCTTCAGGTATTCACAACTCTACACAGGTAATGCAGCTCTAGTTTTGCCATTGTGGTATTAAGAGTTGCAGCGATTAGTTAATTGATCGATGACTCAGAAATGACAAAAGGCAATTGTTCCAGTCATTTTTCAAGTTTCTCCAATGTGAAAATTGCTACCCTTCTTGGTTTTTCATTATACTAAATTGTAGGGTTGACCCTGCACTTCCCAAAGTTTTTACTGTTGCCATGGTAATCAACATCCAAATCAGCGTTTGAAGGAAAGAGACGTTGCGTAAGCTGCATCTTAAGAACATGGCAACAGGCACCCACGAGCTGCTGTCGAGGCAGTGAAGTAAATTGAAGTAAATGAATTTTTTTTTTTGGGACGTAAACATTTGGCAATTTCACTGTTTATTCTCGTGATTTATAGACCACTGTACGAATTGAGAAAATGATCTGCAGTTTAATCAACGACAAAAATAACTTGCAGTTGCAGCCTCTTGTGTTATTGCTTCAGTACCTCAAGTTATGTAAGGTATCTGAATGTTTCCTCCATCAGTGTCTAATGCAGACAGGAGACGCATCTTTTGCAGAGACTGGAGAACTGATTGTTCGGAGACACTGAGTCAGTCCACAGGCCGGTTCGCTCGGAATTCGATGATTCATTAGCTGGACATCAGCTAAACCTAATTACATTGGACTTGACGTCAGAGAAAGTGGATATGTAATCTTTGGGCTGCATTCAGCGTGGCCTCCAGCCCGGCTGTCACCCGTCTGTGTGTACGTGCTTGGTAAAGAAGGCCAATTGTTTTCCTTCATCATGAATTACCCTCTATCTCCCAGATGTGTAACATCATCCTGTTTTTGTACATTTTTCTGCGTGTAGAAGATACGGAAAACTCTGACAAATAATTGTAAGATGCTTTGCCAAGAAAAAGATGCAAGAAACAGACTTATAATAAAAGGATGTGTAATCCCTCTGTGTGTGTGTGTGTGTGTGTGTGTGTGTGTGTGTGTGTGTGTGTGTGTGTGTGTGTGTGTGTGTGTGTGTGTGTGTGTGTGTGTGTGTGTGTGTGTGTGTGTGTGTGTGCGTGCATGTAACACGGTAAAAGGCAGGGTGAAAATGACAGAGGCTCTATCTGAGGGCAGCTGGATACTGAGCTATTAGTAGAGAGAAGGTTGTAAAACAAGCAGGAATGTTGCTGCCTGGTCCTGTGAGGTTTTCGTCAGGGTAGGAGGCGTAATGACAGCAACAAGGGTTCCCTTAAGGAAAACAGAGGGATGAGCAATGGCCTGATGGGTAGAAAATGTGCAGATATTAGACAGCTAACGGGGGAATTACACAGTGCACGGTCCACCGACAGCTGCAGGATGTCCTTGATCTAAGAAAACGGCAGACACGGCCTGCCCCGTAGTTTGTAAAGACGGTGAGCTGAGCGGAGATACGGAAGATAAAAGAGGAATCCAGTGATCTCGCCTTCACTTCACTTATCAACAGTGGCAGCAGGGAGCGGTCGGGAGAACAAGGCAGTAAATAACTGTCTGATTGGTTCTCGTCTGTGGTCAGCCTCTTTTGTCAGCGCAAAGCTGGTCGGAGATGTCTAGACATTTTTCGGACGAGAGGGAATGAAAATATTTAAAGACTGACAGATTTTCTGAAATTTATTACGGAAGGTAATTAGGTTTCGTCGTGCGCGAGTCAAATAAAACAGTTCAGTTTCATGAGCAACATTTCTGGGGCGTTGTGTCATCCCGGTGGTTGGATTTCCCCGTGGTGCTCACTGGGGGGTTCGGAGCACAAATGGAGGTAATGGAGATGTCCGAAGTTAACTCGTATGGGAGAGGTAATTATTTTGTTAATGGTGTCTGACCTGCCTTGAAACACACACACCCGGAGGAGAAAGTGTGTGTTTGCGATGATCTTAGACTGGAGCCTGGGGCGAGCATGAGGCTGCCAGCTCCATAAACCCTCTTTTGAACTTATTATAAATCTGATTATTAACGGGCAATCTACACTGACCCCGGCCTTGAACTTATTTACAATAAAGGATAAAAATACACACACATGGAGCGTGCACGCCCTGGAAAGAAGACAGACGGTACGACTCTGCCAAATTAGGCGCATGCCAACCAGAACAACGGCCCTGAGGGAGAGCGGGGGGGAGAGAGGGAGCGAGCGTGCAGAGGGCGGAGGTAAAGTGAACTTTCCAGCTGTTACCGTATCATGTTTGACATCAGTGTCTTGTCCCTCCACCCACCAAAGAGCCCTCGGATTGACACACACCACCAACAGACACACACACACACACACACACACACCCACACACACACACACACAGGTTTATTGGCCTCTAATTGCCTCAAGGGTTTTTTTCCTTAAGTAGCTCTTATCTCATGCACACAAAAAGGCAGTCACACACATGCGCCCGTGCATTCTTACTTTTTTTCCACTCTACACACACAAACACACACACACACACACACACACACACACACACACACACACACACACTCCACATCAATCCATAATGTTCTTCTGAGGAGTGTGAAATTACAGGTTATTGTCAAGAGAAAGCTCTTCTGAGTCAGCTTCTTTTTTTTTTTTAAACACACCTGAGACACTCATCTGAATACAAAGGCGCTCTTATTTTTCTATCACACACACACAAGCACACACACATCTCTAAACACATCAAGTCGAGCTGCCCCAAACCCCAATGAGCTCTCACACCCCTTTCCTTAAATACCGCACAACTCGCTATCCCCCCGCTCACAACCTGTACCTAGACACGCCTCCCAATACACACACGCGCGGCGGCACGCATCAAAGCGCGGATGCTTCCTGTAAAAGCGCGTCTCATTTGTAGGCAACAACAAATCACTCGAGTTAAATACTCAGCTACGCCCTTTTTAGCTTTTTCTTTTGTTGTTTTTAAATCACGCTTGTGTGTTGAGGCGTTGTCGCCAAACACCCTTTCGCGGGAGCGTTAAAACCGACGCGTGCTTTTTGCACGTTGCTGCCTTTTGGATCGTTCCTGCTCAGGAATGGACCTGCCCCACCTGTGATCACATTATAGCCTGAGCAGGGTCGTGTGCTGCAGCGTGATGTGGGCGCCTGGGGCCTCGCTCCTGCCCCCGTTTACTCACCCGCTTCCCAGCTCTGCCACAGCAGCTTGTAAAAGTCACGGCAAGTGTGAAAATTAAAGAGATGCATGCTGCTTTTATGAGCTTTCTTTGACTTTTTCCTCTCTCTTCTGGGTCCCTGCCACCACCCCCTTCCCCTCGTTCTGTCTCTCCTTTGCTTTCTCCGTCTCCCACTGTGACGGTGAAAGTGCTTTGTGACACGTAGTTTGGTTTGGTTAGTCATTGCGATCTTGTCTTTTCCTTTCTTTAACAGTGCTTTTTCCTCCCTCCCGTCCTTTAACCCCTCCAATGGTCTCCCAGGATATGGTTTACAGTCAAGAGACCTCTCTGTCTCAATTCTCTGATCCCATTTTCAACGGTCCATTAAAGGGAGATGATTCACTGTACAGTACGCAACCTGGAGTACGACTGACCTTTTGACAGGCTGCTCTAACTGACGTGAAAAGCTCTCATCAAAGAGCTACGCAAAGTTTGATTTTACCCCCGGGATCGAGTAAGATATAGACAGCCAACGTGTTGATCAGCGAGGTCATAAATTCGGATATACAGTCATCCTCAGATGGCACACACTGTCAGCCGCAATTCATAAATCACCGCAGGAATGACCAGCCGTTCTCAGTTATTCCTGCTTATTATTTGCAGTTATTCCAGGGCACGGCTCTTCTGAAGGCCGCCGGGGATAATGACAATGTTAGTAACATGCGTAAACCCTGCAATCGGATCTGGCTCCACGCTGCCCAGCATTGCCAGGCTCTACGTCTGAGGAGACGGATGGAGAGCGATGCCAGATCTGTTAGACTGCTGCCTGAAAGTTTTTTTTCCACGGGCTAGGCAACTCAGACTGGCGATTATGCCTCTGCTTTTTATAGCAGTTCTACTGGAGTGACACATTTTTCAGTCATTACGACAAGTCAGCAGGGGCTCAAGTGTAAAGTAGCCTCCAGTGCTGTGGCATCTAAGCTAATATGTACAGTGTTCTACTTGCAACGGGGTTGAATTCCAGTTGGTGCCGCACAAGCCTGGTTTCACTTACAACATATAAAGTGCTTCGTTGAAAGCAATTTGTACACCATCATGGAGGATAATTTGAATGTAAATGCACAGGAAGTATCAGTTCTTCATGTTGGGTTTTTAGTCGCCAGCTATTTCGAAAATTGCTCAAGTGATTTTTCAAGCACAAATGTCATAACATTTGCTTCTTCCAGCTTGTTGCTTTTTCTTTTTTCATTTATGATAAAACATCAAGAGTGTTTGGTTTTTAGACTGTTGTTTTGATAAGAGCGAAATGTAACGGAAAAAATAATTTCAACCCTATGGTCAAGTCAGTTCTGTCACAGTCGAGGTGTCAGGGGAGAATCAATAAGGACGCAAAAAATAAACCTTGTGTCCTAAACCTGCATATTGTTGAGACGTGAATTATCAGCTGAATCATAATTCTGAGTCAACAATGTTTGGTGGCACATTGTAAGTCCCTGCTATTAATGAAACACTGCACGTTCACATTTCAAAATGTCTTCTGCGCAAGAAAGAACAGCTTCTGAGCTCACAAACTACACCCTGGAAAATGGCGAATTACCCGAACCATAACCTGCTTACGGTTCTTGTGCAAACTAGCTAGCAGCCGTTAACTTAGAAGCGTGTGTCCCATGGGTCCCAGGGGCATTGTCGCTGGGTCATGGGCTTTGCCTTGCCCTCTGTGATTGTGATTGGCTTAAAGAAATTGAAAGGAGCCAGAGTATCTCGCAAAACCAGAAAGGTCTGGTTAGACTGTTTGCTGTTCTACGTACTTTACTCCGGGGCACTGTGGCGTTGTTGATAAGAGAGACTGCTGCCTGATCAGTTAGTTGGCCTTTCTCGTTTCAGCTTGGTCCTATGGCTGCCCGAGTTATGGCCCAAACTGCTACATTGCAATGATATAAACCTGGCTGACTGTTTGGGCTGCTGGTGGAAGCTCGGCTGTTGTCAGCCTGTAAAAGTTTAGGAGACCTCACTTTATGGGACTGCACTGAGAACTGGACTGTCCTTGTTGGAAGCAGCCTGTTGCTGTCACACCTCTCCACACAAGGCAAAATGGAAAATATAAAAGCTCTTATTTTACTGAAGCTGAAACAACTTTATGATGTTTACACTCGCACATAGAAAGGGATATAATTTATTGTTGGATGAAACAAAAGGCGTGTGCATACATACAGCCAGTAAAACGTGTACTAACTGTAATACGTCTGCCAGCAACACCGGAAAATATCCAGAGCACCTTCAGAGGGGGCGAAAGGGTAGAAATGTCCTTTGAGCGACATTAATGGCACACAGTATGCTCCACAAGGCCAGACTCTGGTGTTGGGACTGTTTTTATAGCCTAACTACCTGTGTTTGCCCGCCACAAATCCATATTACCCAACATCATATAGGAAGCAGAAGCATTTTTTTACAACCTTCTAACATCTGGCATGGCAAAGATACATAAATAGTGAGATCGGGGCTTAGCTTTTAACTGGTCCAGGTCCTCTAATGTTACTGGATGAAGAGTTATGGGCGGGTGAATGATTGGGTGTAGATTACAGCAGCAACCTCATTATGTTTCTGCCGCTCACAGTGCTGTATGAAGGAGGCGGCGTGGTATTACTTGTGCCATGTCTGGGTCTTTTCTCTGAAGTTTCAGACTTGTCTCGCTCTTTTGCCTGTTTTGGCTTGAACTCGTCTCGGTCTCCCCTGAATATCGGCTCAACCTTTATATACTTATTAATATCATCACCTGTGTATTCTCTCAGCTGTAAAGAGAAATGAAGACAAGTAAAGGATTTCTGTGGTCAAATTTTATTCATCAGACAAAAGATTTATTCATCGATGAAGGGACACAGTCTGGAGCGGCCAGGAAGAGATCTGCAAATCTGCTGGTTCATTACGTCTGGAGAAGACACTGTACTTTGATTTCTTGCCTGGTTTACAACACAATTTGTTTTGGTCTTATGAGCAAAGCCCTAATGAGCAGCGGGATGAACATGTTGGTCCTAGACCTTTGGTTAGGCATCGAGGCATGTCTGTTGTGCAGCAAAGAACTCTGTTCCTGACAAAACAGATTGCAGTATTAGGTAAATGGATAAATTGTGGATTGTTGGATTAATTTAGCACCGATGCTTGATGTGGAACAATAGCCATCTCTTTGATACGAACAATAAGGCTTTGCGGTCAGATACCCCAAAAGGAATAAATGCTCCAGCGATGGTTAATGTGGACTTTGTCAGCACAAATGGTCATCAGAGCAGCGGCCAAGGCTGACCACACTCGAATAATGTCGACCAAGCTCCGCAAAGACAAGTGAGCTGTACTGGCCCTTTGATTTGCACTTGATGAGGGTTAATGGTGAGAGTCCCAACACCGTGAGTGTGCGGGTCAGTGGCCTAGTTTGGCCTCTGGGTGGGAATGGTGAGATTTCTCTGGGTTTCAGAGATTCTGGGGTGAGTGAGTGAGTTCACCATGGGGATTCAAGACTATAGACTCAAACAAACATGAGGCTTAGGAACACAGGGGCCAACTAGGCCCTCATGAAAATCCCTTCTCACAGGAAATAAGCGTGTCAAATTTTTCCTATTGGGGTTAGCGAAGGGCGTTTGGGTTTTGGCTGCCTTGAACTTTTAATGGCAGAAGAACTTGTGTTCCGTTTCAACTGTCATTTAATCCATTCAGAAATACAGGGAAGTTAATGCGATGTGATGATATTTGCCTAGCCCTGGTTGCTGACACAAAAACCTTTTCTTGACAGAAGAATTGCTATCGAGGCTATAACTGTTTAAGAAATGCTCCTGGGAGAGCGAAAAAGTAAGGGCCGGTGTGCGAGCATCATTCTGGCTCGTGTTGCTCAACACAAACATTTAGTTCAAAATGAAATAAAAGCTGAAGCATAAACTGGATCGCGGGAGGATTGTCTTTCAAGGCGGCGGATTAGCGTTGTGCTGCACAGCCAAAAGAACAACACAGAGCTGGATTTGGCAGCGCAGATAGCCATCAAAGATAATGAAAAGTAATAAAGTGTGTGTGTGCAACGGAAAGCTCGGGCTGAATGTTTGAGATATTTTATGTGTCTGCGTTTGTGGAGAAGATGAAATTCACTTCTGAGCCGCGGCTGTTGTGTTTAGTCTTCCACATTCCCCAGAATTCAGAACCATGGCTCCCCTGTCTTTGTGTTGGACCGCCGTCATAAATTACAGTTTTGCCGCTCTAGAATTTCCAGTAAGGTGACGATTTTGCACGAGCGCCGAGTGAAATGTCCAATATAGGAGCGAATGATAATGAAAAAGAGAGGACATTTCTCCTCAGTGGATTACGGCACTGAAAGAGAAGGAAGTGCCGCAGACACACAAATACAATTTGAAATAAATCATGGAAGTGTTCGGGGAATCCTGTAAGACGATATAGTTGTAATTACTTGTAACAGCCGTTCTTTTGGCCAGCGCTGCTTTATGTCAAACTCATTTTTACAGCGCAGGAGAATATGTTTTTTTTCCCCACTTCCTGTTTGCAAATTCACATTAAGTCTGTGCTATAGTTTAGCGTCAGTAAATAGGAGGTCTTAGCTGCATCAGTATGGTCTCTTCTTCCTTTGTGCAACAGCAGCAGCGTCAGCTTTGCCTCTGCAGCTGAAAACGCTGCGCAAAATAAACAGCACGCTTCTTTTTAGTTATTTCAAGTCATTAATTCCTTTCAGAGCCGACATTACCTCCTCCATCACTCTGTCATGATGAAGGAACACATCTAAAAGGGGGAAACTTGGCTCTGGCCTCTCACATTTTCAGCGAATATGGTGAAAGATGTTGAATCACCACGAAAACAGACCGCAAAACAAGATGTGATGAAATAGAATTTAAGTTAGAAAAAATAACCCCTGATACGTGTGACAGTGTTCCCGGTTTGCTGTGATTATTTTTATTTTTTTGGACTGTTATCCTTGGGATGGATGTTAGTGGAGCGAGCCAAGCGAGAATATAAAGCAGGAGTTATATGTCGTGGGGGGAGAGAGGGGAAAGAGAGACGAGATCTCCTCGGGTGAACTGGATTTATAGTTGGCTGTGTTCAACCCCCGCAGAGGGATTGTTATC
Organism: Diplodus sargus; assembly: GCA_903131615.1. Lineage (NCBI taxonomy): Eukaryota > Metazoa > Chordata > Actinopteri > Spariformes > Sparidae > Diplodus > Diplodus sargus. The sequence goes on from CAEMYA010000488.1 coordinate 2,544,705, forward strand.
CGATTTAATGCACGGAAGTTTATTATTTGAAGGGATGCATGATGAGTGGAATTTTTAAGGGCTGTGCAACAATCTGACCTGGCGGTTAGCGCGTTAGTCTAATGATTGTTTTCATTATTGATTAATCTGCAGATTACCGTCACGAGTAATTGTTTAATCGTTTTGTCTGGAATTTCTCAATAACATTTTGAAAAAAGCTAATCACATCTTCCCAGAGATCAAAGTGACGTCTGGAAATTGCTCTTTATGTCTAACCAGCAGACTAAGACCCAACGAGTCTTCATTTAGTATCAAATAGGATAAGAAAAATTGAAGCTCCACAGCTGATTATACTTAAAGACAGTAGATAAGGGGAAGAGCAAGAGCAGATTGTCCACTCGTTAATTGATATATGGATGCTAAAATAGGTAGCCACTTTACGAGGGTGGCTGTATACATTCAACCCAGGTACAATGTATGTGTGGGAAACACCAGATAGTTGATCGTTGAGTCTCATTCCCAGGTCCTCAAATACTCTGGGATGGTAAATCTGGCCGGCCATTAACCCAAAGCATTAATATTTGGGGACCTTTGAATGCGAATGAACAATCAACTGTCTTGCAAATTATATTATTAAGATAGTTGATATTGTTGAGAGGTTTCATGTTCAAGGTGATGGTCATGCGATATCCCAAGTAGCACATGGGGACAGATTATTAAAAGTTCCTGATTAAAGATGTTTGTAGTTGTCATCAGTAAATAACGCTGATGTCATCGATGTCTCTCACATCAACTCAATTTGTCTTTGTCTCTCTCGTCTCTGTGCACGATCCTCTCCTTGTTTGGCCCCGCTCTCTTGTCTCGCTGTGCGGCTGTTGTCTTCTCAGTCCTCCACAACTGTTCGGAGAGCTTCAAAGACGTAGAGGGCATCAAAGGCTTCGGCCCCGTGTGGCCTCTTCCTGCTCACATCCCCGTGCTTCCTCTCTTCTTCTTCTTCTTCTTCTTCTTCTTCTTCTTCTTCTTCTTCTTCTTCTTCTTCTTCTTCTTCTTCTTCTTCTGTCTTGAAGTCTCCACTGTTACAGCTTTGTTGTTCCTCCCCTCATGTGCAAGTGATTAGACGACAGGGCCGAAGGAAAACACGAGCTTTGTTTTCTAGGCAGTGGGCACGCTCGGAATTTCGAGTGGATTTACAGCAGCGAGGATTCCTCAGATCCCAACTGGTGAAACGGGACTCTGGAGAACCGTCCTGCTATCTGCTAGCACCATCCAGGTCGCCCCCTCGTCTTTTTCCTCCCTTTTATGTCCGTCTCCTTTACATTTTCCTCTTGGGTTTTTTTTCCCAATCACCATCTTCCTAATTCTTCTCCTCTTCTGTCCTCTCCTCCTCCTTCTCCTCAGCAGAGATGTTACAAAGGTCTATTCATAGTCTGAGTGACTGCTCATTTTCTTCTCTCTGCCCAGCTGTCTTGCCTCACTGTCACTCTGCTTCTAATGAAAGGTCAGGTAGTCACGGATGGTACAGTCGCTGCTATTGTGCCTTCATAGGCGGCGGTTATTTCTGCTGTTTTGTCATCTGCCCCTAAAGCAAAAACAGAGCACCGAGGGTCTTAGCATGTAATGGGTTGTCCTTGCTGTGACCTTGACAAATAGCGGATCTTAGTCCAGCTGGACAGCTCCGGGGCTGGTGCAGGGGGTCTCATGGGGCCCACCAACTAAATGAAGAAGAGTTGAATGCTCCTATTTGACACGCTCGATATTGCTACAGTGACACACGTGGGAATTGAAATGCTTTGCTGTCCAGCCTGTGCCAAACCAGATACGAAAGTTTGTGCAGATACATGCCACGTTAATGTGTTTATGAGCATGAAGCCATAAGAATGTGCAGCACAAAGACTCAAAGAGAGACTTGAGGTGGTGAAATTGATCTCGGCCTGTCGCATTGTTTCTTACACAGAAACATCTGGGAAGCCATCTTTGGAAATTGTTTGGAAAAGGGCAGACATTTTCAGAGTGTGACGGTTGGTGAACCAAACTCTTTTCTGAAGTCGGCCGAGAGAAGAGCGAAAACACCCTTTCCATCAAGAAAAGACTTCAATGCATTCTTTACTCTTCTTTCAATGAATTGTACTCTTGACTTCTAGTATAACTGATCTTACAGTAGCGCCTATGCTCACCCATGATGAGGCACCGTTTGAAACCAATAATCATTTCTTTTCATCATTTTTCACATTTTATAGACTAAATGATTTATTGTGGATCGATAATGAAAATAATCGGTTTTAGCAACCCTACTCGAAACGTCACTTCAAAGATAAAACGTCAAAGATATCACTTAAAACTTCAAATGTGAACCCCATGATGGAAAAGTGTGGCGATCACCAAAAGTCACATACGTATTTATTACTGTGGGATAGGTTTAAATCTAGAACTAACTGGTGGTGTGAGAGGACAAGTCAGGAGATCACTGAAGTCTGTATACTTTATTGACCTGTAGAGTTTCATGGCCATCACTCCGCAATGTGTTCTAATATTTATATATATATATATATATATTTATATATATATATCCTGCCATCATTTCACTACAGATTTAATGTCTCTATCTGTAGAATATATCACAGACATGAGGAGAATACACCCACACAACAGGTGCGGGGCGGTTTCTTTCCTTCACTTACCCTTTCTCTCCCTCCCTCCTCCTCTTTTTCTCTCTCTTTTTTTCTCATACAAAGGGGATACAGAAAAATCACATCATCGTATTTATCGATAATTATCAAAAGCAAGCTCCATGTGAACAGATACGGCAGGCAGGAAACAGGCGAGTGAGCCTCAGCAGCGCAGCCGCCACACAGCACACAGGCGTCCAGTGTGTCCAGCCAGCAAGAAGTACAGCCTGCCCTGTTAATAGGCCCATCGGTTGGGAATTTATAACCTTTCGGGAAGCCTGAAATCCTTCAATTTAGTTTAAAATACAAACATCGCAAAAATACGAGGAGGTTTTCATCAGGCGGCGGTGATGTGCTTTGGAACGGACCACCACGTGCACAGAAAGTTCCACTTAACAGACCCCAGGCGTGCTCCACCAATAGGAGAGTGCCAGCCAGAGAAGCGATTTCCCCCAAAAACAATCAAAGTAAGTGAAGTGTGGATCATGGAGTCGCTCTGGCCTCGCCTGTGTGTTGACTGGAGGGTAATGAAAGAAGGTAGACGGGCCCGAGCTCACATCACGCTCCAGTCAAACAAAGGAGGAGTAATAAGGCATTCTGAGAGCAGGAAAACTCTGAGCCTGCAAGTGATTTAAAATCAGAGGGCTGACCATACGTTATGATGTGTGCGTTTCTGAGGGCCTGTGTGCTTGCATGTGTTTGCTTTCATCGCTGGTGTGTGGGTGCAAGCGGAGGAGGAATGTAATCCGAAGAAATTCGTGTGAGAGGGCTGGTGTTTGTGTATCTTTGCGTGTGCTCGTTTCACAGTCATTTCACTGCATTATATGGTTTCTTAGAGAGTCGGGGCTGTGTGTGTGTGTGTGTTCGTGTGTGTGTGTGTCTGTGTGTGTGTGTGTATGTGTGCGCAAAAACATAAAAACACTCACACACGCTGCCCTCTATTTATGTGTACTTGCAGCTTGAGCGGCCGGGTGGTGAAATCTGACATTGCCGTATTTATCTTTTCTTTTTTTTATTATTCTGTTGTGCTTTATCTCCTCAAACTGGCAGTTGACTGACTTCACTCGTCTCCCCTTTCAGTTTCACTTTCACCATCGCAAGTACACAGAGTTGCACTCAGTATAAGAGTTTTGCTGGTGTGTCCGCTCCATCTGACGAGCCTTGACTCTGACACACGTCTGGCTGGAGACACTGAAAAGTTCATGTAGTCTCAAGAGATATCAAAGTTTACATCATTAAAACATCACCATGCTATAATGCTTATTACTTGAGTTTCGTAGTTGGATAATGTAAAGCTGTCTTGAATAAAGTCTTAATTGAATTTGTACAATGTGAACCAAAAATAGATAATCAGTTAAGTTGTGGTCAATTGTAGACAAATGGATATATATTATATTTGTATTTAATTGCTGTTTACGTATTGTTTTTTTACTTGATATGTCCAAGAAGGGGGATTTATGGGTGATATTCTGTTTAGTTTATTATTATTTATTTTGTAATGATCTCATCCCAAATACCAAGATAAAGTCATTGTTCTAACTCGTACAAGCTTTCTAACTACAGACTGATCCAGCCTATTCAGTTCGAAAATTATTTTAGAAAACTCAGAATGAGCCACTCTTGAATTTTACTTTTTGGTAAATCTCTCTCTCAGGGTGGTTTGTAGAGATGTCCCAATATCATTTTTTACCATTTCTGATACCTGAACTACATACTGGCCAAAACCAAGGACCCGTCCGATACCGGTGTGCCAACTAATAATAAAGTATAAATGCTTTAAATCATCCTGACTGCTGCAACAAATGCGGGCGTGCTGTTGAGATCCAAATGAAAGCCAAAGTACGCAGATGGGTGTGGTCCAGCCAATGAGCACTGAGCACTGATGTCATGAAGCAATTATTACTGGGAAGAGGGTTTGGAACGTGATCGTGTTGACGGGTGTCGCGGCTGCTGTGATCCGATTGTGAAACGGTGTTATCTTTTAGCAGCATTATAATCAACCCTGATGGATGTTATGTCATGAAGCTTGTTACGTGCTTGAAGTTACACAAGTCTCTTGCCATTTCAACATATTACCAGTAAAATGATTTTGAAGTTGCATACAGGAGTTTGAAACGCTGCTGGGAAGCAGCAGGGTCACATGTCTTACCAATAAATCACGTGGTATTAGATCAGTGCACGGACTCTGGTACTGGCTGACACCCGATCCAACGTTTTAGGCTGTATCTGAGGCACTTCTGATACCGGTATCAATATCTGAACCCTTGTGGTTTGGAACGACACATCATAAAATAACCCTCTCGCATTCCGTTCCAGCACCAGAAACACGCCTTTGAAATGTTACTGGTGGGTCTTAAATTCTTTTGCAAGCGTGACGGATGAAAAAGCTGAGCCGACTGGTGGTAGAAACAGCAAGGGGGGTGGCTGATCTCCCCGTTTTTCATCACGGTGGCGGCCGGAGGAACCACCCAGGAAAACCGCACTTGGTTTCCCGTTGTGAGAGACACGTGAGGGCCTTGTGTATATCAAAAACGTGTCGAGGCACTTCATCAATACATCAAGGCCGCTCCATACCAAGTGATGACACGTGCACATTAAGAAATGGTTGTTTGGTACAGCTGGTCTGCAGGTTTCTGAGAGGCAACACGTTCACTTTGACCTTGCCCTCAGAATATCCCCTCCGTCGTCAGTCACAGCTTTAGTCCAATATTGTAGTGTTGAATGGAAACGAACTCCTGCTTTTTTTCTCTCTACCACCTCCGTTTGTAACAACTGGAAACCCACGGTGCAGTGAGAACTGAACACGCTGCACTGTCTCCTTACGCCACAAAAACACTTAAAGCTGCGCCCGTCTCCCCTTTTTTTAAAATCAGGGAATGACCCGGTGTGTCGGAGTCTGGTGATTGTCAGCAGTGTGCTGCTCAGTTCAAAGGCTTCATGCTACATAATAACAGGCAGACGGACGGAGCTAACGGAGCCCGTCCACCAGATGTGGAGTCTGACACACTCCAGCGTCTGTGCCGTCCGTCTGCAGCCTGCAGCTACACAGTACACACTCCGACGAGCAGGCAACGTACGTATGCGCACAGACATGAAACGGTAGGATTAATAGGAACTCAGTTCTTCATCATAAAGAGCTTAGACCCTCATTTCTCATCCGTCCGTCTCTATTTCTGAGTCCTTCTCTCGCGCTCTCTGACCATCTCACAATCTATCAACCTAACATACGAAGCCTGGATTCAGTTTATACCCTAAATGGCTTCCTCCACCTTAGATATGAGTTTCTTCGCCGTTCATAAAACGGCGAAGAAACCTGTGAATTCATTCCGACATTGCAGAGCTGCGTGCGTCATTAGACCCCGGCTGTATCATCAAAGACTTGGACAGAGCTGGGAAAATTCCTTCATCTTTGTCTTTAGCTCGTGATAAATTGTTTTTTCTCGCTCGCAAAATATGCAGTCCGCTTTGATGCCGACTATTTCAGTGTCCGCATTTGTCACTGCGGATCCCGAATGTGCGGACTTTCAGTAGCCTAGCAGCCCATTCCTCAGCCCCCGTTTGACTCTGCCTTCTAAGGGGAGGGGAGGATTGTTTATGTTAGCTTGAACCAGACCTGAGCCTGTCGTGGCTTTATTGCTTTGAGAAGGACCCAGGACACTGCGTAATGTGTACAGAGGAGGGACACTGTTACAGTGTATGCTGGTTGGAAGGACTTTGAGAAAAAAAAAGGGTCGATTCCTGCACGTGTAACGAAGTAAAGCTATGTGCATGGGCGGGTTTCTCCTGCGCTGAGGAGAGAGGCGAAGTGACGAGGCAGGGTGGGGGACAAGGACAGATGGTGCCGCAGTTTGATGAGACGTCGGGATCCTCCGAATGTAGCGCCAGGGATAACATCAGGGCCCAGCGATATGACTGTAAACATATTCCATATGCTCCCACTGTCTCCACCTCCGTCTCCTCTCCTTTTCCTCCTCTCTGCCTGTCTCGCCCCATCTCTTTCGATTTCCTCTCCGTCTCCTCTTTCTCACTCCTCGTCTTCCCCCCCCCGTCTCTCCTGCCCGCTTGTTGTTTTATTGAGGAATGCTCCGCCGAGGAGAGCATTTGATCTCGGTGCTGCTTTGACCTAAAGATGGAGGGAGGGAAAGAGGCAGGCGGGGAGGGAGGGAGGGAGGGAGGAGGGGTTTTTAAGGCTGCATGTGTCCCCAATTACACCGCTGAGATGGCAGCGTAATTCACTGCTTCACTCAGCGACTGGTGGACAGGAAAGAGACGCCTAATCAAGGCCAGAGTACCCTAACCTGCTGCCAATTCTAACACATACACACGCATGCATGGCTAATACACACACACACACACACACACACACACACACACACACACACACACAGCCGGCTTTCTCATGACAAGAGCCCTCACAAAGCTCACCACATTTGAAGGCTTATATTGCACAAATTTTGTCGCCCCCCCTCCCCCCCTGCTCTAACTTCCCACCACGGCAGTCTCATAAATAAAAGGAGTGACACCACATGTCAGTGACGCTGGTGAAATTATGCAAACCAGCCTGTGCAGCTTTATCAGCAGGAAGTCGTTTTCATCACTTTTTCTCTCGGGAGACTAACTCAGAGGTTTCACTCAAAAAAACTCTTGTCGCCACTGTTCGCCGTCGAGTTGGTAATTGTTTGTCCGTACGCCATACAGCTTCCTCTCAGCATATTCGGCTTTGCTTGTTTGGCTTCTATGGTTACGGTACAAACAGAAAAGGATAGCGCCTAATGTAGCGTGGCCCACGCTGGTGCCAGTGAAAACATCTTCGCGCTGAAACAGACCGGGCGCAGGTGTAACCCACAGCTTACTCACCGGCTCCACGGCAACACGGCACGTCCTGTTTGCTTCACATGCCAGCATGATGGCATTTGTTCTTTTGGCGTATTCATCCCAAACGGAAATAAGGCACAAACACAAATGCACCGAATTAGCTCCTTTTTGTTTTGCACCTTTCATATAAATGTTTTAGTACAGAGACACAAAATATTCCCTGAACGTGGTTGACTAAGATGTTTCGCTACCCGTTCAAAGTCGCATACACCAAAAGTTTTGCAAGCATTTGTCATAAAAACTGCTCATAATGCAAAACTTCCACTCATAATGTCACACCTTTAAGCCTGAGGAACCTGGAAAAGTAACAGTGCATGACAAGGACATTGTCTTAAATCTGTAGAAAAAAGGAGTGAAGAAACAAAACAGGCTGTGGTGCGGCGCGCTGATGAGAAGTAAGGAGCAGAAATAGCATATGAAGGTGCACAGCAGGCTGTGGGATCCTGCCCTCAGAGGGATCTAACAGAATTCATCTCTGCAACCGGGGAGATTCCGAACAGGAAATGAGGTAATACAATAGAGATCCTTGTGCCTGTA
>CAEMYA010000488.1:2559700-2572106 GCA_903131615.1 Diplodus sargus
CCCACTCAGCCCTCCCCCTTTACCTCTCTCACCCCCTTCTCTGGTCTTATAAGGTTTCAGAGCAGAACTTTCAGAGGGGATGGAGGACTCCGTGTGTGTGTGTGTTTGTGTGTGTGTGTGTGTCTGTGTGTCTGTGTGTCTGTGTGTCTCTGTGTGTGTTAATAGTGAATCCTGTGTTCTTTGGTCCATGATGTCCTCAGTTGAACACTCCCTGAAGTACCTGAACTGGGCCTTCTTTATTCCTCTCTATGCTCCAGTTGAGCCTGGGAACAAACACACACACAAACACACACACACACACACACACACACACACACACACACACACACACACACACACACAGGCAGGTGCAGCTGTACTAGCACTCACATACACACACACGCACAGGCACACATGAGCTGTGCAAGAGATCACTGCCAATTTATTAGATAGTGTATTATATTTATTTCACAGTTCATCACTGCGGCACACAGCCATCTTTGTCTGACGTTTTGCTCGACTGTCTCTAATTTCAGGGTACTTTAACTGAGGCTTATCAAAATGTTGTACCTACCAGGGTGGCCACACATCCCCGTAGCTAAACACAAGCCAGAAACACAAGAACTGACTGCCTTAGTTACTGTTTTAGGATGTTGTAGGTCAGACAAGCTTGACCCAGCAAACTCCTGTTAAGCCAGGCGCTGCAGTTGAAAACAAGAGAAGCCTCGATCTGGCTAACGATACTTCATGTCATCTTAAAAATACATCAGCAACAACCCTATCTGTCCTTTTTTGAATCTTTTTAATGTGACCACAGAAATAAGGAGGAAGAGAACGTGGCTGAGTTTAGGCTAACTCCTCTTGATGTAAAGTTACGCTGGACAGAATTTGTTTTCCATCTTTAGGACCGGAATAAACACAACGCCTTCCATACAGTCAGGGTTGTGAGTGTCCAGGTCCTTCAGCAACATCCTCTCTTTTTTTTCAGCATAGACTAACCTAGCACACATAAGATTAACAGGAAATGAGAAAGTTCGAGTCTGAGCGCCAAGCCTGCTCAACTGTTAGTGGAGCGCAGAGGTAAAAGGGGCAGGGCTTAGGAAGGGTCAGTTCAGGCAATCAGCCCCATTTTAATCAAAAACCTAAAATGTATGTGGAAGAGCAAACAAATTAAGTTAAGGCTCCGGTTTAAAGCCCAACCTGTTAACAGTATCTATCCAGTTGTTAGACAGGTGTGTACGCACAAAATGAACTTGTGCAGTGAAGAATCATCCTGAAATGTCAAATCTCAGAAGTTACTTTGGCAAGTGCAATGTTATCAAATCTTGTGTCCGAGACTACGTAACGGGACCCAAGTTGCAATAAAGTAGAGTTTCATCTACCTACTCATTTCCCTCCCTGTGGCTCACCATGAGTCCCTTGACGCCGCAATGCCCGTGTGTGATTACTGTCACAGTTATTTACGTCTGATACAATGACAGTGAACAAGTTCTGCAGCCAACACAAACCTGCACTCTGCCCGGTGTGGGACAGGAGCCCACTTCTTCAAAAGCAGATTTTTTTTTACGAGCGCCTTCACTCAGGTTTTATTAAGAAGTTTCTTTTTTTATGTTCTCTCCTGCCGTCTTTCTCTCTGCGCTCTCACATTTTCCAAGTCGTCGTCTTCTTCCGTCCATTTATCTCCGAGTCATCTCCTCTCTCCTCTCCTTCACTTCACCACCCTCCCCTTTTTCTCTTCATCTTGGCATGAGACATCTTTATTTCCTCAAATCCCCGTCCTTTCGCCAAGACTTTAACTTTCCGCTCGTTTTCCAATCTTGAGCTTAATTGTGCTAATAATTCATTAAGGCAGCTTGAGCCCTATATGGTGCTTTGTCCCGGATCTGGATGCAGGCCATAGTCGGACGTAAGCTTCTTAGTTCACCCCTCTCATTGTCTGGAACTGTACAGTGGGGTATATAAGACGAGTGGATCTTGTATAGTGACATGAGAGAGTGGTTTGAAGGGAAAGTCAAAGCAGAGATTTCTTTTTCAGTAGAAGCACGTATATTCAGACAATGAAATGCAGAGGGAGTCGGGACGCAGGAAGAAAGAGAGGAATTTGCTAAACGGAAAGACAGAGATCTGATGGAGACAAATCGGAGAGGGAAGTGTTTATCATTCCAGAATTTCCCTCATCTCCACACATCTCCCTTTCACCTCTTTACGACAGAAATCTATCTATATTGTAAAAATGGTGGGTTTGCCACTCTTCCAGATAACCCTGGAGCTGGGTCAGTTCTCCAGCTAATAGGGAAGGAAGCGGACCTTGGGAGAGGCCCTAATAACAGAGCGGGAGAGCTCATACATCAGACTCACTCACCACACCAACCAGCCTGGCTCCAAACACAGTCCCCCAGACCATATAACAGCATATTAGCTGCAACGCATAACCGCTCAAATTGAACATTTCTGATTTTCGGCTCAGCTTTACTCGGAGGCGCTCCCTCTTTCTCACTTTCTCCCCGAGGCCTCTCCCTCATTCCCATGCCTTGAAGTTTGAAGCGCTGCACAAATTCCCATATACGCGGCCGTCACAGTAAAGTCACACTGAACTCTCAGAGCTTTATAGGGGTTAAGCTCATGTCCCTGCGTGATTTTTATCAACACTAGCCAAATACAGCTGGACGAGGATCACAGACCGCTCTCATGGAACTTTCTGTGCCGAGATCTGATGTCTGGACTTCTCAAAGGCACCTTCATGTCAGGCATTCACTGTATATGTTGCCACTAGGATGGCAATTGAAGTGGCACTCAGTTGCAAATGAAAGGAAAGCCTCCAAAGCTTTCAGTTGTATGAAATGTGCAATACCAGCCAAGAGGGGAAAGTGATACTATAATAAAGGTTGTCAGGCACCCAGATTTTTGATGCGTGTTCACAGCCATACCAAAGTGGCCTCTGAAGTTTGAACATATCACTACTGACATGCTATGGAAATATGTGCATGGCTCTGCGACCCAGGTTATATTTCTTCTTTGAAGCAACTTTAAAGGAAATTAATGTGAAATTAGAGTTTTTAACAGCTCAGACAATCGTCATTTTTAATGAAAATCCAATGGGCAGAGATGGTATCACTGCATGAATATCTCTGGGAAGCTAACTGGGAATGGGAGGGATGTGATTTGGTAGACAAGCAGTGAAAATATAGCTTGGCTCTTGGCTGCCGAGAGAGCAGGAAGCTGACTTTGGCTGACGCTGATAAACACTCTTAGAAAGGGCATGAAAAGGGGGATTTCTGGAGACACTGTAGGTGTGAGCCACATACATATGGAGTGACGGTAGTACTGTTATCAGCTTATATTGAAGTTATGTACTGGAGTCCCGGTTGCCAGTTTTCTATCAAAATGCAGCCAGTTCATTCCAGTTCGCCAACCAATTTTAGAAGTGTTCGCAATATTTTGACTAGAAATGAATTGGTTCTGAACCCAAAAAGTTGGTTCCCAGCTGGAACCAAAAAAGCAGGTTTTTCTTTGAATCAAAGTGCAAACTAAAGTAGATGTTTCATATTCTACAGGTTTTTCTGTATTGTCCAACAGCCTGCATTGATGAGGCATTCTTGACAAAAAAAACAATATAAATGGTAGAAACACAGGCTGGTTAGGTTTGAAGAATCTTGAACAGAATTCCGTATAAGAACCAGTGTTCAAAATGACTGGAGACGGATTTGAAGTGAATATGAAGTGATATGTTGACAGATTTGGATACCTGCATTTAACTGTCATTAGACATGTTTTTTGCTGCAACGGCAATAATAATACTGCTTGGAAAACTCGGGTTTGGAAGTTGTCTGTTCCTCCTCCAATATGAATGTATTGCTTTATGACATATGCAAAGTCTGAAGGCATCTGAATTTGAGTCAATATGCATGTATGTTTGCAAGCAAGTCGTTGGACCTCAATGACAAGAAAGTTGTGCCTTTACCTTCGTATCTGACCCATATGAACATTTTCCGACCCCAACAGCAGGATGACATTCACAAGAAGTGCTCATACCTAACAACAAAATGAATGGTTGTCTGTTCCCTTACGAAATGACCCAAATTACAGTGAAACAAAACTGTTCACTTTCTGAACTGCGACCTCAATAGTTACATTTTGGTAATGTGTAGGCAACTGAAATTGCTTGGCTAAGGTTGTGGTCATGGTTAAAAAGACCAATGTTGACTGTTGACTGGAAAGTGGATGCTAACTGCGGTCTTAGGGTAAAATCAGAACCTTTGTCGGACACTTTGTACTAGTGCGAGTGAATATTTTAGCTCAAACCAAGCCCGATTAACTGCTACATGCACTACTTCATAGTGGGTCATACTGGCAGACCAGAATCTTTACAACACGCATTCCAGTTAACATATGGGGGGGCCGTCAGAGTCTGTATCGTGATCAAATCCGGCACCAGAATCACAACTGTGAGAACTATTGATCTGAGCTGACACAGGCGCTGTGAAAGTACCTATTTTTAGGCCCTCTAACAAACTAGCGTAATCGAATTGCTTCCCTCTGTTACTGAGAAACATTAGAAAGCTAATCTCAAAATTACCCCGCAAATCATCCAAATATTCCAGATGATTGTCTCAATGAAAGAGAACTAACAGATGTGACCTAAATAGGGGAAGTATAAAGTGGAGAGAGAGAAATGGAGGGAAAACGGATTGAATAGCCTCCCGTCAAAATGGACAGCTGTCTTATGTCTTATTTAGTTATGCCAATAAAATTTACTGCGCTGTTTTTCCTCCTTGGAAAAAGGAGTAAGACAGAGATGGACTGAGCAAAATCACAAAAGAAAATATGACTTCCTCATGACATTTCCTCTCAAAATGATGCAGCTGTGCCTTCTCCGTATCATGTTTAGAGACTTCCTCATGGTACATCCTTGACTTCCCTTTATATTCCCATGTCCAGCTCCTCTATTGAACTCTCACCTGGCTGCACTTGGCTGGCTTTGTGTTAGTGAAGCTAGTGAACTGCGACGTCCCCTCTCCTCTGTCCATTGTAAACCACAGAGCTCTGTGTTTCTTTGAGCCCACCCGCCCAGAACACCGAGAGAATTTAGACCCACCTTGGGGGCAAAGACTCGCTATAATACACTGTCATGTTAGGAGCCTCCACCAACGAACCAGCAAGTCATTTTGGGTCCCACGACAAAACTCCAAAGGGAAAGGAAACCAGTGGAAGAAGAGTTTCTCACAGTCCAAAAAACAGACATCCATTTAATAAAGAGACAACTTAAAGCTGCCGTCAGTAAGATAGTAATACTGGTGCTTCGGGGTTGTAGGTTGGGCTGCCATCCAAAAGTATTGGGAAGTTTGGAATGAGACTCAAAAGTCAACATCTTGCTCACAGGAACTTAAATGAACACTAGAGCGAAAATTGGCATTAGGAGAGCGAGTTAGCTGCGGTGTGTTTTTCCAAACAAGCTAACAACTATGGAGCTAATAGCTTGAAGCTAATCGTGCTAAACCTGCAGCGGGACCAACAGTTTCTGTTATCGGAGGAACATGGCACCGTTAAGTAACAGTTACACTAAGTAAATGTACTGAAGTAAAATTAACTTGAATGCTAATACTTTTAACTCCAGATGATGTTCATAACAAAGTTGAAACAACATGTTTAATTTCAGGACGGTCGTTATTGTTCTTTAGCATCCGCTGTGGGATGGTGCGGAAAAACCTTTGAGCGCTGAAAACACTGCTGTCTATACAACACAGCCCCCTCCCCCCCTGTCCGTGCTGCTGCATATCTGCAACAACCTGAAGCATAACTCATAAAGCTGCCAGCCGGGCTTGTTTTCATCCGGTTGCGGAGCCTCCAGACTCCCCTCACCAACAGGTGCAGAGGCCCAAAGCTCACGCTCATTAACACAGCTCATTTCACAAGCACCACCACAAAGTCGTTACCATCCTGACACAGCACGCGCGAAACAACACATTATCACCCAATTAGCATGACCCCCATGTCAGGCGCCTGTTTGACTGCAGACTTTCCCTCCTCACCCGCCCGGACTGTCACCCTTGCACACCACACGCACAAAGCAGTGATGCTGTACTTCGTAAAATTAAACACTAAACTCTCTCTCTATTTAAAGCTGTTTTTCAATTTGTTTGCGAGAACGTGCGCAAGAACAGTGCGCTCAGGGGAAGGCTAGGTTTGCAGATAAGTTTGGGTTGGGTAGTTTGCGAATGTAAGACTCATGACCTCAGTTGGCTGGCAGCCATCCGCTCATTCATCATGTTAAACTGTCCCAGGCTGCGCACACTGCGTTCAGCCTGAAAAGCAGAACTCGTTGTAATTGTGGGATAATGTAGATGCGTTGAGTGTTTGTCAGTCGTCTGGTGTCCCAAGGATCAGCAAAGATAAAACTGTTTCAGGTTCCATCCTTGTCAGACCTGCATGTTTGAGTCCTGCTCAGGCTCTCTCGCTTGTCAGGAATCACCTTCTGACCTGTGGCAGGGCACGCTGAAGCCCATTTTCTGTCTCGCCTCCCCTGAAATGAAAAGCAGAGGGCCGCTCTGTCGTCAGCTGGTAATAACGCAGCATTAGGTCCACATGGCCCTCTGATAGGCTCCCTGTTATACATTCAAACCTTTGATCTGCACCAGCACATGTACAATTCTATCACCACTGTTGTTTTGTATTTAAGATGGAGAACTCTGAACGCCTGATGTGTGTTTGTGTCTGTATGCAGTCTTGCACATGTAGGAGAGCGGCTCCAACATTGTGTTTATTTATATGATGATTAATATAATTTAAGCAGCAAGCAACCATACATATGTTTGCCTTGTTATTTGACTTTGTTTGACTGCTGTTAACGTTTGAAGAGTTCTTTCACATATACAGACACAAATCCCATTTTAAACCACACTTAGTGTGTGTGTGTTAAACATGGATAAACCTGCGAAAAATAAACAATTGACTCCTCTCCCATTGCCAGGGGATGAGCTCCGCAATAGCCTTATGTGCATGTATCCATAGGTCTGTCCGTTCCATTCTTGTTAATGCAGTATCTCAAGAACGCCTTGAGAGAATTTCCTCAAATTTTGCAGAAATGTCCACTTGGACTCTCAGTGATGGACTGATTAGATTTTTCGGTAATTCTTGTTCTCTGGTGTGTCGCACTTGTGTCGCCAAAAGCCCCGATATCGTGCCTTCAGTTCGCAGACGTTCAACGATCGTCATGACATCGCGTTGGAAAAGGGGCATCTGGTATCTGCCGATCAGAGCTGGAGCCGATAAATATCTGTGATGCAGAGTCATTTGAACACTGAAGATAAAAGCCAGATGTTAGCGGGTGTCAGCAGGTTTTTTTTAAAGTCCAGAGTGGAAAGGGGCAAAAGGGAGGTTTCCATGTGTTTAGCATCGGGCTGCTGATTGACCTACTCTGCTCTGATTGAACAACTTTTTTTTTTTCAAGGCTTTTCATGGCTTTAGACCTTTTGACATGCAGCAAAGGGGAAACAGGCCAGATCTGAACCCTTGCGAGGACACAGCCTCCACACACGGGGCACATGCTACAAACTGAGCACTGAACAGCTGTCTTGTCCTGATTTCACAATACTGGCACTCTTGGTAGCTTGTTTTTCACTGTGACAATCATTTTTTCTTGTATTTAGTTTTGATTACTTTTATGTTATTGAGTCAGAGTAGAAAATAAGTGTGTTTCTTTCTGCCAATGCAATCAAAAGGCTCGGTTGCAACTCTGCATGTCAGAGGGTATTTGCATAAAAGTGAAGCCTCCCTCAGCCGTCCCCACGCAGCTCCACCGAACGGCACCGTGTGCTAATTCCAGTGTTTTGCTTCTGTATTTGCGAGTGGGGCCGAAGCTCACAGCGCATACTTTTTTTCATTCACCCTTCCACATTTAATTCTAATTGCAGGGTTCACGATCCACCGTTTGAAACATCAGTGGAAAGTTGGCGGGCCCGACAGTCAGAAAACATGCTAATAGTCTTCTCCGTTTCCTCTGTTTACAGGGTCTGAGTTTCCCCAAGACCCCAGTGTGCTAGCTACCACTTCATGGAACACCTCTAGTGATGGTAAATGCACACACATAAACACACACTAACACACACACACACACACACACAATGCATGGCTCAATTTCAACACATCTCTAACAAACCTCTTCCCAGGCGGCCTGCGAACGCGTCTGTTGAAAAGCAATGCACGATGATACGTTCGCAGTGCCATTAGCGCACGGCGCGTTGAACTGTGACCCCCACATGTGCTTTCTGAAAATTACATTAAATGACGCGTTAGAAATTACACATCCCCCGTGAATGGTCACCTTCAGCCAACCAGACAACACCCATTGTCCCAGCGTAGGCCAGTGTGGAGGATAATTGGAGGAATGAATTACACATTGATCTACTCAACATGTGGGAAAACAGCCACAGGTGCGCTGCATTTCTATAATTTCCACTGACCTACTTTTTAGTTCTCTCTTTAGCAGCCATTAAGTGACCATCTTTTAAACCTTTTGCCACGTACAGTCACCAAAGTATCTTTAAGCTTGACTTCTACGGTGATCCCCTTACTTCGTCGACTTGCTCAGTGAAAAGTAAAAAAACAAAAAACAAAGTTGTTTGCAGATGTGCTGCAGGAGCCGATCACATGACAGAGGTTGTAACGGAGCTGTGGTCGCAGACGTTGAAGCACATTTTCTGTCTTCTGTCACAGGTAGAAATGTCCTTCATTTGCCCGGATTGCTTCTGAAAGAGGCCATTGAGCTTATAGCTTTAATTTGTTGCGTTCAGTAGTTTGTAAAATAAAACGGCCATCGGAGACCACCAGACCTTGACCATTGATGGGGTGTTGGCAGAAAAGCAGCAACTGCAACAAACTTTCAACTTTCTGTTGTTGTTCTTGTCTTGTCAAATGTGGAGAGTTCCTGCTTTTTTTTTTTCTTTACGGAATTTATTTTGTTTGTTGACTGCCGAAGACATCTCTAGACATCGACTTTTATAGACCAGATTAACCGATAATGAGTACAGTCAGCAATTGCAGCCCTACAGAGGACGCCCGCAATGAACCGAGGTACACAGGGTGCATCGGCCATCATGCAAACATGAACAGTGTTAAAATAAAAAATGCAAGTGCTTTTGTACCAAACTATTTTTTGTACATGCAGGGGGAGAACTGAATTGATGAGCTCACGATCTCCAGGAGTTTCACATTCCGACAATGGCTCCTGCATTTGACAGGCTTGTTGGACAAGTCTTGTCAACAAGTCAGATTTAACATGCCTGCCACCTGGTCCAAAACCCCAAGAAAATTGACTGTGGGATGCAATATGCAGACAAAATTGCCTTTTTAAAGCTGCTTGGCTCTTCCACGCAGGCTTGGTTAGCTTATTCCTTCCCTTCCTTGATCAAAAAGCATTTTTTTTTTTCCCCAGTTGATTGAAATTATGTCTTTTGTGGCGAGGATGGTCACGTCTCCTAAAGCTGCCCAGGTTTAGATCAGCAGATCCTGGTGGAGGAAGGATTTAAAACTGCTGTCCTCCTGTCAGCGCCGCAGGAACAACTGAGTCAGAACCATAAATGATTCTGGTTCTGGCTATATTCTTAACACTGTTGCCCAGAGTTATCAGTCAAATCTTGCCTCTTCTCCTCTGGTTCCCCCTGGGCTTGGAGAGCCGGCATCTGCCTCATCCTCCACGAAAATACCCTCACTTGGAAGATCCTCAACTTGAGACTTCATTGAACTTGACCTTCATTCCTGCTCTCTCATTTTGTCGAGTTTGTTTAATTCGTCTCTCGCAAAGCCAAGTCTCCCACAACATCCGCCGCACAGCGGATTCTGTGTACACAAAAACACACAGGCAAAAAAAAAAAAAAAAGAGGACGGTAGTTTCTGGACGCGATGGAGAAGTTTAGTCAAGATAATGATTATGGTGACAATCAAGGATGTTTAAAAAGTCATAAATATGATGAGGAGCAGCTCCAAACAAATCCTAGAAACAGCTCTGTTTTTCCACAACAACATAAGATATGAAAAAGGCGCACGCTTACCCCATGTGTTCACAGTAGTGTATCTGTGTGTGTGTGTGTCATTTGGAGCTCGGCCCCATGACTAACATCTGCTTCTTATCTGATGGATGGATGGTGATTGCACCACTTGTTTTGTCTGCAGGCGGGGAATGGTTTTGATTGACCGAGCAGACAGCATTCAGGTAGCGTGGCTCTATCAGTATGCATCAGTAGCAGGAAGTTATCATGCTGAAAGAGGCTCATTATTGGGCTGAAATCAGGGGTGATGATAGTTTACTGAACTCATTTTCCTCCGGGCTTTCTTTCTTTCTGTCTTTCTCTCTCTCTCGTTCTTTTTCTTTGTTTCATTTGGTCCGTTTAGCTCCCCTCACTTCCTCTCCTCTCTCTCTATCCCTTTTGGAGAGCGACCCAACTTTAATGAAATTCACCTTTCGCCGTAGCTGGCAGTGCTACAGTCCCAGCTCCTCAGTGTATCCTCAGAGTGTGTTTGGTTAGCTGTGCGGCCACTCAGGTTTCTGTGCCTTGCGTCGTGCTGAGAGCGGCCTGCTAGCACAGCTTTGCGCCCGCGTGTCTTATTCAGCGCACAGATCACAAAGGTGTTGCTCAAACCGTCCAGTCCGGAAAACATGCAGAGTTTGTGTGTATGCGTTGCGGTCGCGTGGGTGTGCGCGCGTTTACGCTCGCGTGCCTGCGTGTGAGTGTTGGATTGTACGTAAACCGGCACAAGAAAGCGCAGGCTGATGACAGGGCAACCATCCAGTCGACGGCCACATTAAAGGGACAGTCCGCTGCGACGGTTTGAGTTTCACGGCGCTCCTGGTGCCAAATACCACAACACTCACCACGAGACGATTACATACAGAGTGCCTTTGTTACACAGACACTGGCAGGACATCCTCCTCTTCGTTCTATTCCTCCTCCTCACCTCAGTTCCCATCGTCTCCTCTCGCCTCTTCCCCCTTCTTCTCCTCCCCACTGCTTTATTGTCAGTTATTATAACGGCTAATGAAGTGTGCAGGCCCACCGCTCCAAAGACCATTTTCTTTTCCATCAACTCAACTAATGAGACGGTGATAAAGTGACCCACTTGCCTTTGGCGAAGCACACTTTTTTTTTTATAAGCGAATCTGTTCTCATTTACTATACGAGGTGCTTTTTTAGTTATTAGATAATACGGTCAGACTCAACAGGCGCATGAAGGCGGTGAAGTGTCGCACCACCGTGTAGGCAAGACTCGGTTCACTGCACTCATAGGCACAGATTCCCTCGTGACTGCGTGTTGATGGTTGAGATATTAAAAAAGAAAATGAAAACACACGCCCACACACAGTAGGAAGCACACACACACACACACACACACACACACTGTTTCACACCCGCATGAAGACAAATGTATCACCAGTAGCAGTGACCTCAGGTTCTACCAGTGTTTCACACATCTGTGATCGGTGTCAGCTTCACATATTGAGTATGGCTGTTTGTTTTTGTGTGTGTAAGTGCGGTTGACGGAGGTGATGACATGACTGCAGGGAGTGTTGCAACATTTTTTCGTGAGTCACACATGACACACAGCTAGAGCCCTAAAACCACGTATCTCAGAGTTTGGGGATTTTTACGTATTCAGATGTCATGCCTCTGCAAGACTACTGCATTTACAGCCCCGGGACACTGACGAGCAGAAGGCAATCCCAACCTAGCTGTGTTTACTAGGTTTTGCGAGGTGTTTCTGAGCCCATGCAGTGTTATACTTTATAAGTTTATGCGTTTCTCAAAGTCGGTAACTTCTCCCCATCCTTGCTTTCGAACGACTGAGCCTTTTGAGGATGCCTCTTCATACCCAATCACGATACTATCACCTTTACCTGTTTACATGTGGAATGTTCCAAACAGGTGTTTTTTGTTATTTTAAGCTTTCCACAACTTTCTCACTCTTTTGTTGCCCCTGTCCCAGCTGTTTTCGGCATGCATTTACAATAATCAATGCAGTTAATGAGGTAAAACATTTAATATTGATATTGTCTTTTCTATTGTTTTAAATCTAAAGGTGAATTATGAAAGAATTTAAGTTTGAGAATCAGCTTGAATTATCAACAGAATACAAATAGGTAAGACTTAAAGTAAAGAGTAAAGTGCAACGAGAACATGTTTTTCCTTAAAGAAACTGGCTCCATGCCTTCCATCTCCGTCTTCTTTCCGCTTGTCTCGTGACATTTAAAGTGATTACGAATGTTAACACAATCAGCCCTGACAGTTTAAATGGAAAATTAAAAGCAAAACAGCTGAGTAAACAAGTTATGAGAAGAAAAGAGCGATACAAATTAACTGTCTTGGCTGCTGCAATATATCCTTGTAGTCAGCCTCTCCCACACACACACACACACACACACACACACACACACACA
>CAEMYA010000488.1:2583468-2605846 GCA_903131615.1 Diplodus sargus
AAAAAAAAAAAAAAAAGCAATTACAAAAATAGCTGCTTTTTTCTTTTTCTTTTTCTTTTTTTTTCTTCCTTTCCCTCCACCGTGCCTCTGTCCACTCTGCGCTGGAGAATAAAGAGCACAAGTGTAGCACGGAACAGAATCTCATTACTCTTGTTATTCTGCCTTCTTCTCTTTTGGTGTGTGTGACTTTTTTCTGACCTTTCTGCCCCCTTGCTCATCTTCAATCCTCCTGTCATTTGCTTCAACACGCCCCCCTTTTTATTTTCAACAAACACAATCACTGACAGTGTGCACGGCTGCTCTGCTCTTCGTCGTCCTCCTGTGTGGACGGAGAATCAAACAGTCCCACATATCTGAAGGTGCTGGTTTGTCACTGATTAGACTTAGATGTATGTATCTGTGTGTATAACTACATGTGTAATACAGTAAGGCCTTTGTTTACTTTCTGTAAACCTGCAATTAATTTGCCGGTTGGGTTGTAACTTGATGACTCAGATTTTCGCTAATCAGGTGTCATGCAGTATAAACACACATTCAGTATGACCTTTCCTGCTTGTGTGTGTGTGTGTGTATCCTGTAGGCTTGCATGTGTGTGTGTGTGTGTGTGTGTGTGTGTGTGTGTGGCAAGAAACCAACTAACACAGGGTGAATCGCTCTGTAATTAGGCAGCTGTCAACACACTGGATTAAATTGAATTCGGAGCTGACGTGAAGAAGGCCGTGGGGCCCGAGTTGTCGTCAGCCCGCTGGCTATCCAGTTATACAGTTGCAGCATCAAAGAGTTAAAAACGGAGCTGTAATTTGACTGTAGCGCGTGTGTGTGTGTGTGTGTGTGTGGGTGTCACCCGCAGCAGTGCCCCGGTTGATTGACAAATTGGTTTAAGAAAGTCGTTTCCAAAATGTGTAATGACTTGAAGATGTCACACTAACTTGATTTTGAAGCTCGCTCAGGCTTGCTCCAAAGGTATTCGGCGCTACAGCGTTGTGCGCACGGTGATCGTAATAGATTTATTGACACTTCATGGAAATGTCTTATTTATTTATTTTGTGCTCTATAGCAGCTGTTGTGAAAGGCTTGTAGCTGGCATGTTTGTGTGATTAGGGATCTGATTTATTAAGAGGTCAGGTAATTACACAACCGCTGCCTTTGAAGGCTTGTTGTGTGAGTGAAGGTGGATGAAGGGTGCCAACTAGGGTTTTATCTGAAAAGCATCCAAAATCCTCATTAGTGAAGTAACAACATGTCAAAGCATTTACCTAAGCTGCAATTGAACTCGTACTTGAGATAATTACTCGGGGAATCTCGCTCTGGGCTATGTTTTGCATCATCACTCCACAGATCAAGACTGACGGGCAAATCAACAAGCTGACTGAGCAATCAGCTGACGGGGGGGGGGCATTTTGCATACCTCGCTTCTTGTGTGGCATAAAATACAAGTCGCAGCACGGTAATTGTCTCTAAGAATATCACATCAAGTTTAATGAGCACGCAGGTAAAACTCCCTGTACCGTCCTCCTCCCTGTCCAAGAGTTATCAGTTATTGCCAGATGAGTTCATGTATTAATTTATTAATATAGCTCAGCCCTTCTGCAGTTTCCTTTGTAGTGCCTTCATGTTGTTCTGCTGGCGTCCTGTGAGAAATACAGTACACAGGCAATAGAATTAACTTCCCAACCACAGCTGTCTTTACACAGCAGCACCTCTTAATTTACCTGCCCCCTCAGAGATGAACACTCTTCCACACGGAACGTGTTCCCCTGATCCCTCTTTATAGACCTCTTGGTAAACATGCTCGTTCACTCTCAAGATTAATACCACTCTCATCACCGGCAGCTGGTTTGATTTGCTTAGCTTTGCACAAAGACTACGGAAACAACAGCTATTTGTGAGCACCATGTGCCTGCCAGCGCTGCTAAATCTGATTTAGTAAGAGGTTATATCTTGTTTGTTTAATCCACACAAAGACTGAAAACAGTTTTAGTTTGGTGCCAGGTGTGCTCAGGGTGACAATATTAGTTATAGCCTGGAACACAGGACCCCCTTAAAACCACAAATTGGCATTTTTACCCTGTGTGTATGATTGAACATGGGAGATATAACATTCATTACGCTTGTTTAGAGGTGCTTGAAGATTTTGTTACTCTCGAACAGGGCCTGGCTGGCTAATTCTTGCATTTCCTGTTTTGTTGCTTAGCTAACTGCTGGTTGTCGCTTCATATTTAGGATACTCTCCTCAGATAAGTCTCGGCAAGAAAGTTAATGAGTCTATTTTGCAAGACGGGCACACTGCAGGAAGCGTCTTTGATAAATGACACACCCACCCTACTGTAGGTGCAAAATGAGGCACAAAAGTTTAACGTACGCTGAATATCAAGCTCAAGGACACTAGCCGGGGAGGTTTGAACCCTGGTCCGCCACTTAAAACCAGTCCGCCCCCCTCACTCTGTTCCCAGCAAACAGAATGAGCTGTCTCCTGTCACAATAGGCTCTCGGCTCCGACTGCGAACTCTTGTGTGCCGCATTGAGAAACTCTGGATTTCGGTTTCACTTCGCCTCACCTCAGTGCCAGTGTCAACAGTGCTGTGGTTCTCAGATGCTGGCCAGGATTGATGATGATTTGCTCCACACCACAAGCATCGCACCCATTCAGACTGAGGGGGATGACAGGCCCACTCAAGTTTTGGATGCGCTGCCTCTGTGCCACTTCAGCACTCCAGATCAGACTGACACAGCGTGTTCTGCTTAACTTATTTCAATTTGGGATCTGGTTAAGAAAAATAAGTGTTTCACTCTGGACTCTCTTAGACCTATTTGGACCTGCCAGCAACAGGCTCAGTACCAGCGGAGTTTTTTCTCAACCCATCGGTCAACCGAGAGCCAGAGCAACAGCATCTGCAGTATTACCAAATTATCCCCACACCAGAAATTTGAGTAGAAACTAACAAAAACACAGGATAAAACGTCATTTCATTCATTCATTTAGTGTAATCGAGATGTAAAAATAGATAGAAAATAGATAGAAATGGTGCCATGCAGTGCGTCTGTCTGACAAAATTGCATATAATAGTGAAAGCAAAGTTACAATGCTACAAAATTAGCTACAATGACACAAACATGTTACAAGGAATCACAAAGACAGCCTATTGAGACTTGTTTCACCTCTGTTCTCTGTTACTTTGCACCTCCGGAACAACTTTTTTCCCCCCCCTCCTGTCTCAGAAGGCTTTTACACTCACACAGTCGCACATATGCACACTTGCAGTTCTACATAAGACACAGTGAGTCAAAGAACTGCACACACGGTCACTCTGACAAACCCTATCTCTCACACATGTTTAGTTAAGTCCTCTGTGGGGCTTAATTGCCGCCTTGTTGTGGATTCTTTTTAGCGCAGTGCTGATTGATTGGGGACCCGGGCCCTAATATGGCTCATCAGGGACTGGCCCTTTGACATGGCCCGGTCCCAGGGCACCGGCACTGTTTGAAACCTGAGACCCCACCGCGGCCCCCTCCCACAAGCCTGGATGCCTCTCTGCTAAATGCTGCCCAGGTCAGGGGGCTTCACACGCATACAGGCAGACACATGTGAACACTCACACGTGGGGACTGTCATGATGTGTAGACGACTTTAACCATTAAAGTAATTTACATTATTAGACGTTAGTGAGAGCTCCAGTCTGTCTTTGCACCGTTTACCACACACCGCGTACTTCATGCACAAGTCATTATGAACACAGCTTTCACACTCAGCTTGGACAGGGCCCACTTCCTGTTTCCTGTTTCCCAGAATCCCCTGTGTCTGTCTGTTGGTGATCCTGGTGGCAGGTCTGGTCAAGGTCAGGTCTGGTAAAGTCTGTGCTTTAAGAAAGTGCGTGTACGTGTGTGTGTGTGTGCATTTCTGTGAATCACGTTTTCTCCCTGAGGGTTACAAGGCATAGATGGGGTTTGTGGGGTTTCCCTGAACTTTGCCCTAAACCTCCCATGAACATGCACACACAGACACACAGACACACAGACACACAGACACACACACAGACACACACACACACACACACACACACACACACACACACACTCCTGCAAAGAAAAAAAAACACACACATACATGCAGACATGGGGGCACAGAGAGTGTTCTTTCTTTGCACTCGGTGTTGGTGTTAGAGTGTGTGAGAGGAACAGAGGGAGGCACAGTGTTACCTTGAGTATTTCTAGGTATAAAAAGAGGCTTTTGTTTGCCGTTTGGACTCGTAATCTGTGAGCCTGAGCCAGGGGATGTTAAGCAATTTGTAGAGCTTAAGATGATGTACGCAGTTTGATCCAGAGTGAAAAAGGATGTCTATTCAACTGAAGTAAGCTTATCAATCGGTTTTGGATTTATTGGACCCGGCGCCTTCCAAATTGCACGCATATGACCGGAGGGACATTTTAGGTTGTGATGCAGCAGGATGTCAGTACTCGGCATTTAGCTCCCACGTCTTCTTCAGAGAGAAGTTATGTTTGGATGTCAAGTTCAGACAGCAGTGGAAGTGTTCAAATGAAGACAGATGTGGTGCTTCATCAGATCCACATTACAAGCATCTAGCTCGCTTACTGATGGGATAAACAAAGCTATTCTTATTTAGAGGGACACACACCAACATGAAAATAAATATCACTTTGATATATTATGAATAGTATTTTTAGAGTCCAACTAAACAGGAGGGGGGTTTTTTTGTTTTGTAATCGAGAGTCATCATCATTTCACATCCTCTCGTGCTCTGTGTACTTTACCCATACAGTGTGTTCCTCAGCAGTCCACTGCTGATCTTGTGCCCCTTTTAAATCCCATACTAACAGAAAAGAACGTATTCATAACAGTATTGGTTTATTTTATCTGTCTGGAGGCATCCCGAGGGCTCAGCGAGCCACTCTTTACCATGTACTGTACTTACAATGTTATCAGTGTAAACAGGATATTGAACTTCGCAGCTTGTCATTTCCCTTTTGACAAATCTAATAAAGTCGGTGGAATATATCCAAAATAGTCTTTCGATGGCCTGAAAGTGAACTGTGTGGACGGAGCAGGCTCCATCATGAACAACCTCTGGCAACCAGCGGCCGTTGACAGCAGAATAAATTGTGAAAGGGAGCACATTTCAGTTAGGCATTCTAGACGCTTGTATTCACTCTTAAGAGCTGCTCCTATGATGTGTTCTTGTACAGATAAAATCATTTTCATATGCAGAAATCAGTTGTCAGTGTAACCTGAATTGGTCCTTTGAGGCGAGCGGGTGTGTGGGCTCCCTCTGGTCAATGCAGCCAGAGGACGGATCAAATGATGGAGATGGAGGGCGAGACAAAGGAGGTGGTTTTTGTGTGTGTGAATGTTATGCTTGAATATCATTTTCTTGAACTTCGCCCCCATTTTTACAGGAGAAAGTACCGAGCACTACGCTTCAACCTAAGTAGCCAAATTATTAAAAATTATAGCACAATCCCTCCTCTGTGCTTCTCTTCTAAATTGCTTCTTTGCGGCAGTTTTTTTTTTTTTCCCACTCTGGACAGGAAGTTCATATGAACACACAGAAGAGCACATAACACGTGAACACATACATACAGACCATGTCGTAAATATGGGTGACAACCCTGAGAGTGTGTGTGTCTGGCCCTGAATGATGTGCCAGTTAGTCCCCTTTGTTTTTAAAAGTGCAGCAGCCTGTAAATTATCTTCTATTGGAGGACCAGGAGCGGCATGTGTGTGGCCTATATCTTATTTTATCCGCTTGTTGGTAACTGTCAACAAGTGTGTGTGTTTAAGTCCTCGGACTACGTGCCTGAACTCTCCTGGGGTTAATGTTGAGGCAGAGAAAGCAATAACTGCACTCATCCAAACAGAAAGGGGAGATATTTTCCATGTGTAAGGATTGTGCCTACAAGTCATCAAGTAGTCATCAGCGAGTCTTTCAGCTGCATTGCATTCTGGTATAATGAGGCTTGTGTCAGGGGATGTATTCATGACTGCAGAGAAAGTAACTAAGAGGTGATTTTGAGGGGCCTGCACTCATCGAAGTCATACAGCACAGGAATACTGTCAGCATCTGTTATTTAACAGCTTTGTTTAACCTTGTGAATGCATTAAGTTGGATATCCTTTAACCAGGCCTGAGCCCTTTGTGTTTGTTTTCCGTGTCCTACAGACACCTCTGACGGCGGAGTGTGTAAAGAGGGATTATTTATGGGCTCCACGGTGCGACTGTGTTTTCCTTCCCCCTCACATACATGCCTTTAGTGACTCTTAATCGCTCTCATCAAGGATAATTCCACTTTCCTCAGGAAGCCCGGCTCGCGTTCGAACGTGTGTATTCTTGTTCTCTTTGAGCTCCGTCAGTAGCCAGTCAGCCAAAACATGTGTCCTCCTGTCTGTTTTAAGTGTCTGCCTTTGTGTCTTCAGATTGGGATCTGTGATCTAGGCAATAAGCTGCCGTAAATCATGCAGGAAAGTGTGTGTGCATGAGTATGTACTTTCTGTGTGTGTGTGTGTGTGTGTGTGTGTGTGTGTGTGTGTGTGTGTGTGTGTGTGTGTGTGTGTAGAGGGGTGGGGGCTACATGCTGTCTAAATCACAGAAGTAGCTTTGCTCTCGGCGATCTCTTTCCCCCTGTTCTTTGTTTTGTGCTTTACTTTGCTTTTCCTGTTATTATTATTTCCACACGGATGTTTCAAGGCAGCCTGGAGTCAATTTAAGGAATGTTATTAAAAGAAAAAAAAAAACTAAAGACAGGAATTTTTACAGCAACCAAAACGGAAACTAGGAATTAAGATTTTAATAGTGCTCCAGGGGAAAAACCCTTTTTATAAAAATAGATCATGAACTGCTATATTTGTAGTACTTCTTTGTCAGCACCTAAATAGTTTTTCATATCCCCGTTGGACTTCCCTGATTGATCAGTACAACTTATCTGTTACTAGGTCAGGGGGTCTCTTACACACCTTGATGTGAGACTGAGCCGTGTACCGTGTCACCTGACTGTCTCCTTTGTTCCCGCCACATGTACTACGATCATCAGAGGTCACCACCTATTGATAATCATAAATATGGGTCGTACTCGCTCAGGCGACTTATTCGGCTGTTTTACTAATGAAAGGCGGTCTGTGTTCAAAAGCAGTCAGACTTGCTGCCCAGAGCTCGTCACTGTTTCCAGTCTGCTTGTTTTCCTCAATTATCTCTTGTTCTCTTTCTCACAATTGTTTTCTCTGATTTAACTATCCTCTTCCTCCTCTCTACCCTACTTTTTTACTTTCCCTTATTTGTGTTGCTTTCTAAGACCTTCTGTGCTCTCTATCTGTCCAGCTTATTTGCTTTCAGAGGTCTCTACAACCTAAAGGTCAGCGATTAGTCAAACAAATCTGCCCTCCCCCCCTCCCCGTGCCCCCTCGAACGCACCTTTAGTCCTCGTAATGGATTCTACCGTCCAACCCCTGTGCTCCATTTGTTTGTGTGTGTAGGTGTCCGTCTAAACACCGCTAGGTTTATGTTGGGTTTTAGGAGACGTATTGCCCTCCTGTCCTGCTAACTGACGGGCTGATTGACACCCTCACTCCCCAAACAACCCCTCCCCGAGCCGAGCCGAGCCTCTGATACCCTGCAGCCCTGCGGGGGAAGTGATGTCACCAGTTCGGGAGCATTGTGAGGAGTGACGGGGTTGATGCAGTGTGCTGCCCTGCATGTCAAATCATCACGTATGTGTTAGCCCTGTTATTAAATCTCCTCAGCATCGACTTCCAGCCAGTGTTGGCAAAGACTGGGCCTCACAACAAATACTTCTGCAGTCCAACGTCAAACACCACAATCTATGTATATTGAGTCAATCTGCAGACTATTTTAGATATTAGATCTGCATTCAGTGAAATGTTAGCATAAATAAATGTTGGCTTTCTATGTGAAATCAGAAGTATTCCACCATACTGTTGCAAGTCCCCTCGTTCACTTGATGAAACTGGTCCATCGATGCAGTTGGGCACCAGTGATATTCCCGGGGCGTCCGAGAAAGAAATGCAGGGTCATCTGTTGCCTGCATTGTATTCGATATCATCCGCTCTGCACTGGCCAGTCAAATACATGCAGACGCACATTCCCGGGTTACTGTGTAACATGAGTGACGTATTTGTACTGGTTACAGTTTATGAAATGATTGCCACTGTGTTGACTTTCCAGAGCATTCAATTCATCCCTCGTAGGCCGCAATCACACAGAGACCTGATGCAATAGGTGAGGTAACTTTTCAAAACACCATGTAAAAGCCTGTTTTGGACATAACAGCATGGTGCACCTGTGGAGCAGGGCTGCATGTGCAGCCATCCATCAAATGTGATGAAACAGGGAAAGCGGTGCAACTCTGCACCTTGTGCTGAAAAGTTGAACGCGTTTCGACCTTCTGAAAACCGATGACGTGCAGTGCAGGAGGGGAGCGTTGCGTATAATATAAAATATATTTCTGGTTCCAAACTCAAAAGAGCTGCTGAGCTCTCCGTGCATGCTTGTACTCTCCGATTATACTCTGATTGAGGGAACACATTTTTTTAAATTAACAGATATCTGATGTCTGTTGGACGTGAGCATTTTTTAAATATCTGAAATAAGCAGTAAACCGCCATCTCAAAAGCATCCATGATGTCCTCGCCCCATCATCTCTTATGTTTCCTTCTTTCAGTGCGCTCTGAGTCTCCCGTGCCTCTCTCTGACAGAAGCCTCTATTGTTGCAGTCAGTGAGCAGCAGTAACACGAGGACTCAGGAGGGCTCCTTCTTTCTCCATTGTATCCTGATGCAGTGCCTAGTTGCCCCGGCTCGTTGTTCATTCCCAGTGAAGTCACGGGCCACTGGCAGCCGCAGACCCCAGTCAACCTCAGCCTCTGGTGGCCATTTTGGCTCCCTGTCAGCGAGAGAGCATTACACGCTGCAGCCACACATGCATTCTCCAATTCTCCGATGATAATTAAGTTACACAAAATACAGGGTCCAACACACTAATCACTGCCCTGCAGCTGCCGTTGGCTGTTGCAAAATATCAGTTTATATTTCAACAGTGTTGCTGGGATAAAACAAAAAGTGAGACCTTGGCAACACGCTGTATTTATGTTTCACGGAGGACTAATTCTCTGGTACCTTCTGTAATTGTAAACAGACTGAATGATGCTGAACAGATTTCGTTTCTCATCTTTTTTTATTTTTTCTAGCTGTGTGAGAGGGAGGAAATGCAGTGTCTCTTGAGCACGACGACCACACGATTGTCCATTGTTTTTCTCCCCCTCATCTTCCCTGCCTGTCCGTTCCTTTCCAGACCCACAAGTGTCTTTCATTTGTTATTGGACACCATCTAACACAAATACACATGTTCAGCCCCTGTGAAAAGGCACAAAATTGTTGGATCTTGGTGAGTCATTGAGCTCACGAACACATTTCAATCCCACTTTGATCTGCGTCGGATGATGTTTCATCGAAATGTTTTGTGGACTATGAAACTTCATCTGACTTTCGATGAGGGTGAGTAGATCGTGACTGAACTTTCATTTTGGGGTGAACCTTTAATAAATCTAGTTTCAAGAGTCACATAATTGATTTTTTGGTCAAAGACAAAAATACGTCAATAAATAAATTTGAAAACTGCTCAAATGATTTTATGTTTGTATTTTATTCATTATTTTATTTTATTTTTAGTTGTCAGGCTAAATTCTCATTTTAAAAAAGGAACCTTTAATGAGTTAGCCTCAAACGCTAACTTCCATCTGCTTTTCCTTGCCAGATGTTAATAAAAAGAATATAACAACATATCTTGTTAAATGTATTAACAAATATATATAAGTGTAATGTACAAAATACTAGAATACATATTCACCCGTAAGGTTTTATTTTAGGAGCTAAAACGTGTAAAACCAGTCGCACTGGTCCTTCAAAAATCCCCATCCTGATTTTATTACAGGATTGAACAGTGCCCCAAATTCTCCCCCAGCTTGTTGTTGTTTCAGAAGTCACCACAGTTTGGGATTCGGAGGTTAAGCGGGGAGAGTATGTTTAAAAAAACACATATCACACAAGTTGAGGGGCATCCCCAAATCAGGACTCAACAGCTGTGACCTCATGCTGCCGGCAGCTCATCTCCTCCTCACTCAGCACCCACAGCAGCTCCTGGAAACGAAACCCTGAAATCCAAAATGTCATCGGGATCCGCCCCCTGCCTCCTCGCCCTCAGATCCCATCCCTTTGAGATCCCCTCCAACAGAGAGCGTTGAGTATTCACATCCTCTCAACCCCCGAACCTCAACACAAACCCGTCATCCCCAGCCCACAGCTTCTTGGTGAGAATGACCCAGGTTTACATGCTGAAAGCCTAAAGATTTGTTCCATAATCAAAACATGAAGTATAGACCCAACAATGAAATCTCAAGCGGGGAGTTTTCTTCTGGGATGAACGGAGCGGGGGTCTCACACACTTCTGTAAGTTGAAGCAGCATTTGCGCTCAAGAAACCTCCAGCACAAAGTTTTTCTTGATGCTCAACAGTCCGAGCTGTTTACACAGTCAGTCAGGGATTCAGACGCTCTCGATCTTTTGCATCTTTCAGATAATTCTCACATGAATACTTACTACTACATATGATAACCGATAATAATAAGACATCATACAAACTTGTGTTTATACATTTGCCTTTTTTGCGTGCATCTTTTGTGTAAATATACAAAATACTGTTGGTGCCTTGCAGATATAAAGCCAAGTCTTACGTTTTTTTGCAGTTTTCTTTTCTGTAGTTCCATTATCCTTGTACTCATCCAGACTTTTTACTATTCTCTATAAACACCCACATGGGTCAAAGAAAAGTTTTTTTCCCCACTCTTCTATTTATGTGCATCTCTGGTAACACAGATGGTGCTAGCTCATAAATGCTGCCTAACTGGTCTTTCATACTGTCTTTGAAGTAGCCGGGAAGACTTCAATTAAAGGGGACATATTATGTTCATTTTCAGGTTCATAATGTTATTTTGGGTTGCGACTAGAATAGGTTTTCGTACTCAGTGCTCAGAAATCACGTCAGCTTTCTCAGACTGTCCAGTGCTACAGCAGTGTGTTCTCCCCTCCGTCTCAAACACTCTGTTTTCCCTTTAAGGTCCCCCTCCCTAATACCCAGTGTCCACTCATTGGTCAGCTCTTAGCGGCCAGCACCGCTAACCACAACAGAGCAGCTGTGCTGAATAAATTCCAACTTGCCAAATAAGCTGCTTGGCATAACTGTGTGCCAATGTGTGACATGGTGACATCACAGAACTAAAGGCGGGACTACGAGGCGTTTCAGGAGCAGCGTTTTGGGTGGGATAGAGCGGCTTCTGTTGGGACACACAGTTTTAACTTTTACATGCACAAGAAACACTAAAGCGATGGATCAAAACAAACAACCGCAATAGGTCTCCTTTGTCGTTTTACTTTCCCTTGCTCTCACTCATCTTCATCTCTCAAACTCTGCATGTGCACAGTTTTACAATGAACATCTTGTCACAACCCATCAGGATGTATTAAATATCCCTAACCAGCTCGCCTCCAAACAGCCTTAAGCAGTGGAGCTGCAGTCTCCCTGTGCTGGCACCACCCAGGTGTGAATGTATGTAACCATATGTGCGTGAATCTGGGCAGCGCTGGCAATAGAGCATGGCTGCTCAGCAAGCGCTTCCCTGAATAAATAATGAGGTTGGAAAAGATGTAATTGGACAATGAATCAATGTCCTGAATACCTTGTTTAGGTTGTGCGGCGAGGCTCGCCTTTCTGTTTAAATCTGGATTGTAGATCAAGGCTCGGAGGGAAGAGCCTCTCCTTGTAATTAACTATTATAAAACATTACACAGAGGGCCCCGTGGCGTTGGTGTGTAAAATAAAAGGCCTGAACAGCCATCCAGTGTTTACACAAATAGCAACCGCACTTGGCTCCCTCGGCCTGGAATAGCTCACTCACACTGACACAGAATCAAACGGATACGCAAAAGTAAAACTCAAGACGTTCTCTTTTTCAGAGAAGCTCAGATGTCTCACAGCAGTTCAGTTATTCTGTGTGTCCTTCCTGCTCATTTCTCTCTTTAGACACGTTTAAGTCATTTCTGCCTCACTGGATAGGATGCAGACACTCGAATATTCCTCTCAGACTTGGCTTTCAACGTGAGTCGTCTTTGAGGAGAGTGATAGAAATGAAAATATAAAAAGCAGTGAGGGGCGATTTGTGATTTGGGCTGAGCTGGTTCGGTTGAGGCCGTCCGGGCTGGCCAGAGTTGTAATTTGCCTGCGGGGCTCCGGCTGCATTGTGGCGGCTCGTCCGCTCTCCCTTGTCATTTACTTGTCTGTGTGTGGCTTGATGTTAGTGTGGATGTGTGTGTCCACCGTCCTCTGTGACGCACAACCAAACTAACCTCTCGGCTGCCTGGACACACTCCAGCCCTCGCTTTCTATCCTGTGTGCGCAGTGTGTGTGTGTTTTCTCATGCCCTCCGGCTGCGTTTTCGTATTCTGCTTCATTACATTCAGAATGAGCCCAATCAGTCGCTGATCCCTCAAATCATTCAACTTGTTTTTCGCAACAGCAGCTTGACTCTCCTCTTACAGTTTTGCTGCCAGAGGTGACTTTCACCTAAAGAGATGAAGCTCCCTAGCCAAAGGAAAAATATCTGAAGATGTAGCAGTTTGTGGCTTTGCTGAAGGGGTGCTAAGCCGTCTGAAGGCACACCGCAACATGAACTCATTATTACCGATATCCACATTTTAGTAGGAAATTACATATTCCAAGGATAAAATCTGCTTAAACCTGTGTTAGGCTATAAATGTAATGTTACCGTATCTCCATGGGATCGCCAGTATGCAGACCACGGCTCCTTAGTTCTCTGAGAGTGTTTGTGTGTGTGTGAATATGTGTGTGTGTGTCCGTGTCTGGAAAGCCCATTTAGATCGGTACAGACAGGGGTACAGAGAGAGAGTTGACCTTGGCCCCTCAGTCACTTAACACTCCTCGGGGAGGGGGAACCTCATGACCCCCGTACTCACACCATGCTCACACACCCATGGTGTTACAAAGGCTGTGTGTGTGTTTTTGGGTGTTTCTTTCCCGCATGGATGTTCCCTTCCCGCATGGATGTTCCCAGCAACTTTATACCAGCGACCTTACTTTTTTTACGTATGTATTCATATATATTATCACAACCTGTGTGAAAAAAGAAAAGGTTCAGAGCAAACTAAACCTTACAAACAATTAAAAAGAAAACGGGAGAAGTTGGTGAAGGGACTTGAATAAAGAGAACTTCTTCACAGCGCACAAAAAACATCACATTCATTGAATTCCGACTATGTTTGACGAAACTAATTAGTCCATTTTACAGCCCATAAATAAATTTAGAATAAAGTAGCTAGGCTGCATGTGACTGAAGTGTTGTATCCATTTAAACGCACAGTATGTAAACCTTTGTTGATGTCTCTCTGATCTCGAATGAAGTAAATGTGTGTGGGATCATGGGAATTGTGGTCTTCACTGTTAAACTACCACCATTGCTGATTTAAAGGCCATCTGAAGCGTTCACTCATTCCCTTCGTTATTCCCTGATCCTCTCCCGTAAGTCATGGCGACCAATTGAAAAGCACCGCCATCTTGAATAAAATCACGGATTTCACACAACTCGACAAAACATTCAAAGTTTTTTTTTACACATTTTAATGCAATAAACCCAATCTGATTGAAATCAACGTGCTCGCAGCTGTTAAGGTCCCACATTATGCTCATTTTCAGGGTCCTATTTTTTCTTTTAGGTGTCGTTGACATGCTTTGTTGCAGTGTTTTTGCAACCAGGGGGGCGGGGCAGGGGGCGGTGACTTTGACGTTGTGACATCACAACTTCACGGAAGTTCTGACAACTTATCTGAAGGCACAGTTTCTGAACATGTACTGTGTGCTTTTCTCTGTGGGTCGAGTGCTATGATGCTATCACAGTTTGTATATATCACCTAGAACTGTTTTATAATAAAAAACAAAAATAGAACATTTTAAGAAAAGGTCAGTTTTTCCGTTACATAACTAACCTTCATTATTAGTCTTGTAATATATTCTAGGTGGTTCAGAGTTTTACTTACATATGATACAGATGCTCATTCATTTGCGTGTTCTAGCACCGTTCTCACCTTGTGTTCAGTTGCATCTTATAAAGTTTTTTAGAGCTGTTCGTGGCGTTACTGGTGCAATCCACACACTGTTACGTCCCTTGTAAACTGCCTGACTCTGGTCAACAAAGGCGGCAGACACAGTTGGATGATAATCAAGCGTTCAGCCTCAAAGGGCTCAGTTTTACAGTTTGAACACATGGTGGAACGAAGCGGTGTGTTCGAGCTAAACAAAGTTGTAAATATGTCACCATTACACAGCCAATCAGAGCTGAAGGTTGTTAGTTTAATGTATTACGTTTTTTCCCAATATTTTCTCGAGTCTGGTCAGTTTCAAATGTGCTTCTGTTTGCCATTACTCAAGCAGCAGTGTGCGGAGCATGAGGATGTACTTCCAATCAGCCGATCGCTACAATATGGTTTCTTTTGTGTGCATGCGCAGTGGCATCATGCACTGCCCTATATACTGTGGTTATGCCTGGTCTTAAAGTCCCCATATGGCACGATTTAAAGCACATGACATAGTGATCTCACGCTGAGCGAATCGCCTGCTAGTCAGCATGTGGTTTGTGTGTCTGCGTGTGTGTGTGTGTGTGTGTGTGTGTGTGTGTGCACGCACGATTGGGTGTATATTTGGAGTGAGAGAGGCGAGAGAACAAGAGAGAGGGAAGAAGAACAGTGGATTAAAGAAGGACAAGAGTGGAGAAGGACAAAAAGTTTAGAGTCATTATAGGAAGTAAAAGTTTGAAAATGTCATCAATCCCTTCTCTCTTTCTTTCTCTCTCTCTCTCTCTCTCTCTCTCTCTCTCTCTCATTCTTTCTCCCTCTTTCTCTGTGCATGTGTTTCAGATCATGGCTCATGATGACATCTCTCTGCCATTAACAGGAATAAAGTCAAACAGTCAAACATTAATTCCTAATGCGGTTTACATCTGTGCTGTGAACTCTAGTGTGTGTGTGTGTGTGTGTTTCAGATCTCTGCCTTTAACTTGACTGTGACTTATCTTTAGCCAAACAAACTGAGAGCTCTTGGTTTAAGACTAGCAACAAGCCACAGCCTTTCCCTTCCACTGAGGAGCGACTCCTTGCTTTTGTGTCATTTTCAAACGTAGACTGACCTCTAGTGGAAGTTCAGTGTACTGCACCATGTTCAGGCATCTGTTACTACGTCTGCAGACATCCAGTTGAACAAATCTTGCCCAGGAGCTGTATTTGTTGATATCGTTGAGATATTGAATGCAAACTCTCGCCCTCTCCTCTGTTCTGCTGTCCGTCTCAGAAGGGAGCCTAACGGGTTCTGCCAGCCCTACAGAGGTATAGCCTGCGCCCGCTTCATCGGCAACCGCAGCATCTACGTCCACTCGTTGCAGATGCAGGGCGAGATCGAAACCCAGATCACAGGTGAGAAACAGGCAATGTGTAAAAGTGGGCCTTAGCCCTTTGTCAGTGCAAAAACAAAGGTCTAAATACACTTCTGCTTGTACAGTAGGTGCCTGCCTTCATAACATACATTTTCTTGTGCAGCACAGTTTTTTATTCCCTTCGAGGGCCAAGATTTAAACATAATGATGGGCCACAAGCAAACACCTATTACATTATATTATATTATCTTCTATTGTATTGTATTGTATCATATTGCATGGGTGCAGAGTGGTGCAAGGATCTCACATTCACTTAATTGACTACATTTCTGCACAACTTGCTCAAATTTTGAACAATTGTGAACAATTACTGATCGTACATATTTAAAGACCTATTGGGTTCCACTAAAGGTCGCCCTGTTCTGAGTACATTCTGTTTTAATGTCTCACTCAAATGCAAACAGAGCGGTTGGGGATGAAAGGTAAATTTAAGTAAACTTGGTTAATTCACTGTTAACAAACAGTGAAATGCTTTATTAAAGAATGTATTTGGCAAGGTTTATAAAGCATTTCATCATTTGTTTACAGTGAAATCACTTCTAGACATGTATTAAGACATATACTGTGCCAAAAGTCTGCTTGGAGCAATAATGTCTCTGATAGCCTATGTTTTTTTTGTTTGTTTTTTTTATTGTTCTTTGTTTTCCTTTTTTTAATGATTGCCAAAAAAAAAAAAAAGAAAAAAGGCATAAACTCTTTCCGCCTCATTAAAAATTCAAGTCCATTCTTGATGGTTGTGCACTGGTGGCTTCAAGTTTCCACATCACACCTCTGTAAGATCTGGACCAGGATTAGCTTTCAAACTAGTCGTTGTTGATGTCACAAATCATGCTTGTAGGCCCACCACTTAAAGTCAGGCACACAGAAAATTGACACTTTGAGCAATAACTGTAAAAACAGCCTTCTAGTGTCAAGCACATAAAGCATTCTGCATAATGAAGCTCAAACATTTAACAAGAAGAAGAAACAGGTTTTGACTGGAGGGCGACTTTAACTAAAGTTTAATCATGTATTTGCTGTGGTGGTTACTAATAGATGCACCCATGTTTTTGGGGGGAGTTTTTTCTACGTGACGGCGACCAGCAGACAGCCCGTTCCCATCCAGCGAGTTCAGCAGTTCAACCATCACTTAGCGGTTCTGTCTGTTCTAGCAACACCCTGCACACACATGTCTCCAGCTACGGGGGCTGATGGAAGCGCGTTTGTAAAGCTGACTTCTCTGCATACACTGCAGCAATGAAAACCATCTGCGAACGAGGACTGTTTAGAAGCTAAACCTGAGCTAATATGCAGTAGGAAGAAAACAGGACGTCGCTTAAGGAGTTCAGAGGAAGTTCAGCAGGTTCTGCAGCACAAAAAAGGCCGACGTGCTGTTACATGTCTGTGTCTCCGCTCCTGTGTTTTTGTTTAGCGTGTTTGTGCGCGTATGTCCTCGGAGGTCACTTTTAATGTGTGTTTTATTGATTGCATCCACGCAGCTGTCAGCTTCTCCGCCAAACGGTCCAGCGACGGAGAGGCCGTGAACTCTAATCTGAAACATCAAGGACGAGTGATGATTGTGATTTATAGTGTGATGCCACAGGGTCGTAGCGAGCGCACAGGAGGACTGTAAATCGTGCATTTCATTAACAGAGCATCCACATTCTGTCGCTACTCACTATCTTAAGTTGAATAACCGCCAGCTAAAGTTATCCTCTTTATTTCCGCTCCCCCACAGAGCCGCTTTACTTATAATAACTACCACAGCAAAGCACATGTTTGCAGTAAACGTACAGTGTGACGGTGAATCATACGTTTACAGCTGCAGCTTTCATTGTCAGACCCCCGCTTTGATCCCTTCACGTGTTTAGGTGCTCAAATGTAATAGCAACGTGAGCTCAGGGTTTCATTGGAATTCCTTAGGAGTGAATTCATATATTCAGTCGCTAGTTTTTACTCTGTCTCTTATCTCTCAACAGCAACAAAACCTTAACGTGGATGCTGAACGTGTCGATGAATTTGATGGCAGACCTCTTTGTGAACTTTATAAATGGCTTCTGTCGTTCTTTTCCAGCGGCCTTCACCATGATCGGGACGTCCAACCATTTGTCCGACCGCTGCTCCCAGTTCGCCATCCCTTCTCTCTGCCACTTTGCCTTCCCGACGTGCGACCGCAGCACCGGGACTGACAAACCCCGGGACCTGTGCAAGGACGAGTGTGAGATCCTGGAGAACGACTTGTGCAAGACCGAGTACATCATCGCCCGCTCCAACCCCATCATCCTGAAGAGACTGAAGCTGCCGGACTGCGAGGACCTGCCCGCCTCCGACAGCCTCGAGGCCGCCAACTGTCTGAGGATCGGCATCCCCATGGCCGAGCCCATAAACAAGAGTAGGACTTCTCTTATTTCTCCTGCCAAGAGAGCTCATCATTATTATTATGATTATTATTATTATTATGATTATTTTTATTATAATAATATTATTATTATTATTATTATCATCTGAGGCCAGGCATCCCTTTGGCCCCTGTTTTGAGTACCAAAAGGAGCTTTCCGTTCATGGGATGATCTGATATTAAAATCGACTTACAGTATGGTCAAATTTAGAGCCACTGCAGCTCTTGTCAATTTTGCAGGTAATAAAAAAAAAAAGTTAAGCTTTCAGGATACTTAATTATATATTCAGATATATATATGCAATGATGAAGTTTTGAGATCAGTCAAAATGATATTCTTTAAAGTTGGGGCTGCACAATATATTGCTTCAGCATCGACATGGCAATGTTCATGATCCAAATAATCACAATGCCAAGTAAGGCAAATTAACTCATCACTCAAATCTTGGATGTTTTCCGTGTTTTTCTGCAGTCACACTGAGCATAAAGATTACAGCACTTGATGAATGTTAGACAAACAGGTGTTGGCTCTCTGTTTCTTCACAAGCAGGCCATCTGGGTTCCTGGGCCTGTGATTTTGTTGGTTAACCACGTCATCTACCAGCCGCCCAAAAGAAAGAGTGACAATACGAGCAAGCATCTAATAAACATCCACACCTCCCTCTCCCCTAGATCACAAGTGTTACAACAACAGCGGGGCGGACTACAGAGGGACGGTCAGTATGACCAAGTCGGGCCGTCAGTGTCAGCCATGGAACTCCCAGTATCCTCACAGCCACACCTACCTGGCCATCCGCTACCCGGAGCTGAACGGAGGACACTCGTACTGCCGCAACCCCGGGAACAAACACGAGGCCCCCTGGTGCTTCACGCTGGACGAGGGGGTCCGCATGGAGCTCTGTGACATACCCGTCTGTGGTAAGAGGCTAGAGTACTGTAATGCTGTCTTTGAAACACATTTGTAGGTATTTGGTTTATAAAATATAAAGAAATTGTAAAAGCTGTTAGTTAAAGGAATAATCAACTCATTGTTCTAGCTCCAATATGCCTCTTCATTACGTTACATCGCCCAGTCATACTATGACCGATTTATCTATTGTTATTCCTCTCTCTTAATCCGTCCCTTCAGACTACAAAGACAAGTCTGGCGGCAGCAACATGGAGATCTTGTACATCCTGGTCCCCAGTGTGGCGATCCCGTTGGCTATCGCCTTGCTCTTCTTCTTCATCTGTGTGTGCCGCAACAACCAGAAGTCCTCCAGGCCCCCGGCCCCCCGCCAGCCCAAACCGGTCCGAGGGCAGAACGTTGAGATGTCCATGCTCACGACTGCGTACAAGCCAAAGGTAGAGCGTCACCGTCACAGCCCCACCACACCTCTCCGTCCATGTTTTTCGCAGCATATGGAAGAATTTGGCTGAAAGGAAATCTACAGACCTCCATATTCGATACTATACTTCATACTTTATTGTTAGTTTACACTGAAATGATTAGGCTGTCCTGTACACACAGATACACATACTGTCTTTGTAGCAAAACAGGCATTAATGGTTGCTTTATAATGAACCACTAGGGGTGGGCAAAAATATCGATAGGCAATATATCGCGATACTTTGCCGCCCAATACAATATCAATTTTTCAACTCCAACGCCGAAGAGCAACTCTGCTGTGTGGCGGGTGTATTTCTGTAGTAGAGAGAGTGGCTGAGCTCTTTGCAAAATGGATAGCAAGTTAACAACGCCTCTGCAATTTAAAGTTGACGTTTGGAAGCACTTTGGCTTTAAAGTTAAGAGAGATGGCAAGAACAACGAGCTGGACAAAGAGAATATTACTGCCCGGAAATTTCATGGGAATTAATAAAATGGAGAGGCTGTTTTGAATGAAATAGTTTTGACTCAATATGTCCTCTGATCAATGTCATCTGATGTACATATACATGTTTTCATCTTTATTTATATCGCAATATCGTGATATCGTGATACGTATCGTATCGTGACCAAAGTATCGTGATACCTATCGTATCGTGAGGTTCTTGCCAATACCCACCCCTATGAGCCACTAAGAAACATGCTAATAAGCGGGAAAGTTAATGGCTAGTACGTGTTCCCTGATCTAAAGTATTACCAAGTTTTTGCACTGTACATAATGTCACTGACACGTTAGCCCTCAATCTCCCTCTCCTGCAGTGTTCCCACCAAACATGTCCGAAGTATGAAACCTCAGTCCCCCCACCATCATCTCTCTCAGTCCCTGCTTATAAAACTCCAGCAGCACTGCTAAGTACACACTTAAATACACTCGCGCAGCATTTCGTCCTCGCCTGTGGTGAGTCCAGCCCAGTGCTCCTTCGCCGTGTTTGTCTTCTCGAGTCAGAAGAGCAGACAGAGGAAGTAGTCAAAACACTGGCACAGCCCTCTGTGTGTCAACGGGGATACGTCGCAGCATGCTGGGGTTACTGGCTGGCTCGAGTGTGTGTGTGTGTGGAAATGACCTGCCTCTGACGCAGCCGCAGATCTCTATCATCAGAGCCCAGCGGGTCCAGGAATGTTCGACTGCAGCTCCTTCTCCCTCTCTGTTTATTTCCCTCCCGCTGTCTCTTTTGCCACATCGCCGCCTCACACTCCTTCTCTCCCTCCTTGCTCGCACTTAATCCGTCTCTCGCTTTGTTGCTCTTCTTCTCCACCTTCTACCTCTGGACCTCTCACATCCTTTGCTCTGTTTCCTCCCTGACCTCTTTGTAATGTGGATCATCAAGCCCCCGCTCTGCCAGCCAACACAAAGCTCACATCAGGATCTGTATCATATTTCCTTCAAGGCTGCGCACTCAGTCATGTCATGTCTGTTTATCTTTTTTGCACATCATTTTGGTGATGGTGGTGGAGGTGTTGGGTTATCCAGACAGCGTGTCTGCTTTTTTGCAAACGAGAGCCGACGCTCAAGGTAATGTGTATAATATTACTATCAACAGCTGCAGAAAGAACCGCACAATTTCACCAAAGCGTCAGAAGCCATTAATATCTGTGGTTATTTTCCTTTTTCGCAATGGAACAAATCTGTCACGGACCAAAAAAGGAGTTTGTCTCGCTGTGTTTTGATGACAACACTGTCAAGGTAACGGGAGATCAAAGTTTTTTCGGA
Organism: Diplodus sargus; assembly: GCA_903131615.1. NCBI lineage: Eukaryota > Metazoa > Chordata > Actinopteri > Spariformes > Sparidae > Diplodus > Diplodus sargus. The sequence goes on from CAEMYA010000488.1 coordinate 2,604,556, forward strand.
GTGACGACCGTGCAGTTATGCAATTATACCGTGGATGTTAAATGGTCTTTGTGCACAACAAAGGCCTGAAATACTGTGTCGACACATCAGACCACATAGCCATCCGTTTTAAAGAGAGCATATTACATTAATCAACAGGTTTTTGGATGTCTGCTATGAAATGTTTACATGCTTGAATGTACAAAATGCATTTCCTTTTCTTATTCGGTCCATTGCTGCAGCACCTCTATTCATCCTCTGTCTAAACGCTCCATTTCAGTGCCTTCATGCCGAAACACACTAAATAAACAAACCCTTGTTTTCACAACCCTAAAAAAAACGACCTTAAAGGACAACACATTTTCATACTGCTCTACTTTGTTTATATTTGGTGGACCCTGCCACCTTTCTCGCTTCAAACAGTGTTCTGTGGACCTTATTTTCCTCTGAGAACAGCTTTTACTGTTTATTCAGTAAGGGAAAACATGAATATTTCTGAGTTTATATTATTTCCAAATAAACATTGTATATATTAAAAACTCAGTCTGCTCTGATTGGCCAGCTCTCGCAGACCTGAGCATGCACGGCCCACCATGTTTCTGCATCAGCTCTGCTGCTTTTTGACATCCGTGGCTGCGGGGCGGTGACTGTATAGTTGTGAGATCACAACCTTGAAAAAGTCCTGATGGCTCGTTTAAAGGCACAGTTTGTGAATACAGGCTGTGTGCATTCTCTATATTGAGCATGCATGAACACCTCCTTTTATAATACAGACACTGAAATCTTTATATGATATGGGACATTTTAAGATTTAAAAAAATCAAATAACGCTTTTGCCAGAAGTGTAGCTTTATAACCTATGTATGAATGTGGTATAATTAGGGTAAATGAGGATTTACATTTTCTACCCTCTAAACCCTCTTGATGAGCGATAAAACCTCAAATTATACAGTCATTTATGTGCATTACTGCAGAGTCTCTCTTCCCAACTCCTCTTATCTACAACTATGTCTTGGCTAAGGCTGCTACCCAGCAAGCTTTGCTGCAGGGTCACCCAGGGGGCACTGCCTGTGTCAATCCATTTAGACGCACATAAACACACACACACACAAACCTGCTGTGTGTGTGAGGAGGATCTGAGGGTTTGGGTGTGGGGGGGAAATGAAGGGGTGAAACAAACCCATAACTAAAAACATCTGTGTCTCTCATAACAGCAGCAGGCCCCCACACTTGCTTTATACACAGTCACTCACACACACACACACACACACACATGCACACACACACACACACACACACACACACACACACA
>CAEMYA010000488.1:2622070-2638512 GCA_903131615.1 Diplodus sargus
CCCCATGTGCCCATGCCTAGAACTGGGCCCGGGGGGGCGGCAGAAGCAAGCTGTCAACACAACTGACAAAACATCACCTTTAAGTTAATCCGGCAAACTTGTTAGCAAACATTTGAATATGCACATCCAGCAGTTAGGAGGCAACATTATCATTCATGTGGAGCTGTGTTTGTGTCCTGATGGATGTCAGTCCAATAGTCACCTTTTCTTTTCGCTCTGTTTTGGTCCCCGCCAACTATTGAGGGAAATATCTGACGATGTAGCTGCTAAATGCTCCGTTAAATTCACCTAATAGTTGCTAAATGTGTCTGTCCGTTTTGTATGTAGTGTACAGTGGGTTTTTAGAGCCTTTTTGCTGAAAACACCTGCCTGCTGTGGAGTAAAACAGAGCCTTGAGAGCTCTGACAGAACAAAAACAACAGGTAGATAAGTTGTGGTAGTACAGTTAAACAATGGCCTGAAAGGAGCTGAAAAGCGCTGTAGAACATTTAAAATCTAATTTGAAACAATAAGCTATCAAAATATAAATACAAATGTATGTATTTATGAATAATATTAAATAAGCATGTATGTTGGCCTTGTTCACCATCTACGTTTAGAATGTTAGCATGCTAACATTTGCTAATTAGGCTAGCACAAAGTAGGGCTGAGGTTGATGAAAATAGCCAAATTGACATTTTGACACCATGAGTGTGGGTGAGGGATTAGGGATCACAAAACTATTGCAATTCATAATGAAGGGCATTTAAATAAGTATACTGAATTTCATGGCAATCCATCCAAAGGTTGTTGCGACATTTCAGTCAAAACCAAATGTGAAGCTTATTGGTGAAGCAGGAGGAAATCAGCTAAATGATTATGGTTCATCCTCTGTGGACCATGAATGTATGTGAAAAGTGTCAGGGCAATCTATCCAACAGTTTTTGAGACATTCCATTTGAGCAACTGCATACATGCAATAGAGTGCTGTGTACACTCCCGTCATTCGCCTCTCCTCTCAGTCTCTTACCCTTCCCCTTCCACTCCACAGACTATCTAATAATCCATCCATCTTTGTGCTGGAATGGAGTTCTAATTCTTTCCATCTGTGTGCGTCACTGTTGGGGCTCCAAGGGCAAGGCCTGCCACTCTTTATTCACTCCCCCTCTCCACTTCAACTCGTCTCCAACAAAACTCTGAATCTGGTTCCACTCAGCCTTAAAGTCTAAGATCTCTCTCCAAGCTGGGGCCCCTCCTGGCCTGAGGCAGCTTGGGGAGGTCGGCCAGGTCCCTGGATCTGTTGGACGCTGGATCCTGGAGATTCTGGGTCACTCTGAAATGAATGAATGTGTCAATTAATCACATGTGTAAAGTTTCCAAGCCAACACCACTCACACAACACGGCTTATTCTGCATAAAGGCAAAATAGAATGTTTTTTAATAAGCTACGCTGCTCCAAGAAATTAAGAGAACATTGCACATCAGATCTTGAAGTTATTCAAGTTGAAAATCTTTACTGATGCACATTGTATAATTTGATTTAATTTTCAAATCACAGATCCAGCTTGTGCGAATTTTTCAGCAACTCATAATGTGACTCAGAAGTGTGTATGGCCCCCGAGTGCCTGTAATCACTCCCGACCACGTCTAGGCATGCTCCTGATGAGCAGCAGTCAGGGTACCGTTGGCTCTGACATGGAGGTCTGTGCAACCCTCCAAGGATACGTCTCCCCAGACCATCACTGACCCAACGCCTGGATGATGTTACAGGCAGCATAACGTTCACCACAGCGTCTCCAGACTCTTTCAGGCCTGTCACATGTGCTCAGTGTGAACCTGTTCTGAAGAGAACGGGGCACAAGAGGTGAACTTGCAAATCCTGGTGTTCTCTTGTGAACGCCAGTCGAGCTGCATGGTGCTGAGCTGTGAGCACAGGTCCCACTAGAGGACTTTGGGCCCTCTTGCCACCTTCATGGAGTCTGTTTCCGACAGTTTGAACAGAAACGTGCACACCAGTGGCCTGCTGGGTGTCATTTTGTAGCACCGTGGCAGTGCTCCTCCTGTTCCTCCTCACACAAAGGAGCAGATAATGGTTCTGCTGCTGGCTTGATTCCCTTCTACGGCCCTGTCCAGCTCTCCTTGTGTAACAGCCGGTCTCCTGGTATCTCTTGAGACTGTGCTGGGAGACACAGCAAACCTTCATGCAAAATATGGTTGTGCCATCCTGGAGGAGCTTGACTACCTGTGCAACCTGATTAGGCTGCAGGTACCACCTCATGCTAGCAGTAGTGACACTAGGAGGACACTAGCAGAACACAAAACTAAAGAAGAATGAGTCAGGAAGGAGAAGGAGAGAGCAACTGTCTGAGGCCTCTACATGTAAAACCATTCCCTTTTTTGGTGCTGTCTTGCTTTTGCCTCTCCATTGCACCTGCTGTTGCATTCGCACCAAAGCAGGTGAAACTGATTCTCAATCACTTGCGTTGTTCCGGTTCTGTTTAGGGTGATGCTGTGTTCTGAATGTGTTTGACGAGATTGTATTTTTCAACTGATGTTCTCATTTACTTGTATGAATGACTGAATAAATGAAGCAGATGTCCGGCAACAGAAAAGGCTAAAAAAACAGAAACTTTAGAAGAGAGACACTTCGTTCATGAAGTCCTGCATCTATTGCAATGCAGAACCACGCCGTGTCTGCGATTTCCTGTTTTATCTAGAAGTTTTGCCCTCATGTGTGAAGTGTTGCTTTACAGTTCCTCCTTTTGCGTGATTTTCCGCCATTTTTCTGTGTTTACCTGGGTCTTGTTTGTCAATCAGCCCTTGTGTATATAGTGTGTGTGCTCCCTGCTGTCTCTGTCAGTTCCCCTGAGCCCGATTCCGTGTCTTCCTGTGTCTCCCAGTGGCGTGTTTCTGGTTCTTGTTTCTGGCTTTGTTCCTTTTGTTTCTCCTGATCTGTACTTTGACTGTGTTTGTACTTTGTTCAATCCTCTTTGTTGTTACTCTGTATTTTTGGTATTTGCTCTTCTTGTTTTGTTTTTTTCTTGTTGTTTTTTTTAATATTATTATTTTCGGGTGTCTTCTGAGTTGTTCCTAACCCTGCCTGCCTAACATCATGAATCTTTGTGCTCTTTGCTTAAACAGTGGTCTATATAGATAAAAACTGTAATGTACACACATCCTCTGTTCCCAGTTTCACAAATGGGACAGTTTGATTCTTTTCTCAATTTTACATTACAGACAATTGAATATCTTTGGGGTTTCAGCCTGTTAACTGGTTTGACAAAATAAGCATTTTGAAGCCGTCAGCTTGAAAAGTGTAAAGAGGATTTTTCAACAGTTTATTTTTTATAGAATAAACCATCAAGTGATTTATAAAAAAGAAAATCAACATCAATATTTAGATCAACTGTTGTTTGATGCCCTTATCTGCACAATGAATATTCAACAATATATATCCTGAGTAACTAGCATGCTGTTTTGAATGATTTATTTACTTTGAGTGTGTTGCATCAAAAACGCAAATTCTATTTCACTGTCAGGGTCAAAAATCTGCTCCTACTTTACAATAAATGTTGGATACAGACCACCCAGTTGGGCCACATGTGGCATGCGGACTATGACAGTGATGTTGATGTTTAAATAAAGACTAATTGTTTAGAGGTTAGCCCAGACTCTGCATGAGATTTAATAGTATAATGCATCGTGTCATGGTGGAGGAATGCACCAGTGCCATCAAAGGGAACGTCCACCCTAAAACTCAATGTTTTTCCTCTGATCTTTGAACGCTTTAATCAGAGTTTTGAACATGATGTAAACTGACCTGAAAGCCGGACACAAAAGGATTAGGACTTGAGGGCGTGATGATGACGAAACTATAGCTGGACTCCAACATCAGATTTCCTTTAATTTTGAAAGAAAAATATGACACAGGGATTCTAGATTAGGGTGGAAATCTGCAGTAATTCTGTGGCAACAAAAGTCATCCATTTTATCAAATTAATGGGAGAACTGGTTTGAGGGAGATGTATGGCTGGCAGTCTGACATTAATACAGTGCTGTGCTCTGAGAAATGCTCCTTTTATCTTCCCTCTTACAGTGTGACCGATGCAATACTGCAGCTTCAACAGAACCGCCTTTGTGGAAAAGTCCTGATTTGGATTAAAGGCGGCGACTGTGTTGTGCACATTAGGCTCAAGGTCTCTTTCAACTCCTCTGTGCAGAATCACTGTGGAGATCAGATGTGCGATTGTGATCACTCTCCCATTTCCTGGTGATAAAGGTGTGAATGGATGTCTTTGCAGCAGCACAGGCCTGCGTATCATAAAAGGAGTAGGGTCGACGTCTTGGGAAATAGGCTTATTCGCTTGCATTCAGGGTTAGATGAGAGAATCTGTTCAAATCTGTTGCATGTACAGTAAGAAGCTGCTGCTAGTATATAGTTAGCTTGCCTGTTAGGTCCCATCTGTTCCGTACAAAATGCAGACTGTGAAAAGAAGTTGTGTTTGTATGTACTGGAAGATCCTTTTCACCTCTGGACAGACCCAGGCTAGCTGTCTCCTCCTCCATACAGTCTTAATGTAACGCTAAGCTAACTGGCTGTTGGGTGCTGGCTGTAGTTTCATATTCACCATGCAGACAATAGGCTACTATGTATTTGAAGCCTGCAGTTTATACAATTAGACAAAAAAATCCATGAACAGCCTGGAAAAAAGCCCATATAATGAATTTAATATAGTTTAAATAATAGTTTGGCGAAAAATTTTCACTTTCTTTGAAAGACTTGGGTGGACTGGATTCTTCGTACATTAGCAAGCAAAAAGTCCATTTAGCTTAGCTTAACACAAGGAAAGGAAACAGCTAGCCTCCCTCTGTTAAAAGTTATAAACCTGCCTACAGTTCCTCTGAAGCTCACTTATGAACACTAACAGGTACTCTTTTTAAGAATACTTTTTAGTTGTACAGATTAAACACACAGATCATAATATTAATTGGTTAAGAGGTAAATCCCTTTTGTTATCTTTGGACATAGCTGGGCTAACTGTCAAAACTAAGCTAACCAACTGGTAACTTCATATTAATTGTACGGAAATGATGGTGATATCAATCTTCTTTTCTCTTTGAGTATTCTCAAATGATTGAAGTATTCTTTTAATGGGATTCATGGCTGTTTTTGTGCTACCTAAAGCTGTGGCGGGTGGGATTGTCGAAACCTGGCTGAATTTTAAAAGCATACACCTGGAAAAAGCCCCAGCTACTCCATCCAGGCCGTCCTACAAACCACATCAGCCTACATTGCCTCACTCCACCAACCTTACTGGCTAGCTTGGAGATAATGTGTCAGTGGCTATAGTTTGCTACGTTCCACAAGCTCTCTTAGCTTTTCCAAACTGATAAATACATGAATAAACAGTCATTATAAACAGAAGCAAAATAGGCATCACAAACTTACCTCAGTCCAAAAAGGCAACCTGGCTCGACAAGTACTCATTTGAGTCTATGGTTGCTGAACAACAGGCCTGGGAGCTGTGTCCTGGGAGCACACCCCATCCTTGTCATTGCTAACCTTATCCAACTAGCACTACCTTGTGTCTCACATGTAGGAAAGTTACCAAACAATTTCATAATTAACGTAAACCATAAACATGGCTATTGTTAGTACTCACAAGCTAGCATGTTGTTGGGAAATATTGGCCACACTTTCTCTTCATTCATGTGTGACTAGCGTGCCAGCTTTAGCAATACATCCTGTTAGCCTTGTGAAAGACTCCTGTTGTGCACATTAAGTGCACCATACGTAGGTATACAGACAGATAGCCTGTTAAATTATTGTTCAACAATTTGATGGGCTTATTAGAGGCATGAAATGGCCAAAAGCCAAAGATACTGGACTTTTAATTTTGTTTGTCAGAGATCTTATGATCGTTGCTGGGATGTGAAGAGATTTTCCTCAAATACAACAAAAAATGCTTCTAGAATAACTTAACAAACCTGACCTTAAGCTCATTAAACCCTTAATTTTATGAACTGGAGGCTTCAGATGTATATTGGTCCTGTCATACTGTGTACATCAAACCGCTTTCCTAATTAAAAATGGCCCCATTTGAACATCTAGGATCAAAACCCAAGCTCTGAAAAACTCACAGATCTGTGGGTGTAGAGTTCGGTCGGAGCTGCATGTGGCTGTTCAAATTAATATTGTATCTTTATCTGTGTGAGACACCGAATTGGAAACATGATGACACAACGTTGGCATCTTTCAGTGCTTCGCCTCCCCCTGTCTTCCTCTTCCTGTCTCACTCCTCTTCCTCTCCATCCCCCCTCTGCTCCTTTTATCTCCTCTTCTCTTGGCGTCCCCCCTCTCTTTTCCTCCCCCCTCTCTCCCCTCCTTCTCTTTTGATATGTTTTTTTTTTTTCTTTTTTTCAAGGTCCGTGTCTGTACTTGCATGCAACACACACACACACATTTAAACACATGAAACAACATTTCTCATTATCGGCCCTGGCCAGCAGGCGGCTTTGTAATCAGGCTGTTTGTTTATGTTTGTTATCCATCGCACGCACACACACACACACACACACACACACCTATACCTATCGCTTCTGGTTTTCCACACGCACACTGAGTCATATTTTTTCTCTCTCTCTCACACACACACAGATGTCAAACACAGCACAGCACAAAGCCACAGCCCCGGCGTTGAATGGAGCCAGAAATAGCGTTGGGTTTGACTTGGAATCGGCTTAAGTCTTCAAAGAGAAAAAAAATGTGATGCTGCAAAGGGAGTGAAAGAGCGAGAGGGGTGAGAGAGGGAGAGAGGGAGACAGTGGGAGGAAACTGAGGGGAGAGAGAGAGCAGATCTGGTTGTTGTACCCAGCTGTAAAAAAAAAAGAAGGGGGGCAAAAACTTCAAAGACTCATGTTGCCATGGTAACTGTATGGTGCCTGCCTTTAAGCCCCGCCCCCCTGCCCCGCTCAGATTGACATACATGTAGCAAATGTATTCATAAAAAATGATGGCAGCTGAGGAGAGAAGCGTGCGTTCTTAATACTTTATTTTTCCCTCTCCGTCCTCTTCTCTTCTCTTCTCTTGTCTTCTCTTCTCTTCTCTTCTCACACTGCTCTCACTATCCAGCAGAGATGGTATTGATGTGTGTAGTGATGGGTACCGCTGCAGCTAATTAAAACCCAATAGGGTTAGCAGCACAGTTCCCCCAGTGTGAAATGATTGGTTTAGTTTTATCTGGCTCTGTGAAGGAGTTTCTTCATGTTTTTTTTTTTTTCTGTATTGATGTTTTGGGGCTTGTTCCCTGTAATTATGACGCGGTATCACTTCATAGCCAGTGGATCTAAATTCCAGTTGTAATCAGATCCATCTCCCGCTCTGTCTTTTTACTGTTTAAATACGTGTTTGTGCAGACTGTATTTGCCTGTGTCACCGCTCTTTTAATGACTGTTGATTGGATTTTTAAGCACAAGCTAAACCTTTGTCCTTCTGAAGATAATGTGCCCAGAGAGAGAAGGTCCTTTATTGTAGTTTACTTTACTACTTCGATGTTTAACAAGTCTTGGATGACAACTTTCCGTGAAATTTGGTGCTGACAATCATATTCAGCTCAGCTCAAAAAGTAATTTATCCAGTACCACCCAATACAATACTACTCTCTATTCTTTGTTTTCTCAATGCTGATGTCTTGCATCGATTAGTAATGTTTTCTCCTTGCAAGTCTGTGCGTGTGTGTGTGTCATCCTGGAAAATGTGTCCCTGCGGACATCGATTGTAGCTAGAACTACCCCAGAAGCAGTTGTGAGTGCTTTGCCAGGTGTTTTATTAAATCCCCAGTGTCTGTCTGTTGTGCAAGATCATAACTGGATTTGCATTTCTGTCACCTTTTTTCTGTTTTACCAACCACCCAAGGTGCTTTACTGCACTTATCATATTCACGTGCACACGTTCGTAAACTCATGAAGAGGCTGCTATGCAAACAAACCAATCAGAAATCCAAGCAAGTTGGTGTTCAGTGTCTTGCCCAAGGGCACATATAACCACCGACCCTCTGATTAGTGGACCACCCTCTCTCTCTCCTGAACCACAAGCGCCACAGATGCAGTCATGAATCTTTACAGGTGTGTTGCTGAGAAGAAAGTGATGGCTAAGTTTGAATATTGAGTCCGAGGGAGGCAGACAGTGGGAAAGGGTTCCAGTCGTTCATGTTAGCCTAAGATTTTAGGTACATCTAAAGACCGTCGTGCAATGAAACACACCAGCCGCGACGCCAGTGGATGAAAATACATGCATCTTTATTACTGTAATTATTATTTTAGAAGCCATTGATCATAATGCTTGAAAGGTGTCGAGGTCACACAGGTCAACAGACATATAGTTGTGTCTCCATGCCTTACTGTAACCGCAGAGCAACGTGAGCCTCTTGATCCGTTTCTCTCAGTTTTCCTGCGTCCTTCCCTCATGACCACGCGAAGCACTAGAGTCTGTCATGCATTAGGAAGAACTGGGTCTCACTCGTTTTTTCCCTGGAGCGTTTCCTGTCTGCAGACGATTGGATGGATGGATGGATGCCAAGAGACTCTGAAACTGAAGCTCCAATGCTGCCGTGAGTTCAAGTCAGCTGGGAACTGAGAGGTTCTTTACGTTTGAAATGCTTTCTGTTTTTACCATGGGGTGATCACCAAGACGCCATGATCGTGAAGAGAGAAAATCAGGTTAGTCAGTCTGGGTCTCTTCTCTGAACTTTCATTAGAGGTTCTACAGTTCTTGTTAGGATCATATAATGTTGGGTAACGGCTCTATTGAGCCGATTATTGACTGTTCATTATGTTAACAGCTAACCGCAGACATGCGGATAACTCAGAGTAAGATAACGTGCCACGGATAAGTCACAGTAGTCCATGAATTTACTCTCTAACTGACCAGTTTATTGCTCTGTTTGTTGTGCTCTCTTGGAGACATTTACAGGAGGATGACTGATGATTTTCCTCAACATGCTGATGCTGTTGTCTAAACCAAAGAGTATTGGGAGCAGCTGTACCCAAAACATTTCCTCTACGTGGTTTGAGGCCGATCCAGTACCAGCTGGGAAGAAAGCGATGGCAGGGCGCTGCGGTAAGGACGCTCATGCAGTGGCTCGGAATCAATGTCATGCAACCTCGTACCTCCAGTCAGTCAACGGACCAAATGAAAGCAGATTGATTTCCATGCCAATGAATATCGTTCATTCTCTGAACAGGCGGCACTTTGTATTATTTTCTTCTGCCATGAGGTGTGATGCTCAAAGGGATATCCATGAGTTTGTAGTCAAGATGCAGAAAATGTCCGCTGTTGTTGCTCAAACACGGTGGGAAAATACATTTCAGACTTACAAATGTTTAAACATTGTCTCCAAAAATAGTTTTGTGATCAGGCTACCGCCATCCTTTCTTCCTCCTGATATTAAAGGGATATTACGGTCTAAGTTTAATCCATGGTCTAACATACGTGACACTGAGTAAGACCCTCCCTCGAGAGATCAAGTTTGCAGACGGCTAGTTCAGGTAGTTTTAGCAATCTCAGAAAATGACCGCACGATAATAATACACTGCAGTCTATGCCTCCAACAAGAAACCGCCATCAAAAAGTCACAAATAATGCTCAGATTGATCGATCGATTTCGATATAGTGAAAATGTAACCAAATGCACAAAAAAATCTGCAAAAGAAAATGTTTTTATGAACAAATTGAAAATGTGCATGAAAACAGGTGAATAACAGGGCACGTATACGCACAAACCTCCTCAGAACTAGCGGAATGCAACATAAATCATTAATCAGTCAACTTTAGACAGCTTCCAGCCTTTTATGCTCGGCAAAGATAACTGGCTGCTTCTTTAGCTTCACAATTAACACGCAGACATGAGAGCGGCGTCGGTCGTCAAATAAGAATATTTAGGGAAACGTCGAAGGATTCTTGCTTATCTAAATTTGACCCAGCCAAATGTGAAAAAAGGACTTTTTGTTTTTAAATCATTAAAATCACATATACATCAGCTTTTCAGGCCCTTTTGCGCCTGCTGTGCCTACCGGCCCACAACCTTCTCCTTTTTTTTCACGGGTTGCCTCTGTCAAAAGATGTGATTAAACAAGCCATTTTGATTTGCATGCATGTCTTATACGGGCCTGATTTAAATGATACTGCTTCCTATGTGAGCGTCTTCGTCCTCCTACAGCATTAGGGAAGTCTAAATACATTAAAAACCGGCAATGAAGTTTGAGCAGGAGCAAAACCATACGGCCGTTTAGATTTTGTGTTCATCCTCTCTCTTCATCTGTAAATAATCTTCTACCTGTCACATCCTACCTGTGTGCCGCGCTTCATCGTGTTATGTAAGGGCTTTGTTGTGCCAGGAGGAGGGCTGTTTGCGAAAATCTAACAAGCTTCTGTTGCACTATCAACCCCTGTGTTTACTGATTATTGCAGTGGGGGAACTGCCATCCTCAGACAGCTTAGCTTTTTATTCACACAGCATAAGAAAATCCAGCGGTAGCGTTGTCTCCTTCCCACACACAGACGCACACAACAGTATTCTAATTTTAGATAGCTGTGTCTCATTCGCTGAACTTGGCGTCAAATCCAGTCTCGACTTCCTCAGGTAACAAGTATTATTAGATCCTGAACCAAAACTTTGCCGTTCAGATGTAATAAAAGAATCTCTCTCAGTCAGAGCCGCCTTGATTGCCAGATGTGAAACCCCAGACTCTTCCCGCCTTGCTTTGAACAGACCCCCTCTGCATGTCAACCCGAGTCTCATTTAAAATATTCACCAAATCCAGAATTCTGGACTAATCAGCCTCACTTTCTCCCCTTCTCCCCCTTTATCTTCCCCAACCAGGTGGCTTTGTTGGTCTATGCTGTAATTAAAATAATGCAAATGAGGTAAATCCTGTAAAACAAATCCTTCTGTCTCTGTTAATGAAGACCCCGACCCGCTCTCTTGTGTAATTAAACATTTCACTCCGAATAAACCAGCAGCGCTCTCTCCACAGAGATGGAGCAGTCAGGCAGCCAGTCAGGATTAGCAGTTTTTACAGACAGCGCTCTCCTTTGGCTGGGTGTGCAGTGTGAAAATGATCCAAGAGATAAAAATGAAAAAAACAAAAACGAAAAAACAACGAGAGCAAGTCAAACTGGTGTTGTGTTGTTTTACGGCATGAACCCTCAGCGCTGTCAGCACATAAATGGTGACGTATTTTATGGCTTGACAAGCCGACAATCTGGGTCATGCAGGAGTGATAGCCGGTGTTGCTCTTTCAGAAATCAAACAATGAGTTCTTTCATGAGGTGCAATCAGCGCCGTTGTTGTGGCCACTGGATGCAGCAGTAAAGGCTTCAATGAACTGTCCGGGTTCAAACGCAACCGCAGATTTTGATAATGATCGCCCTCTCTGTCGTCTCATTCCAACATTGTGTTTCCACTTTATTGTGCACTTGTAGCCAAAGCTGACAACATTCAGCACAGCAGCCCTGCAATGATTCCTGCACTGATGATTCTTATTATGTTCAGGTTCTTCAGACTGTCCCTGAGACTGTTTTGATTTAACGTAATTGGAATTTTGGAGGCTGTAGTTTGCGATGCTGTTATAATAAACTGGTTATTTATCAGACAAATCTACCAGTACGGTTTTGTGCCTTTTTTAAACAATAGATAAAGTGGTAACAGACAACTTTCCCTCCTGTAGCACGAAAACAGCTGGATCGTTCTCTGATTCCCTGAGACACAAATGGCAAATACACAGGACATAAACTGTTTATTCAGTCATTTAGTCTGCAATGGAGACATGAAAACATCTGGATCTGGATCATCAAATTGGTTTTGCCTGGTAACAAACAAAACTGCATCGCTCGCAGCACGCAGTTTGTTTGCTGGTGGGAAGTCGGTGAGGGATCAGGCACCTGTCGCTGCACTACTTAATGTTACTGGTCGCTCTGGGTACAAGGAGCGGGTGACATTGGGACAGGGCGACAATAAACTGGCACCGCAGATCAGTTTTATGGTCACAGTCTTATCTTCATTTTTTTAAAATTCATATCTGTCGAAGTTCGATAGAGGAGTTCAAACCTGTGTTTCCCGTTTGGCTGAAGCGTCACGCACCATATGCAGTCTGGTCGTTCATTATCAGTGTCAGAAGCATGGCATCACTTTGAACAGGTACAAAGGAAGTGTTTGCACACACACATAATGTGACTGTACCTTTAAAAATCGTCTGTGAATCTTTGGAAATTCAACGATCTGCACTTTAATCACATCAGAGGCCAAGTCCTTAAACAAACAGTCCCTCCTCTTAATGGAAATTTGGGGACGCAAAAAGACCACATGCGGAGTCTTCTCCTGTCCCTGACCTCTTCCTCTAAACATCTGTGCATCGGTGCTGAGAACAGAATACACCTGTGGTGGCACTACACACACACACACACACACACACACACACACACACACACACACACACACACAGGTGTGGAGCAGAGAGAGTTGAGTAGGTTATTTAAAATCCTCCAAACTCACAAACACTTCTCTCACCGACATGAGAGCTTTGATGAGGTCAGCGCTGCCTCTGTGGCTGAGTGGAGAGGAGAGGCTGACCACACGATTTTTAAAAAAGTTGTGGCATTGAAATTTCACTTTGTGTTATTTTAGTCCGCTTCAAATTATGCAAATGTATTCATTCTTTCTAACGTTTGCACAAGGATCCTTATATATATTCTCCCGTGCAAAAATTGCAACCAATTCAGGAAATTAATTCCCATCACAAACAGTTACTTTTTGTGCTGTTATAAATAAAGAATGGCCGGCGAATAAATGTCACTTTTGCCTGTTGAACTGACACTTGAAGGTGAAACAACCTCCAGAAAACAGGGATTTTCTGATAATGTATGCTGTGCACACACTGCATGTTACCACTCCACAAACATCCTTGTGTTTGTAAGTGTCTAAAAGAATCTGACGGCCACGCAAACATCTGATGGCGTCTGCAGCCAAAGACACGGACAGACGACCCATTCAGGAGTCTGGAGTGGGAAACAGCTCCTGCTGCAGATCCATGGCTCGCAAAGTGCTTCCCAGCTGCATCAATCACACTTGTATTTCGCAAACAGAGCCATCCATGTGAATTAAAAGCATGAGAGGACAATAAAGAACACATGAGACGTTTGGTAAAAGAAAGAAGAGGTCCAAATTAGGAGTACGGTAGCTATAAAATCCACATCTGACTTGTTCCACCGCAACATTAATCTCACCGCCCACGTCACAATGGCAGGTCGGACGAAACTCTCCAAATGCCAGAAACCAAAAATACCTCTTCATTTGACAGATGTTACTTCAGTTAAAAGGCACTCAAGTTATTTTGGCTCCAGTTTGAAACTATCATGGCGAGCAGGCTGCTCTGTACTCACAGTGATCAAGACCATAACTAAACATGGTTGACTGACTGACTAAAACATGCAAATTATATATTTATATGCACGGTTTTGATGCTCCAGCACATGACGAATCACGACGGCAAGAAAATGAAAAGTGATCATCGCACAGCTAATGCTAAAGTGACTCACTAACAGAGGTGAGGTTGGTTATTCCAGCACAAGCACGACGACATCAGTGATAAGCATTTAGAAAGTCACTTCTATAGCCTCCCATGACTGTCTGTGATAATAAGATGCGAGTTTATGGGTTTATCGGTTTTCACCAGTGAATGAAAGTAACTAAGTACATTCACTTGTATTTAACTACAAATTAGAGGTGTCTTTACTTCCACTTAACAACATTTTGGAATCAAATATTATGCTGATTAGTCCACTACATGTATTTGATAACTGTAGTTACAACTTGGCTCAGTATCAGAGCCAAAATCAACCCAATCGCCGGAGTATAGCATGGCAAATTACGTTTCTGCAGAGCCACAGATTAGTTCAAACTTCACGTTTCTTTCTTTCTTATGTTGAAACTTTACATTATGGTTACATTGAGGCACCCTACCCGCTTGGTTAGGGTTAGGTAAACATCATGATTCTGCCTAAAATACCTGCTTTGGTCGCCATAAAACACGGCTTGTAATTTTCCTGAAATTTGAAATCTCTGGTGGTTTGTTTCACACTTCCAGATGTAGAATCGTAGGCTCAAACCGCGGTCACTGGTAAGTCATTTACTTTTACTTGCATAGTGCATGTATTGCATATTGTTAATTTAATATCCAATAGTGTAAGACTTTCCATCTAGCACTATTTTACTTTTACCAAAGGAATATTTTAACACGTTATCTTTACTTTTGCTGAAGTATGACTTTTAGGCATTTTTTGACAACACTGCAGAGTCCACAGAGTGTGTTCTCTGTGTGTGTCCAAGGCATATTTTTTAAAGTTGTCAGGTTTTAATATGGGCAAAAAGTTTGCATCTTTACAGGGGTTTGCTCACAAACAAGTGAGCTGTTTATTTCCTCCAAACAAACAGCCGACAGATATTTGCAGCAGCAAATCAGATTCATTCTGCAGTGAAACAGGCTGTATGGAGACAGAGAGAGAGAGAGCACTGATTGGAGGTCAGCTGTTGGATGGGTTGAAGTGCTGTTATACTTCAAAGCCTCACATCATCGGCCTTGATGACAAGATTCTTTAATAAATTAGTTATCTGTCAGGGCTTTTCTTTTAATGTTGCAATCAAGATGTGATGTGCCCAAATACACAAGCCTCTGATCTCTGTCAAAGCCAAGTGAAATTGAAGCTGCCACAAAAACAAGCAGTGGATTTAAGAGGAGCGGATTCTCTGCGTGCTGCTCTCCTTCATCTTCATCCAAACGATGCAGTTTTACTAACCACGATCACACCTGCGAGAGACGTGATGTCTACAGAGATGTGATTTCACAATCTCACATATGTCACCAGTTTACTTTTACCTCCAATCTATGTCTTCTTCAATTACTGTTGCTGTTATCTGAAGCTGAATCCCACACACTGATGCGCAGAAAAGAGCTATAATGATCCTTTCACCTCATGAAAATGTGATTCCTCATTAGAAACACTTCAAGACAAACAGCATTGAGTGACTGGAATTAATGGAATACTTTGAGGGCAGTTTGGCCCTTGACTCATCTGGAAGTTAGTTGATGCAGATGCAGCACAATTGGAATCCACATGGTCCTATATGGCAAATGAGGCTTAGCAAAATGGTAAAGAATGAAATGTCTGCAATGAAAGTCCAATTCCAGCATTTTTAGATAGATAAAAGGTGTTTGTCAATTCATCTCATTTCATCTTGGGGATCATTTTAATCAATAAGTTGTTTGGTCAAGTGTCAGAAAATGGTGAAAAATGTCGATCAGTGTTTCCCAAAGCCAGGGAGGACGTTGTCAAAGGTCCTGTTTTGTCCACAAATCAAAAATATTCAGTTTGTTGTCATAAAGGGAGTAAAGAGAGCAGAATTAAAGAAGCTGGAGTCAGAGAGCTTTGACTTCATTCATTAAAAATGTACTCAAAACAATTAATTGATTGTCAAAATAGTTGACGATTGATTAAATAGTTAACGGCTAATCGGTTAAGCGTTGCAGCTCTAAAGGGTGTTTTTGGCTGCATGAATGAAATTGACTTAACTTTTAAGCCAACACTTAAAAAAGAAAATACGTTATTCAGCAACCTTTTATTCCTGCCAGTGTTTAAGGTTTGTAGCTCCGTTTAGATCTTCATCTTAGGGAATGTATGGAAATATCTAAATATTTAGAAACATTTTGGAGACTGTCTTTCTGGTCACGAATGGTTGAGGCGGACAGAGATTTGAGTTGCAATGATTAGGCGATGGAAAGAAAATTAGTTGACAGCTGTTCCATTTTTTAAAGCAAAGATGTCAAACATTTTCCAGCTCCAGCTTCTTAAATGTGAAGATTTCCTGCTTTCTTTGTCTTTTATGATAGTAAACAAAGCGACTTTGGGTTTTGAACTGTTGGTCGGACAAAAGAAGCTATTTGAAGACGTCATGAATCGATTAATCGTAAAATATAATCATCAGATTAATCAATAATGAGCATAATCACAGAGGAGGCAGTGGACGGGTGCATTGAGGGCAACCTGGACATTTTAGCGGCATTTCTTAAATCCTCGCTACAGTCCTGTGAACTACTCCATGCATACATGTGCTTCATGCACCAGCACTTAACGGGTTGTTGAAAAATTCAAAACGATCCTCGACGTTTTTGTCTATTTAAGTGTCGCTCTACGCCCGCCTTGTTTTTTTCCCCAGCAGCAGTTGAACGCCTCACGAAACCCTGATCCACAGATCCGGAGATCCAGGCGCCGGTCGGACTCCTGTGTTTCCACGCCTCCCACTTTCACCCCCATTGTGGTGAATCTCCGGCTCTCACACACTTTGCCAGACTTCCAGGAGTTGGAGCGACTGACCGAGGACGGAACGGCGACGAGGTTTTTTTTTTTTTTT
>CAEMYA010000488.1:2641426-2674280 GCA_903131615.1 Diplodus sargus
CTTAATTGTGAGGGTAATTATTTGTATTTTGAGTCGATGGATCGCACACTTTGTCTTTTCGACTGTAGGTCAAGAAATTTGAACCTGTCACCTTGAGCTTTAGGAAACTGTAACCAGCACCTCTCACCATTTTTCTGCTGTTTCGTAGACCAAATCTGATCAGTCGGAGCTGATTGATCGAGAAAATAATCAGCAGGTGAATCGGTCGTGACTTTTGTTGCAGTAAATGAGTTTAAACACGGTGTGACCACGGCAGAATCATTAGTTTGCCGTCTCCGTGTGTGCGGGGCTGTGTTGAGTCACCAAATGGCAGAAGGGTGCAGGGTGCAGCGCCTGGTGCTGCAGGGTGTGTGAGCGTGTGTGTGTGTGTGTGTGTGTGTGTGTGTGTGTGTGTGTGTGTAGGGGGGGTGTTTAGCACTTCAGAGGCAGAGGCGCTCACAGGCCCTGAACACAGAGGCGAGGCAGCGGGGGGGCCCTGACCCCAAATGGTGTTTCATCTTCTCTGCTTCCACACTGAGCTGCCTTCATCCCGGCTCTGGGAGTCGGCTTTGAGGGCTTCCTCTGATCCCTCTGGATCTGCCTTTGTCACCGCTCATCCCTCCCTGAGCTCCAGTTTGTGCTCGGTGTCCGTCCTTTCCTGCTCTTTACATCATTGTCTCTGCCGCCTGTGCACTCGGTCTCTTATTCTGTTTTTTAAACAGTGTGTTAGTCTTGTTTTCTGCTCATGCTGGTGCATACATTAAAAATGAATCCCTCTCTTTTACTATGTGTGCTTCTGTCTTTAGTTCTGTTTGTCTCCCACAGCATTTTTTTTAATGACTGATTCTGATTTCTTATAGCCTGCTATAATATTTATGAAAAACGCGCGTCCGGCGTCACCCCCATGTGTCGTGGGAGAACAGTTTGGAGGCCGTCGCGTTGTTGTGCAAGCTGCGAAAATCCGACCTGGCACGGCGCTGATGTGAGTTTGATTGAAGCGGCACATTTCCTGGATTTGTCAGAGCGTTTTTCTCAGCGAACGTGAGAGATGTGCATCCAGAACGAACAGCCTGCATCTGCCCGTGAAAACGACTGCAGGACCCTGTCGGCCGAGCTGTCTGTGCGGACGCCTGCTCTGAGGCTCAGATGTGTCCTGACTCTCAGCCTGCAGGCGTGTGTGTTGAACCACAGTCACTTCATCTCTCTGCCTCTTTCCCCTGTGCAGTGAAGGAGGCATTCGTTTCCCCCCCCCCAAAAATGAGTTTGTTCGACTCTAACACCAGGTCTGATTTCTGGAGTCGTCGCCGACCTTCGTTCGTGTCTTTTGCTGTTTTTTTTGGCACAGCGACATCGACCCGCAAAGTTATGCGGGAGAAGATCTGAGGGCTTTCTTATCAAGCGAGCGTCCCCGGCATCTCCATTTAAAGGGTAATTCTAGCCCTCTCCGCTCCACCCCTCATTCTCCGGCAGATGTGTAATCTGAGGCCCCCCTTGTCAGTGCGTCTGAGTCACTGGGTCAACCTTGTTCGATCTGTCATTGAGTTACTCCATCGTCAGGGGACGTGAGGGCGTACAGTGCCGCGTTTGAAGTTGATAGGTCAACTTTTCACAGGATGTTTTGTCAGATTTATATCGTTAAAGCAATGACTCACTCTTTATTTTAGGCATTCTGTTGCAGTGTACTACATTTAATTTATTTTATTTGAATGAAATCAGTTCAGTTTGGTCAGATCATTGTAACTATGGACTGCAAAGTGTGATGACGGGCTGCAGCTCAGTGTTGCTGTCTTTATGGATTCATTTACAATTCCCCTGATATATATTCATTGGTTTAGTTTATAGAATATCAGTTGTGCCCATCAGTAATTTCTTAGAGCCAAAGATGTGGCCTTGACATGCTTTTATTAGTCATTATTATTAATTACACAGTCCAAAACTGAAATTGATTTATTTGACAGTCATTTATGACACTAAGGAAAACAAATCTTCAGTTTTGAGAAGCCAGAGCCGGTGAATGTTTTCATCAGGAAACAGCCGATGAAGGTCTTTGTGCCGAATCGTTGCTATCAAATGATATTCCTCATCTCCGCTGAGGTGAACAATGTGCAGGAGTGTTTGTCTGCCTTTGGTCGTCTCTTACGCACCTGTTGGCAAGCTGCTCAGAAGCTCTGCTCAGTGAATGAGGAAGGTGATTGAATCAATTAATCAAGTGTCAGAATTGTTGCCAGTAAATCTCCGTCGTCTTCTCAGTTGCGTAACAACTCCTTTTATTAGCTCTGGTTTTCTGACAGGTTTAATAACAGGGTAATTATGATGATTGTGATGAGAGTATTAAGATCAGCATTAAAGTCATATTTCAGTCTTCCCGACATATGAGGTGGCCCGGTTAGTCATTTTGACATCATATGCATACTACCTGGTCTGTTAATTATTTTAAAACTCTTGCTGAATTGTTATTACCAGAGCCCAACTGATAGTCCATGTCTTTTCGCACTGGTACAGATACCAACGTCAGGGAGTGGAATGTCCTGATGTCCATGTATCAGCCGTCATACACACATCTTTTTTGTGAAAGCGGACAGCCCTCTCTGATCCACGCAACTAATAGGCACTCCACGTCCCAGCAGCGGGATTTACACGACTATTTGGACTTTGCCTCAGATGTAAATGTGAAATCGGATCTCCTTTGCTCAAGCCAGGACCACAGTGCGTTTCCAGCCACAGATATAAAAAAACACACGCTTTACTGCTATAGGAAACCTAAAGGTGGACAGAGTCGGCGAGTGTAGGACTGCCGCTGGTGGCGAAGCCGAAAGGAGATCACTCATCGCTGCGTGAGAGGTCCAGTTGGCTCGGTGTCACTCGGAGGGTATCGGGCGGTTTTGTACAGCAGACATTTCACTGTGTTAGTTTTTAAGGGCCTTAATCCACAGAGAAGTGTGGTTTGTTATTGAGGCCGGCTCGTCCAGCATCCCCGACCCCCTAATTGAATATTGATAGTAATTTGAGGGCGGTGGAGGTTTGTGCAGGAAAAGAGAAAAAACTGGGGTAGCTCCACCGTCGTCGTTAGGTCGTGATTTTCTGGGCTGGGTTCGGTCCAAAGGCAACAGCAGCCCCCATCCCTGCTTTGTTGTGATTCTTCACGTGCACTCGAAGTTTTGATCTAGGCCTCTTTCACATTTATAAAAATCCTCTCTCTCCTCTCACTCGCTTTGATTCCACATGAATTTCTTTTCACATTCTTGTCTCTCGCTAGCTTATGCTGTGTTTCTTCTCACTTTATATTGGATGAGTTGCAGAGAACGGCAGAGATCAGGAGGAGGAGGAGGAAGAGGAGGAGGAGTAGGAGGGTTAGAGGATATACAGCAGGACATCAGAATTCCTGCTAGGTTCTCTGCAGTAAAGCTTCAAAGCCTCCTCGCCTCTGACTGCATCGCCTGCCTGGCTGTGTGCTCAAACAGTCAAGGTTACTGAGAGCCTCCCAGGCCCTCTGCTGCATGTGGGACTATTACTGCCCCTCATCCATTCTCTCTCTTGACTTTGAGTCCGCGTTTCTCTCTGTTTTGCAGGCCGGCATCAGGCCTATCCAGGCGCGTTCTTTTTTTTCAATTAATAATACGAAGCTGAATTCTGTATGAACGGCTGTACTTCCAGTTGGACATGCCGCTGCGCTCCGTGCTCGGCTCGGCTCGGCTCGTAGATGTCGACTGCATGTTAAACTGTACGAAAGTTTAAAGTGTGTGCATGAGTCAGGGTCTTTTTTAAAGGAGACTGCGTGTGGAACATTCTTCTTCACAATAACACTCATTTGAAAGGACAAGCAGACACTTAGCTGTCAGATCTATCCCTAAGCACATTCCTGCACGTGTCTTGTTGGGGATGTGATGGGGGCGTCTTTGTTGCCCGCCCCTCAGGGCACCAACGTCCCATAATATAACCAACTACTCCGGCCAGTTAGTCCAGTGTACCAAATTAGAGAATAACGGAAACATAACATGGAATTTATAGATTTTGTTTCTGGTTTTGGCCCCTTTTGTCACGTGTGACACCACAGGTTTCACACGAAAATTGAGTGTTATGCAGCGTATTGAACTGACCTCCTGGTTCCTGGATGAGTGTTTTGATTATCACAGCATCAGTCAAGACTTTGACTTTACTTTTCGCACATTCGTTGCGAGATTTGATGCAGATTTCGGATCTTGTGATCTGACATTATGGTAAAGCAGTTGTGGGTGGTTTTAAAATGAAGAAGCGTGCTGGGCTATGGAGTTTGATATTGGATTAGGCTTGATTGAATTAACCGGGGACTGTTGGGCCTTGATGGAAGTATGTGCTCCATGTACACGCTTGTTCTTGCTCAGAAGTTGAAAATACAAAAACGAACATTCCAAATTCATCAGCTAATTGTTCGCTTTTCATGTCGGATGCGTTTTGGTTTTTAGCCCCTTTTGCTGAAAAACCCCCCCAAAAAACTTAAAGTGGTTTTGATTTAACAACGTGTAAATGGATTTTACATTGTCGTGCACAAGTGGAGCCCGGTTGATGTGATTTACCTCCAGCTCTCATGTTGTCTCGCCACATTCACATAAACGTCTGCCAGGTTTTTTGCAAACTGCAGGAATTTTCTTCTCTTCCTCTGCCACCATTCGTCTGAGGCCCCCCCCCCCCCCCCCGTGTGGGATGTTCAGGTTGTCGGAGCAACAGGTGCTTTGCATTAGTCAGACTTGCACTGCAATGCACGGCACAATTCCTCGTCTCCCCCCCCCGAACATAAATCGCGATGTGCCTCAGCGGTTTATGAGCCTTGGAGACTCAGCTGAACTATCTGCTCCTCTCTTCTTTTTCCATTTTGACTGTCGCTTCTTTTCCCCAAACTGTTATTGCAGGGAGTGTTTCCCAAGTTAATGCTGATACATGAATACTTTATCACTCCGAGTTATTTTGTTCTGCTTGCGTGCGCTTTAGTGTGATGTGGTTACATCCAAATTGGAAATGTACATGGTAGCTGGTGTGATAAGCTGTTGGGTATACATGACCTTATTCCCAACTAAATGTTTCCATCATTCAGAATTCAAACTGATTCATTAAAATGAGGAATTGTGTTTCTTGAGTCCATTTTTCATGGAGAAAACGAGGCTCTCTGCCAGCAGCTGCACAAACCCCACGGGGACATCTGCACTGTTTTAAAACTTGGAATGACTTGGACATCAGTCTTCAAAATTCTTGGCCTGTCCAAAACCCGGGAAACAACCTAGTTCTGTCAGCTTGTACCTTTATCATCCCGTCACAATGCAGGAGAGAACAGAGCAGGCCGGCCGCGTTTTCATTAAATGTGGAGCTCGCTTGTATGTTTTGGCCCGAGTCCAAGCACCGAGAGGCTCTGGCGCCCCTTGTTTCCAACTGCTCGGCTTCAAACTGTCTCCAACCTCCACGCCGAACACATATCAGAAACCATGAAGTCCCCAGACATGTCGGACAAAACTGGGATTTAAGTTTGGCTGTTAGGCGGAATACCGTGTCGCTCCTGGATTCAAGAAAAACAACCTCGTGTAACCGCCAGTCTTAGATGTTTGAATTCATCCAGGGGGAGGCAGACAGATGTGTCCGTGTTGTAGTTTCTTGAAGAAAACATCTAATAGGTTCACAAATCAACCCAACATTGTAATTTAGTGTTTGGCTACACCACCCAGCCCCTAATTCCAAAGGCTTGATCCTAATTGACAACAGCAAAAAGTTACATTTAGGGCATCAGGACTTGATTTTTATTCTTATAATGTATCTAATGTCCGGTTTTCTGGTCCGGTTTAAAGTGTCCCATTTCTGTCTTTTGACCCGGCCATGAACATGTTGAGCAGCTGCCAAACCACCTCCACAGAGACGCAGACAGACATCATGTATCATTCGGAGTCTGGCTTCATCTCGATCTGAATCTACCTGCAGCCCACTTCCATATCTTCATCTGTGCTTTGAAGCCCGCTGGAGGAAAGATCCGGAGAGAAAAAAACATTTTCAGGGACATGTTTTCTTCTCCCCCCACCCTTGAGATTTTGGACAACACGACTCCCATTCATTTCAATCAGATCCCTTTAATTTTTTTTTTTGCTTGCCTGTGTAAGTACAGCCTAGTGCACCGTCTCTTGGCTCCTGCTGGACTGCGGTCAGGACGGAGCAGAAAACTGATGTTCTTCCCCCTCTGCACCAGCTGTTGTGGTTTAAATCTGTCTGTACTGTCGCGGCCAGATCATTTATCTGACCGCTTTTTGATCTGTTTCCCACATCTCCCAGTTGAAGAGGGCCTCTCTCTTTCTCTCTCGCTCCTCGGCCTTGGCTGAAAATCGGTTCTGCAGTGATTTGCAGCGTCCTCGGCCTTGGCCCTTTTTTTTGTGTCTGCCTTCTCTCGCTCTCTCTTCACTTGTATCCAGTTTTGACGTGCCCCGTGATGTCTAAGCCCCCGTTAAGAATCTAGACCACGATTTCTGCGGCTGCTATCTAAGCGCGGTGTGATTTTACGCGGTCAGATCAGAGAGAAATAACATATTTTTCTGGTGGCAAACATCCTTTGGTTATCAGTTTGACCTGAGATGAACATCAGGATGCCAGGCATGCACACACACATTCACGTGCCTGTGTATTGTGTCGCACGTAATTATAGAGCTGAAAAGGTTATTTGATTAGTTGAATCAAGCCAAGATGTTAAATACAGACAAGGCTGCTATTTCACATTTGTGCGCCCACCTTTTTCATTTAAGTGCACCGGCTCATGATTAAGGAGCAGCTAATAATACATCTTAACTGAACTTCTTATCACTTATCAAGTATTTGCTGATTTAATATGTTTTGAGTCACCGTAGGCTGAAAGTCTGAAAGTTTAACGTTTTGAAAAGTAGCTGAGACCAAAGAATAAGAGATTTAAAGAAATCATTTGGGGCTCTGAGGCCACTTTCACATTATTATGGTGTATTTTTTCATATTTCATAGATTAACTAATTAATGTTTAGTTGTGGGGATGTAAGTAATGCAGGAGACCAATAATATTTGGAACCGTTACACATTTGCAATAAAAAAAAAATCTCTGTGTTGAAATTTAGATCAAACAGTAAAGGAATGTAGCTACAAATTTACAATTTTGATGTACATTGAGTATTTCCATTTTCTGCTACTTTATACTTCCACTCCACTACATTTATTGATCAATGTAGACACAAGTTATTAATGGCTGTTGCTTGTGACGCGTGGCCAATCAGATAGTGTTGTGGGCTGGACATTGAGCGACTACAGATAGACAAAGGACGCTGCATCAGAGCCAGAGCAACACTTTTTGAAAATGAATTTTTTTCAGATACAGGTAATCCGGAAAATGCTGAATCGGTGTGTCCCTAGTTTCTTGTAGCCCGTATCACGTAACATTATTGGTACCTAAAGAAAATATTTAAACATGCCTTCACATATCGCCATTAAAACCCAAAGATATTCACTTTACCTTTATGCCATAAAAAGCAGATCGTCCTCACTGCAGATATTTTGATTAAAATAATGGGCTCAGTGAGATATCACTTATCAAAACCGTTTTCGGTTAATTTCCTCTCTGCAGAACAAGGCTGATTTGCTGTGTATTGAACTGAGATGTGCGCTGCCAGGCCCTCCAGGATTTTCAGTGAAAGTCGCTAACGCTTTCCTCTGCTTATTAAACAGGAGCGCTAATTAACTGCCTGTGTTTAATCAGCTCATTCTCACTTTTTTTTAATGATTCCCCCTTTCTTTACTGCCTCTCTCACTCTTTATCTCCCATACACTGTCACCCCGGCTGCCTAGTCCTTGCTCACACACACACACACACACACACACACACACACACACACACACACACACACACACACACACAGCGATAACAAATGCATTCAATGAGAGAGAGAGAGAGAGAGGGATCTTCACTGGTGATCCAGGCTTTGTGTTTTTCTTCTCCAGATTCCTGCCAGTGTTACTCAGTTAGCTCCAACAGGGCTGACCTGGCAGTGTGAGCCGAGGGACCCCAGGCCACCCCTTAGCAAGTCAGTCCCTTCACTCGCCACAATGGGCAAGGCTCAGAATGAACTCTCCCTGAAAAGAGAGAAAGAAGGGGAAAGGAAGGGGGCGGGGGCTTCTGGTGAAGGCAAGGGGGCAGCGAGCAAAATACCCGATTGGGAGGGCAAGGGGAGTGGAGGGACCGGCTCCCTCCCCCTAGACAACATGCATTTGTGAGGCCCCCATCCCCCCTCGCAATGCACACACACACACGCGCGCACACACACATCTACATACACTCCTGCAGAAGAGGCTTTGCATTCTCGATGAGGAGAGAATTGGAGCTTCTACTGTGGAGAAGCAGATCAGACTGTTTTTCATGCCTCTTCTCTCTCTCTCTCTCTCTCTCTCTCTCTCTCTCTCTCTCTCTCTGTGTTGATGCCTCTCTCTCTCTCAGGGCTCTGTGCTGCATACATAAACTCGCCGTAAACCCAAACTTCACAGTTGTGGAGAAGCAGTGTTTCCCAAGTCGTCTCAGATTCCATCCATTTCTGTACGCCTGTCTGCAGAGTTTTTGTGTTTTTAATAGGCGCATTTTTTTTTTCTTTTTTTTTTTACTCGACAGTGAATATGAAGTGGTGGGCTTTGGGGGTTCTTCCTCGAGGCAGAGCGCTGTTAAGAGTGCAGAATGCTAAAACAGATGCTGAGGGTGGGTATAAAAGAAGCCTTGAAGAGAGATGGTGCAGTGATGGCAGCCAAAGAAACGTCTCGCTGTCACAGACACCGTCAGTGCCGCTTGCATCGCTCTCTCTCTCTCGTGGTGGGGAACTGTATGACTCGGGGTCACGGGGTCGTGGAGGTCGGCTCAGTTAGTCTAACTTCTCTCCCCGCGGCCATTCACATACATTATGACTTCTGCGAGTTAAAGGCGCAGTCAGTGATGATTAACACAGCATACGTAGCCACTGTTATTATGTCCCTTCAATGGCTGCTTGAGAGTTCGTGTTTAAAGGTGCACTATGTAGTTTTTGCAGGATAAATTCAAGCTCGGAATTTTGATGAGGTGATAATACGAACCTATATTTATCTTTTCCATAAGTGAATAAAAAGGATGTTCTCAGAGGATGATAAGGTCCCAAGAACACTGTTTGAAGCTGGAAATGTGGCAGGGTCCGCCACATGTAAACAAAGTACAACCATATGAAACAGTGTTGTCCTTTATGGTCAGTTTGTTTATTTGTTTATCAGTGAAGATCGCTCTCCTCTGGTTAGGATTTTTCTTCCCCAAAACTACACATTGCACCTTTAATTGACAGCTTAGTTGCTGGGAAACATCCCCTGATGTTTTGTAGTACTTTACACGCACTCTGAATTGTGGATTATTGTCTCAAAGACCCAGGGAGAACATTGGTGCACCAAATTAGAAGCAGGCAAGCTTTGAACTCGGCGCACTCGAACACAGATGTAGAGCTGCAGCCCATCATGTAGTCAACATTCGTCTCACGGGCCAGAAAGTGTACGTTTGCAAATGTTTATCAAAAACATTCGAGGGCTCTCGGGTGAAACACGTAAATCCTTACTAATGGGTACATTAGCAATTGTGGATTCACTTTTATTGTATGTGAACTTTCTAAGGATGAAGGATGTTTAAACTAATGACAGTGAAGAGCTGAAGGCAGCAGTTTGCTATTTGTTTTCCTGCTAAGAATGAGATGGGAAGATTGACAACACATGTCTCCTCTTTATTACACCAAAATGACCTTGTAAATGCAGGCTTTTTTAAATGCCGTCTAAACTCCGTAAAAATAGGCGATTGACTCTTTTCCCACTGATTGATGTGTATGACCTCTGGCTATGGGAATGCATTAGAAAACAGGGATGGCTTGTTATTATGTCTTTTTACCTCCCATAAATAGAGACGATGATAATTTGGTTAATCGTGGCATCAAACTGCTGCACTTGTCTTGCTCAGGTGTAAACAAACCAGAGGTCACAAACTTCTTTTCGAAATATAGAAATGTGAAATTATGGGTCATCTTATTTTTGGCTGCCATCAAAACAAGTCACCTTATTGTTATTGGTATCAGCCGAAAAAAGACGGAAATCTGTTATCGCACCACCTGACTTTTTAACACAACTTACCATGGCATGGCGCCAGAGAAAGGGCAGGTATTGGCGTGTCCACCCGGGTGTCATGTCCCATCGCTACCTACCTGCCAGAGCCATTTCACCCAGGTGTTTACCCTGTTGAAGACAAAAGCCTGATCTCTGCTGCTAATGGGGGCTATTGTCAAGTGTGAAAGGGTAAAACATGGAGCTGAAGCCTGGAGGTGATTAGCATAGATTAGCGTAGAGACTGTGAGCAGTGGGAGACAGCTAGCCTGGCGTTGTGAGTTCCGTCGTTCACATCCTTTTAGACTGAATACTTTGTGATATATTAAAAGAACGTAGATGATTGAACCCTTTTTGTCGCCCTTTTCTGTGTTTCCTTTGGTTTTTTCCTTTTGTAGCTCGAGGTCTTCTCCTCAGCCTGACGAGACGCTGTCCACTCCACACATCCTACTCTGCCCTTTCCATCTTCTCCACCACCTTCTCATCTTCCCCGCACCCGTCTCTCGGTGTAACTGTGTCCGTGGGTGTTGGCATGTGAGGCTGTCCTGTGCCTTTTGTCTCCGCCGCCTTTTGAAGAAAAGTCAGGAAGTGACCCGGGCTAATGAGTTGAACTTTTCTTGCTCCCGTCTCCGTTAAGACAAGGCCGGTCGGAAGATGAAAAGAAGTGCAGTGTGTGTGCGTGTGTGTGTGTGTGTGTGTGTGTGTGTGTGTGTTTTATTCTCGCAGAGAAAATGGCTAGGTGGAAAATGTGATGTTAGCTCGCTAATTAGGAGGCAGGGAAGAGTTTCAGGGCTTTGAGTGTGGAGATGAGAAAACGGGTAGACTGCGTCAGACACTTCCAGCGTTCCAAACACGTGTAAACACCTGAAGTCACGATCTGACACTATCTGTACCTCGACCGGCGCACAGACACACACGCACACTCACACACACCTCGCATAAACAAGACTCGTTTGAAGCTAAATGTTCGGAGCGGCTGCAGCTGTGTTTAGCTATCAGTGTCTCTGAGCTCAGTTACGTGTTTGCCAAGCGACTGGCTTATTTGATCTGGACTGACTCACAGGTAATGGAAGACGAGCATTAGGAAAGCCAAACAGGTTTTTGGTGCTTTAACACCGAAATGGATGTTTTCCTCCTGCCGGGCGTGCCAACGTGACTCCAGATGACAAAAGAATACAGCCAGGAAAAAATGAGCTGCGGAGAAGAAATCCTCTCTCAGACGCTCTGCTTTCAATCTGAGTCGATTCAGAACTTCGGCGCCGTTTCAACATAATTATTTCAGTGCGGAGAAACGAGCGCACTGTTGCACCGCGTCACCCTCGAGTGTGTGAGCACGGCGGTTTCCGACGCGAGACAGTTCCTCTCCATCGGAATGTCAGCCCAGCAGGGAAGAGAGCTCATTTAGGTTAGACATGATAGCCGAGTCCTTAGTTCTTTAATGTGTTCCGCTCAGTGCCCAAATGAGAACCATAATGTGTCACGCCGGGGCCCAGACTCATAAAAACATATTGCTCTTGTTGTTCAGGGGCCTTCTTGAATTCATCTCTCTACACATTGTCCTCTGGTTTCTGTCCTCTGCCAGTGTTCTCATGATGTTTCCTCTCTGAGTGCGCAGGTTCCCGTTATGGTTTGATGTCACTGCTAAGCTAAGAAAAAAATAAAAATGACTGTTCGGTTGAATAGGCAGATTGGATCGTCTGTCCTCTGTGTTTGCTCACAAGCTGGGCTCCCTGCGGAGACCGGCGGCAATTAATCCTTTGTGTCTGTCCCTTAAATCAAATTATTTAATTGCGGATTTTGCACGGAAAATTCTCCAACACCACGGACGTCGTGCGTTTTTTTTTTTTAATGTTTCTGGCAGCGGCACCGGTTTCATCCTCCTGTCCCCGGTCCAGAAGAAACCCCACTGTCAGTATGTGGCGTGCCCGTGCAGACCTGGTGGTCCAGCTGAGAGGCCTCATGTTCAGCCAATTGCATCGCAAGCTGGTCTGTCTCACGACATAAGCATTTACTTGCAAAGTTAAGTTTTTCTAAAAGAAATCTCGATTCCTCACTTTATCCAGTCTCGTCCATCCTCTCCTCTCCTTCCAAACTTCCATCTCCAAGACTTTTTTTCTCTCTCTTTTCTCTCCAGAAGCCCTGCTCGTTGCCAGGTTTGGCTGCCTGGTGCCATGCCAACTTTTTCTCGGTCTGTCTCGTCCTGGTGTTAGCACTGTCAGCCAGCTGGGGTTTCTGCTGGTATCTCTTGGCAGCTGAACAGGAGGAACAAATCCCGTCTTCCCGTTTGACATTTTATGGAACTTGCTAATTCATATGTGGATAAATGTTACAGTGAAGAAATGCAGGAAATGTGCCCTGGCAGCAGACTGCATCAAAACCTCAGCAATGGGAGTTTTTTTGGGTGGAGGGGTGTCTGGTGAGTGAAGGTAGACACATCGCTAAAGATGTCACTACTTTTGTTAGATAACCGTTCTGTGCTATTTACAGACATTTTTGTACACTTCTCTGCAAAAAAACCAAAAACACATCCCATCCAACCTCATCCTTTTTGATTTCACTGCTGCATCGCAAAGTAAAAACTGTGTGAGTTGCTCAGGTAGGAAACCCTTGGTGAGCTGCGTGTGTTCAGACAATAACTCTCTAATTATCACGAAAGCACAGCGAGCGTTAGTCACCTCATGAAGAGGCGCTTGAATTGAAACGGTGACGAGAAAAGTTAATCAGCGGCAAACGTTTTTTTTAGATTATTTCAGCATAAATGTCCCGCTGTATCTGGTGTTATCTGAGACGGTCTCGCTTTCTGAACAATCCTTTAAGTGAAGCGTGCAGCGGCCTCAGACCTGCTCTGTGTGATCGAGAAGTTCAGCTGATGGTGAACAAGTCAGATCTCTTACCTTCTCCAGGAACGTTAATCCTGTGTTACACGGTCTGTGTGTGAAAGGGCTCTCGAACTGATACTGAGCTCTGTGGGAACACGGACCTGTGTGTGTGTTTGTGTTTTGTATTGCGCCCGTCGGTGTGTGTGTGTGTGTGTGTGTGTAAAGGCAGTAGTGAGTTGTTATTCATTCCTTTGAATAAGGTTGAGTGATATGACGATAGACTGGAGATCATGAGCTGATAGCTCGCAGTGATTGTGTTAAAGAGTCTTTTGCATCCATTGCAGGTACAAATCAAAGATGAGGCCTGGTGTATGAGCTGTACAGGAGTTTTGCAGCCACGTGATGAAGTGCATTCATTTACTGAGTATTTATAAAGCCATTCTGATTGTATCTGGATGGTTTCTTGGTCGAAATCCATCAGAATTGACTTGGGCTGCACATTTAATTGAAATATAATCAAATCACAATGTACACTGTCCAAAACATAGGCTATGTCTTATTGTTGCCATGCTTGCTAGTAAGCTCATCATAAATTCATTTAAACATGAACCAGAGTGCTGTGTACATTTTCAAACAAAACCATTTAAAAGTCCAAAAATGGAAAACCAAATGTCGCTTTCACCATCAAACCTTCAAGACCTACTGTGGTATCCACCAATCACCGACAAACCAGCAACTATACTGTATAAACATGCATTAAAAATCAGACAAAACATCTGTTCTGTCCATTTTGGCCTTATTTTCCTGCCTTTTTAGACATTTGCAAACTAAACACATCAGAATGAAATAATCATTCTCAGTTTTGATTGTGTGTACACCAAGACATTTCACTTCAGGAGCTGGATAATGTTAGCAATATATATCGCATCAATATAGAAAATGAGACACATTTAGAATGTGCAAAATCGGAGTATTATCAAGTATTTAATGAGGTCCCAAACCAGGGCGTTTGATTGACCGCTTCTGGAAGATTCTGCTTTGACAGGCGCTGTCATACGTCTCCTACACGCCTCAAAACAGCGTCAGTGCTCTCCCTCTCTCCCCGGATCCACGGCAGCGCAGCCACTCATCATTTACATACCACAAACTTGTGGACGTCCTTGGGGAACTCTCTCCCTCCCCCCGTCTCCCTGTCTCTCTTTTGAAAGCGCTTACACTTGAGCTTCTGCACACAGCGATGATCGACTCATGAATCTGAATGGGAGAGGTTTCCGATGTTTAGACAGCGCAGGGAAGAAACCTGATGCATATTCAGGCGACACCCCCTATAGGCCTGCCTGCTGTCTAAGAGCTCCGCTTGACACGCTTGTGGAACACAGGCACTGCTGTGCGTGTGTGTGTGTGCGCCCGGTGTTCGCGATCGTTAATGATCGCAAACAATGTATTTTTTCCACATATTTTTGCATATATGAGATTTGCGGATAGGAAATGAAATGCCTGGGATTTGGGTCCCTGTGCAAACGCCGCAATTAATTGTAATTTGTCATACATTTAGGGCCCTTTTTATTGAAATGTTTTCACTCAAAAGCTGTTCCAGGACTGACGGTGCTCGCGGTTCCGTGCCCTCTCACACCCTGCACTTCATGTCACGGCTTTAATGAGCGAGGGAGAATGACACTTATTACTCAGGGAATTCAAAAAACCATCAAAACATCTGGCTCCTTCTTTTTCTGTAAACTTGATGTGTGGACGCTGCATAATGCACCCAGAAACCCCGTCTAATTAATGTCCCTGCGAGTTACCATGCACGGTGTGCTCGGAAAAAAGTTGTGTTTTTAGGTTGTAATGAGCACATTTCGTACTTGACAAGAAACCTCAGAATCTGCCAGCGGCTTCAGTTTGTCTTCACCCAGCCGGTCCAGCGCGCACAAGTTTTTTCCTAGCAGGGGGAAGATCGCTTGTTTGCCTTCAGGGCTGTAGTAGCCGTCGCTGGCAGTCGCTCGCATGGCTCCACCCTTCCCCCGGGGATTTGCTTTTACCATATGTCACTTCCCAGTGTAACTTCGAACTAAGCTGAAATGTGGCTATAAATTTAAAGAAAATCCTTCTAGCAGACTTGTGTATAGAACCGCGTCAGCCCACAAGAGGTGTGAGGGCGGAAAAAAAATGAACAAGTGACACGACTGTATTTATGGGGCTTCTGCGAGCAAACCACAGCCCGAGCGCACTGAGTCAGCACGGACGTTCTCCGAGCCTCCTGCGATGAAGGTGTGATGGAAAAATCTCTGGCTTTATTCAAAAATAACAGCTTTACCTTAAGTTCATGCAATATAACAGTCGCCGCATTTCTAGAAAGCAGTTTGGATGTAGCCCGGGTGATTCTATCTTTTCTGTTCAGTTAGTTCCGCGCCACCAAGGCTAAATTTAGAATGAATGCTAGTTAGCTCATTTTTGGTCAGGTAGCCTAACTGGGGCCGTTTGGTGTGTTTTAATTTAGCTGTTTTCCGATGATGAAAACTGACCAGCACATCGGTTTCAACTTTAAAGCTCGTCAGCGCAAAACCGTAAATCCTGGATTTTATTGCAAAATTAAAAGCCGTATATTTCCACATTAAATTCTGAAGCAACGACTTGACCATGACCTAGCCGACTTGCGTCAACCCGGATGTTTCCCACAACGTTTAAACCCAAACAAAGACATGATTTGATTCAAGGCAACGGTGCGCTACGTTCGGTTTGCCCGTCAGCGGCGTCGCGTCTCCTCTTCCTCTCTTTACGAGGAAGGAAGTCAGCGAACTATCTCGCTGGCCACTCTGTAGTACCGCTCATTCATGATGGAGCACGATTATTTATTTTCATTGGTTGTTAAACAGTATGACGGCAATTCCCATGATCCCTCACTAATACACTAGGTCATCAAACTCTGTCAGTGGGAGATTTTACACACCGTGTGATTAAGTAAAATGAATCCTGGGATAAGAAAGGGGCTGTTTAAAAGCTTACCTGTGCAGTTTCCAGATATCCGTTTCAGTGGAGAGTCTGTGAAGTGTTTTGTCTGACGCTGTATTTGTTTGCGACAGATGGAAACACCTGCACTGTGGATAAAGTAGATATTTCTGTTTGTGTGTGTGTGTGTGTGTGTATGTGTCCCAAGTGCAGCCAGAGTAGCAATAATTTCATCCAGTCTTTTTCTGCATGAATTAGCAGTCTGAGATTGAATCGTTGAACAGACAGTGTATCTGAAAACCTTTCTGTCCGTGTCTGCAAACGCTCAAGGTGTGAGTGCTGGCTGACCGCGCCTCACCTGAGCCAAAACCAACAGGTGGACATTTATAATCCGTCTTTGTTTGTGTTTCTGTTCCCCCCTCTCTTTTAAAACCGCCACACAAACATCATCCGACTCTGCTTTTATCAAACATGTCTCCCAGCGTGCTAGTTTTTACCGTAGTCCTTTTTCATCAACATCAGTTTTTTTGATAGGTAAATATCTGTCATTGTATTTCCTCTTTTCCTTCATTCTTTATTTACTTTCTCACTTCTCTTTGTGCTTGTGGACGTTCTGTCGGCTGGTGAGACAGCTCTCTGATACAGATTGTGCTCGGGCATTACCCCCCTGTCACGATAGCACAGAGGAGGAGATTTGTGTGTGTGCGTGTATTTTATGTGTGTACTTTGGCATCATGGTTTCCTGCCCGCAAAGTCAGGGTCACAACTCATAAACTGTCCTCCCTTTAATTCGCCTGTGTCTGCGCATGTGTGTGTGTGTGTGTGCAGCTGCACTGGCTGTGTAGACGAGACAGATGTGAAATTTAGAATGAAGAAGTTTTTTTGGAGTGTCACGTTAAAAAGCTGTTATTTGCCCGTAGATGCATGATGCGTTTTGGCGAGCCGGTCATTTTTATGTGAGTCAATATGACTGCGCATAAATGTGCTTGTATATCCGTAATTTAGCCAAGCATGGGCCGATGTTTTCCTTCCTCACCACAGCTCCCAGGTTGCCTCCCTCAGCACGCTGAGTAGCCAACACAAATCCTGCGTCCAGTTAATCATCTCGTGTCATAGAGATTGGTGCTGTGCTGTGTTAAGCTGCGACGTGCATTACTCTACGCTCAGGATAATTATTCAGAATCTGCGTGTCCTTTACAGGCACACGTCTTTTACATCCTGTAGCTTGCGGATACGTTTGTGTGAAATCATCAAGCTCACCTTTTGGCATCTGGGTAAATCCCATAATATCCCCAAATACAAGAGGTTTCTTTGGGATTTTCTTGACGCTTATAATCAAATCACACAAGCATTTGGAGCAGGTCGTTTTTTTACCCCCCCAAAAAATATGCTAGATACTTTATGACCTTCTTTTGAAGATCTGGATACAGCTGGAGAAAGTGTTTTACTGCCATATATCGGCCATATTAAAAACTATTTTTTAAAAACGTTCAGAAGGAACATTTAAAACAGTACGCTGAGGAGCATCTAGTCGGCCTGATCCACAGAAGTGTAAACACAGGCACCGTTTGTTATGTTGTTGTCACTACACTACAAGCTTTCCCCTGTAAATTGTCTGTGATTCATGAACTGCTGGTTTTTTACCAAGGTTTCTGGCAAACTGAAAAGTCTCAGACTGTTTAAATGTACCAAACACCATGTTGGTCAGGAATTTCAGAATACAGATGCAGCCAGCAACTGAGTTCTAGCCGGTAAAAACGTGAAGTTTCCAACTAGCTAATTACATAAAGATGAAGTTGTTGATGCCTCATTTTATATGTTGGAGAGTTCGGCTCTTCCAGAACGAGTGCAGCATAGGCTTACTAATGCCAGCTGCGGCCCGTAGAGGGCTCTTGCTTTCAGGCTCATCAATCAGGATTCACTCATTGCCTTATTAGATGTATTTAATATTCGGCCACGTGTTGCCCTGGTCAGCTTTAGCAAATATTTTCCTACGCGTTGCTCTCCCAGGTACTGCAATTTGACATAGACTTATTTAATGTGGTACCAATTTAGTTCACGTGGCATAAGTATGGTTTGGTACCCAGCAGTGCTCTCAAGACTGTTGTATCCAATTTCCTTGATTTGAGTGGTCGGGTGGGGTTGCAGCCACGCCACCCATGGTTAAAGGTGGGTTGTACGATTGCAGAGAAAATAGTTGATCGTTGAGTCGACCAGCCGGGAAGGAGAATCAGCAGTCAACCACCTTTCCCCACAATCAACTTAACCCATCTTTTAAGTGCTCAGTGTCGCCAAAGAGTGGGACTGCTTTAGTTCTATCAAAGGCCTTCCAGATAAACTGGCATAATAGAACTGCCACATGCAAATCATGCTCAACACATGACAACAATCATGCGTCCGCCAACATGTAGCCTATTTCTCCCAGACTGCTGTTAATGGTTAATTCAAGGTTAGAGGTGTAAACATGCTCAGCAGGACCAGGCTGCACTGGTTTTTGGCTCGGCAAAGGCAAAAACCAGTATCACATGTAGCTTTGGGCTTGTCACCAGAGCGACCCGTGCCTCTATTAATCAGTGCGTGTAACTGCCCTAAGAGTACATGAAGTAGAACAAAGCGCCCTGTCTGTACAGAGACCTTCGAACAGTGGCCAGACATGATCTCACATCGCGCTCAGAAACCCGAGAAGGAGACCACCCCGGGAGATTTTCTTTTCCTCCACTCTATCCTGTGTCTATACTCTTCTTTATCTCTTCCACGTCCCTCCTATCTGTTCCTCTTTTTGTCTGCTTTTTTCCTCCTACTGCTCCTTCATAATCACCTACCTCAGATCAAAAGACGCACATTGTATTTGTTGTGGCCATTTTTTTACTATCCGTGTTCTTCTTTCACTTTATCCTCTCCGATTTTATTATTTTTTAAATCCTTTTATTCTATTTACTATGGACTTGCACCAGTTTGTCTATCGCGTGGCTCTTATGTACTTGTGCGGATGCTTGTAAACTGCAAGTGAAACCCTTACAAATGAGTCCACGACACAGGAATGTGAAGATAATCCAGGGTACTTTGTGCAGACAGTGCAGGCGCCCCATCTGAACATCCTCTCACTTGGCTGAGAGCGGGCCTCTGCTGGCAGGAAGGCACATATCAAAGTTTCTGAATTTATTGGTGCGCGGCGATGAGCCCTTTGCCCCTCTGCTCGCAGTGTATCAGTCTCAGTTCTTTTGCACCCTCTTTCTGATCTTTTTGACTTCTCTAAGAGGTCAGTGCAAAGTTTTGGCCTTGGCAGGGTGCAGCACCAGGGTATGACTGGGACTCGCGGTGCCAGAGGCTGCAGGCAGGCTGGCATCGGGCCCCGAGATGGCTGAAGCCCAGCGCTGAGGTTAAATGTTTGCGAGACGCTTGTTTAGTTTCCACCGCTGTGCCGCCTGTTTGCCTCGGTCACGTTGTTCGTCACCTGATTTGAAGCCGAGTTGTATTATTTATTTTGCGATGAAATACCAATCGTGTTCTGTTGAGCGAGGAGCAGCAAACTTGGAGCAGCGCTTTTTGAAATTCAGCCCGAAGCGAAGTGTCAGTATCCATTGTGAACATGACCCCGCTGTAGGTCCAAAGTAGTAGTTTCAGGCAAGTGTGGTAGACATTAGCCAACCCTGATTTGCAGCAGAGGTTCTTTTTTAGTTTGAACTCTCCGACCCCTCGATCCTCACAGTCGTTTACAAGCCTTCTCGATGTGAAGCTGGTCGTATGAAATGAGCACAGTTCTCTCAACTAATTGCTGCTCTCCCCAGTTATTCACAAGATCTCCACATCATCGATGACCCAGAGTGCACGGCTGCACACAGCGCATGACGATTCAGCCACATTCGTGCTTTTGGCTCCTCGTCGCGTTGTGTGAACCGAACGCCATGATCTATGGACTTCTTGATATGCAGCAACATTCGAAGCGCCTGCAAAGCACAGAATTTTCTCATTATCGCGCATTCCTGCGCCGGACATATTTGAAGGCGCCGTGTGAGGTTTTGTTTTTTTCGTCCCACTTCGCTCACTAGATTTTATCAGCTTAATGGAGGCGCTCAGGTATGCGGCTTTGATCCGTCTTTGGAAAGTTTTCACATTGGCTCCACTTTAACAGCAAGATGCTACTCCCATAATGCACTGCCGGCTTGGCGCTGCCGCGACACACTGAATGAGCTACTGCTCTCCGGCTTGGATCCAAAGCGCGGGGGGGAAAGTCCATGTGGCGTCTGATATCTCATTAGCCGTGAAGCGTATATAGCCCTTAACGTAAAATTCGGGTCCATCCTGAGCGTGCCATGGTGCTGACCAGGTTGTGCAAATGCTCATTAAAAAATTAGGAATGCCGCCATCCAGAACCGAGTTTTAGCATTTCTAATTAGTCAGGTCTGATTAGCGCACGGTTACTGTGGCCTGCAGCCTCGTTTTAATGACTCGACTGCTTCGACATCAAAGAGGCCTCGTGTGGAGAAAACAACCTGCACCCCCCATGCCCTGTACCACACGCCCTCTACATGCTCTCATAGACACACACACTATATACGGCACCGGGATTGATTATATTACACTACGCAAGCTAACATGTTGGTGTTATCCCGTCCTTCGCTCTCCTTTTCTAGCCTCAGTTAAGACCGTTTGATGAAGAGTGTCCACAACACTCATTGTTTCTTAACACCCAGAGAAGAAAGGGGAAGGCGGAAACCTCATTTGCTCTCGCTAAGCTGCAAGATTATGTCTCTCATTTGAGTCACAATGCCTTATTTTCAGACTGTCGCCAAGCCACAGTTCTGCTGGTTCATTACCATCCTTTGTCTTGCAGGAGAGCTAAATTAGGGCAACACACGACATGCTGGAAGTATGCAAGAGGGTGAGACGCCTCCAGTGTGGCTCGTCTGCCGTCATGTCATGTCCATTTGACTCCGTTTTTAAACTTAAATTCCAGTTTTCTTTCAGGAGTCAACTGCAGAATAGTGTTTTAAATTTATTTTTGGGCAAAGCTGTGTGGTTGCATCAACCAAATGTATATGGGATCCATGCCAGTAGTCGTATCGGTTATGGTGAATCATTTATATCTCTGTCCTCTCAGATTTTACTGCCCTTCTTTATTACCAACCATCAAGTTAAAGGTGAAATACAGAAAGAACTCCAAGAATGTACACAGCCGTAGCTTCAAATAAACACAAAGTCTGGATTTGGCTTTGAGAAGTTGTTATCAAACCGCAGTTCTGCTATCTTTTCCTTCTCTTCATGGCTCTTGTCTGACCCCGCCCGCTTTTCCACAGTCCTCCCTCTACCCCCTTTTTTCTCTCCTCCACCCTCCACTCCCTCCCTTTTTTTCTCCCACATGTGGAAAGCATTATATCCTGTCTGGTGGAGAGGGAGAGCAAACATCCCAGGCCGACAGTGAGAGCCTCTCGGGTAGGTGTAGGGGGCGGCGGGGCGGCAGTTGGGAAACTGCATGGCGGTGACTTTCTCTCTCTCTCTCTCTCTTGGCCCTGATGCTGTTTGGACAAAAGGGGGTCTTGTTATTTCAGAACCACAGCACCCGATAGCTGACAGGCTTCACCCTCCCACCGCATTGGACTGGACAGGACCCCGGTTGAATGGGGGAGAGGGAGATAAAGAAAGGCCCAGTTAGAGGTCTTTGAGCTCCAGTATTTTTTCTCATGAATAATTCCTAGAGCATCTGTGGACGTGGGTTTAAAACTCTTGTAGGTCTCATTAGGGAGCTGATTACAGCTGGTCATATGTGTTAGTGCTGTGACTTCTCACCTGATCTGTTCAGCTCAAAGCTACTTTGAGAGCACGGCCACTTTTGGGGTTTTAAAGCTTCTTTTAAGCAAAACATCTGACGAACAGAACTGAGATATTTATAGTGGCGAAAAAACATGTTCAGCCAAGCCAAACAAATGCAAAAACTGAGCTATACGGAGTAAGGCCGCAACCTTTAATTGATTAATCAGTTGATCGTAAGGAAGAGGGCATCGGTTTGGCCTTTGATTGGTATTTTTGGTTAAAAAATATTTCCAAAATCACATCGAGCAGTTGTTGGTTTCGAGGTTCTCTGATTTTCGTGGTCTTTGCATTAAGGTGAACTTAATATTTTTGGATTTTAGACTGTTGGTCACGCGACAAAAGACATTTACCTTGTTTTTTAATACACCAAATGACTATTTATTGCTCATGTACAAACTATTTCCTCATCAACCTCTATTGGATCATGACTGTTTTAGAGAATTGGAATAAGGGACTGTGGTGGAAAATGTTTGAAATCAAATGTTATATGTTGCTCCGCATTGAAAAGCCATCATGTATGTGGTCAGCGTGACACACTGGGACATGAGTTAAGACCGGGAACCTTTGTCCAAGATTTCTAGACCAAAGTTGGATACCACAACAGCAGGCTGGGATCACCACCACACCCTAAGTGCTTGGACCAGGGCCCGCTGAACCGTAATGTGCACAGTTTTCTCTCCATCTTTTGATTTATTTATTTATTTATCTATTTTTTAATTTACAAATCTGGCATTACTTACATCCAGAGTTTATATTCCTGCACCAGATTCATTGATTGCTTACAGACGATCCAAACATTCTCAGTGTGGCTATGACTGAAATCAACATCACTCGTGGTCTAGCAGGAGCAGTATGGGAGTGCGGTATAAAAAAAAAAAAGTAGGATGAGGGAGGAAAAGCTTTAGCATTCAGTGTTCCTGTGAAGCACCCAGTGCATGCTGGGATTTAGACCGTGCCTTAGAAAGAACCATGGACTGTTTTATCCATTACGACCTAAAGTCACGTTACTATGACAACCAAGCTATGTTTTTGTGAAGATATAGAGGCTAGTAGTCATTCCTAAATGTAGCAGCACTCCTCCCTATTTTCATCCCAAAGTTTTAAGTGCACGTGAACGTCCAAAGCGCACAGATACATGTATAGATGATTAAGAGTGGAGCATAGTAAATCAGAGCACCCCATGGTATTCTTTTGACTAGCAGGCTGCACTGATGCATGCACTCCTCACACTAACTAACACAGTGTGTGGGCTGGG
This sequence comes from Diplodus sargus, assembly GCA_903131615.1. NCBI lineage: Eukaryota > Metazoa > Chordata > Actinopteri > Spariformes > Sparidae > Diplodus > Diplodus sargus. The sequence continues at coordinate 2,664,350 of CAEMYA010000488.1, forward strand.
GGCTTTGGAGACGTCGCCTCAGGTTGTCCGTTAGTTAGATTCAAGCAAATTTAATTGACCCCCAGCACCCTCTAAACGCAGCAGTGCGCAGTTGGCGTACGGCTCGTCATTTAATTAGCGAACCCACTCGGCTTTCGCTGAAATAGAGACGCTCTTAATTAGCAACGGTTTGGTTTCTCCGTCACTAAGGCTCGATGTGAAGTCTTGCTTACCATGTGTTGCCCATCGAGCAGGCGATTAAGCTGTGGTGAGATTTCCAGAAATCATGGGAAGAAACAATATGGATTCCTTATAGTTTCTAACAAATTCGTAGCTAACAGTAAATGTGAGCAACAAAGACCAGCTAATAAAACTTAAACAGAAATCTTCATGAGGCCTCAGAGCAGAAAAGCCATGTAATTTGCCATGTCGGTTGTTTCACACGTGTATAAAAGACTGGTAGCTTTAATTTTGAGTAATAAAAAGCTGCGTTATTTGATTTTTTTTTCACCACTTGGTGTCATCACAGCAAGCTTTAAACGCAGCGTTTACTGGGGCTGTCACGGTTCCCCCAAGTCACGATTTGATTTGACTTTGGTTTATAAGTTCACATTTTGATTCAGAATTTGACTTTTGCAAGTTGATTCCAAAAGATCAACAGATCATTGGTTAAGTATGCTATAACTGACACTCCTAATGTTTACACATCATCACCTTATAAAACTGTTATTGCTCTTTAGCTGATGAATGCTTGACTGTAACTACCTACTCGCCAACCCTGCTGCTCTGCCTTTTTAATGCAACATGTGGAAACAACAATGGCAAGAGGAGAGACGAGCTGAAAGGTGCTAAAACGATGCTCCACTCCTCCGTGGAGTCAACATTTCTGTCTTGGTTTGTCACTATCAGCAACAATGTCTTAATAAATGAAATCTTTTGACCATAGTTCATATACAATATCGATCAGTGTTTAGAATTATACTGAGGCCTCTTACAAGCACTGAACAGTTACATGGTGAAGCCATTCAGGCCTTTAAAAAGTACGATCAACCTCCTATCACACACGTGTGTGTTTGTTCCACTAAAATGAATCGCAGGCCACTTTAATTGACTTAATTTGTGCGACCTTCTTCTGCCGTGTCTGTAGATTACAAGTCAATAGAACTGTTGTGTTTGAGACCAGTGAATAGATTCGCCCAGAACCAGAACTGCTTCTGTTATCTGGTTTCTAACCGAGCTGAGGTTGTGTTGTGCATAGTTATAATTGATAGGAAACACGGCGAAGCCGTTCAAAGCATTTGGAGTTTAGTTCACCAGGCATCTCCCTGCAGACAAACGGATGAATACAAATGCTCTTTTTTCGTCTGTTGTTCTGGCCCGTGTGTTGAGGAGCTGTGAGCTGCAGGTGCAATTATTTCAGACTTTTTGTGATGTATTGCGGAAAAAAAACAGAAACTGTGCTCTCTCTCTCTCTCTCTCTCTCCCTCACTCCTCCACCTCCCAGGTGCCTGTTTCCTGACTCTGCTTTGTAGTGTTCGGGGGAGAGAAAAAAAACGGAGATGGGAGGGCGAGGTTGTGGAGACATGGCAAAGAGTCTAAGAATAAAGTACAAAAAAAAAATAAGAAAGAAAAACAAATCAACACACATGGACATCAGAGGCGAAGCTGTGATGCCGCTTCCCTGGCTCCAGCCCTTTGTAGTGCAATGAGCGGAGAGTTGACTGGGGGCAGGGAGGGAGGGAGGGAGGGAGAGAGAGAGGAAAAGCCGAGGGGGGGATGAAGCACTGAAGGAAGGAGGAGGCTGAGCTGTATAGCAGCAGCATGAAGGAAGCAGCAGTTACTCTCCCAGGGGCTTTGGGCTTTTATCTGTCAGTTGTATGGAAACCAATCTCTCAGGCCCTACAGCTCCAGAAACATCTCCACTGCAGCCTCGTGTGTGGATGTGAAATGCGTGCGTTTGTGTGCGCGCGAGACGTCTGCATTCACAGAAGTATCCCACAACGAGAAGCCTGTGGCGACGGCGGGTCAATGCCATGCGTACACACTCTGCACGCCGGCGCTTAGTCACCTCGACTTGTTCACACATATTCGAGATGCGCCCCGCCCGAACGATGCTCCCGTCTTTCCCTCCGGTGTGTTCACCGCTAAACCTAGGACCGGTGATCAACAAGCCCCGAAGACACGATTAATGGGTGTTGTGTGCATGTGGTTTTTTTCTTTCTTTTTTTCGTGTGCACGCTCAACAGTCCAAATTTCAAATGAGTGTGACTAACAGCTCCACTCTGGCCTTTGAAGACGGGGGAATTGTTAATAGGTGTATTCCCTGTTCAGCCCTACCTCTGCAGTTGGCCTCCACTTCCTCTCTTCCTCTTTCCTGCCTTCCTTTTTTTCTTTCCTTCCTCACTCTTGCCTTCACCTCTCGGTAGTCGGTGCCATCTTTCCTTAACTTCTCGTTTACTCTATATTAGAGCTGTGTTTTTTTGTCAGTTAATCTGACTATTATGCCAAGGAGCTGGACGTTGACTTTTCTGACCTCTAAATGTGAGCATAAACAGAGCATATTTTATTTATTAGTTTTCACTACTAAAGAAGAAACATTATTTAAAAGAAGTGCAGTAAATAATGCACGTTTTTAATCTTAGAAGTAGGTTCCCAGTTTGACTTTCTTAAATCCCCTCTTTTAAACAGCCTGGGTTAAAAGTGTTTAATGATAGAAGAGTTTTTCTGTGCTTGGCAACAGACAGAAATAATAGATGGGCCAATTAGCTGACTAATAAAACGATCAAAGGGCCAGACTGAGGTCGTTAAAGAGGCACATTCGGCCTATGAGCCAGCAGTTGACCAGGTCTGATTTAGTCTATAAAATGGCAAAAAACTGAATATTTGGATAAATAGCTCATCACAATTCCCAAAGTTATGTTTTCAAAATTGTCTCTAACCAGCAGTCCAAAACCCAAAGGCTGCTCATGTGCTATCAAATAAGCTGGAACCATCGAATGTTTGACAAATGAACAAATGATCAATCGATTCTCACAGTAGTCGACTTTTTTTCTCCCCGATCTGTATATCTGTGCCTGCCTCTGCATGTCTTTCTCCCCAAAACATAAAGTGGTGTCTCTCAGAGTCACAGTGTTTGGCTTGGTCTCATCGGTTGTCTGCCCCGCTGAGAACAAAAGAGTCTCTTAAAGGGAGAAGAGCCTCTTGGGGAAGTTTATGGCTCAAGAGAGCCTGACAGAGGAGCTGAAGAGGCAGGCCTAATTAAATAGATGCCGTATAGATGGAAGGCTCCAATTAAGCAGCTATAAGAGAGGAGGACTGGGGGAAAGAGAAAGAAAGAGAAACAAAATGGTAAAGGCTGTGTGGTTTAGCCCGGAACTCAACACAACAGCAGCAGGTACTAAAGCTCTCGGTCGACCCTAAAACGAGCAGGACTGCAAACATTTTCTTGTTATCTGTAAATCTGCTTGGTCTCACATGCCAGTGAATTCCACCGCAACGGGCCAGCAGCCCCTGTATCTTTATAACGAACATGCTACAGGAATGAAACAGCACACAGGTTCTGGTGTTTATCTCCTGCCACTGAGGTTGAGTCATTCATGTGAGCCGGTCGACCGTGGTTAGGATTATCCCCGAGGTGGATGGATTTAAAAGCCGGCCTAATGGGAGAGCGCTCGGTGCCCTGTGATCAATGGGGAGAGGAGTCTGAATGCATTTCTTGTGAGATTAGTGCCGAGCGAGCCTGCCTGTTTGGACCCGGCGTCTGCTAAATGTCCCTCTTCACTTTTCTCGTTAACAAACAAAAGTTGCGTTTACATTCAGTGTTACTCACCAAAGCTGTGTGTGTGTGTGTGTGTACTGGAGGTCCAACAAACACGTCAAGTGCATTTGACTCCTCATAAAACATTTGCAAAGCTGATGCTTTAAAAAGTACTTTAAGTCCCGTAGTGTTTACATCCATGTTTGCTGGCCTGTCAGTCCTCTTCTTCCCCGCCTTTGTTTGCTCACTGAGTCAACACACGTGTTTTGATCTCATATGAATGCATAAATATAAGTACATGGAGTTTACATGGAACATATCCCTGTATATATGATCATAACAGTATCCAGCATTTTCTCATTGTCTGCCTGCAGGTGTGTCGTGATCTCTCAACGTCTCGACCACTTTGTTCCGTGTGTTCATATACCGGGAGTCTGGTTTCTATCAGATAACTCCACAGGCCCGTACTTTGAAGCAGGGTTTGGGGTCAGCGCGGTTACTTCAGGGATTTCAGGGCTTTGTCTGTTTGTAACATATTTCCGCTGTGCGCGCTCATGGCGATGTGTGGAAAACCTGGACCGACTTATCGACTCGGCAAGCCCATTCAGGTGACCGCCCAGCGCGATCGTGGTGGTTGGAGTTAGTGAAGCCAGGTGAGCATGCTTCGTAGTTTAGGCCTCATTTTAGACAATCAGGATTCTCAAAACCGGGATAACGTACGTAAAACACAACAAGGATCGATCGTGTGTCGGTGGAATAGCGCAATAACGTCTAAAACTCAACCTGTGAGGTCCTCCCTTTGACTCAGTATTGGACAAAACACAAATTTTGGATATTCTGAAAATAAAAACGGCTCGGATCTCGGGTTCATTAGTCATTCAAATGGATTGGTAGTGTGTGTGTGCATTATTCCATAGCTTGATAAATGAGGATAAAACGGTTCATTATGTCGCCGTATAAGATGAAGTGTCTTCTGGGAAATATGTCTGTTTCCTGCTGCTCTTCCCAGCAGGACAGATGGTGAATGTGTGCATGTACATGCTGTATATCATATGGTGTGCATAAGGGATTTCATTGATGGCTGTGAAGCACACTTTATTTTTTGGAGGAAAACTCATCTAGAAACTTAAAGCGTCCTGAACAATCCCCATCTGACATCCTCCTGATAATATTATTGTTGATTCTTCTTTTTTTCTTCTTCTTGGTTTTTCCTGTCCTGCCCAGCCCGGTCAGGTGTCTGGTGAAGTGTGAGCATGACCCTGACACTGCGTAGTCGCCTCCGCGTGTGACTTTGCGCTGGTGTGTACGTGTCTGTGTACATTTCTGTGTTTGATTATGGGTCAGGGGAGGCCACGGGCCCACGGTGGCCTAGGCAGCCTCAGGCCTCTCAGGTTTCAGAGCCGAGCATTCCTCGCTGGCTGCTACATAGCTGTGAAAACCGCAAAGCAGCTCTAACAACAAACACTCGAGGCACTGGGGGAAAGACGGCTAACCTGTGGGCTAATCAACAACAGGAGTGTTCTCTCTCTCCCCGCAGGATTTTCTTTCTCCACAATTGCCATCTTAATGGAAACAAAGTATTTCTCCGTCCCCGTGCCCGCCTCTCCCCCCGCTTTCCTTCTATTCTTTTGGTGTCGTGTTTTGAGAGCACATGCTTCCTGCTAAGAAGTGGCAGCTCTGTTTGTGTGTGCCTGTTCATGTTTATTTGACAGTTCAACATCTTGGACTTTCTCTCTCTTTTTTTTTCCCCCACCAAGAAGGGTGTGGAACAGTAGACTGTCTGGGCTTGGTTTTGCACTTTGTAAATAACTCTCTAGTGAAGTATGCAGCTGCGTGTCTGTGTGTGTTTTTGTGTGTGTGTGTGTGTGTGTAATAATAACATAACAACACTGTTTGTATAGCACTCGTCTGTTAGTCTCATGCCACTGTAAAATGAAAAGAATATGCTGAAAAACATTGGTAAGGAGAACTGCTGACTCCGTTTAGACAATCAGGACTAAAACAGAGCGCTTTGTTAGAGTTCTGTTGAAGACGGATTGACAGTCGACAGTGTTTCTGTTTGTGCCAGACTGCTTTATAGGCTGTATGAGGCATAATTGAGTTTTCAGAAATTACATTTGATACTTAATCAACAAGAGCGTCAACTGAATGGCCTATTTATGGCCCAGAAGACGGCATTGTGAGGAGACATTGGCATATAGCAGCGTCTGTTTATTTGCATCCGTCTCAGCCTGACTATTGTATGAAGGTCTTTTTCAATTAGAGCGACACACTTGGTTAGTTAGTTAGTGCTGAATGGATTAATTGATCAACAGAAAATTGACTGGCAACTTCTTTGATAATCAGTTCAGTGTTTAAGTTGATTTCCACGCGAGAAAAAAAAAAGAAAGACATTTCTGCTTTTGGCTGTTTGAGTGTCAGAACTAGCAGCTGTTCCTCGTCTTACATTAGGAAACTGGATATTTGTGTGGTTTGTACACAAACAGACACAAGAACGTGACATTTGTGATGTCTGGTTTCCACTATTTCATTGGATAAATCTATAAATCTAGTAGCTGTAGCGATACATCAGTGTCCTTTTTTAAATCGCTTTTAAAGACTTATTTTTGTATCGAAGGCTTTCCTGCAAAGGTGTTTACATCATTAGGTTCATTTTTTTCTTTTTAACCACACTGTGCTTTATTCGTCATTGCAGTTAAATCTTGCACGGCTCTATTTGAATGCATCCATTGCTTTTTGAACTTTGTATCTTCAGTGTTTTGACGGTTTTAATCATCAGTGACATTCTTATTCCTGTTTTTTCTTCTTACATTAGTTTTTATTTTATTATTGTGTGTTTGAGTTTAATGTGAAGCACTTTGTGACGCTAGTTTGAGTAAGTGCCATACAAATAAACAAATTCATATTATTATCATTATTATTATAAAAAAGATGTATCAGTTGGCCAGTATTATTGGCTGATATAGGCTTCTGACAGATGTATCGGTGTAGGCACATATGTTGTCTGATAGACACTGATATGAAAATACATTTTTAAGAGATTGTAATATAGAAAAAATAATAATTAAATTCCCAGTTTGAGTGCATTCACTCAATGTCATATTTGGCAACTGTAAAATATCCCACCACCACTGTCTTCATCACAACTGCCCAAAAAATTTATTGAAATATTTTTCGGCTCTCTTAGGGTTTATTTACCTTGAAAAACCAGCGAGGATGTATCTATAATCAGAACTTGTGCCACCCTGCCTTCAACAGGGTGCTGTCAAATTACATTTCCCTGCAAGAGCGAGTGGTAAAAGTCAAGTTGTGCCGATGTGTCAAAGGCAACAATATCCTGAACAAACCGCTCACCTTTTCCCTTTGACCGTATGAAGCCGGTGACATTTTGCTTTCTTATGCTGTGCAGAGATCTGTCGAAAGGTGTGAAGGTGTAGCCGTGGCTGGGCAACAACAGCCTATAGTGACTCAGATCCAGGTTAGTTTTGATGTGGTGCATTCTGGGTAATTGGCGTCCTCTGGAATGTGTCGAACAAAAGGTGCGGACAGGCGGCAGGAAACGGTTGCGGTATGGAACCAGGTAATTTAAGGCTTTGTGCTCAGCGTGGTGGCTTACAGTGAAACACCTGCCTACCTGCTGCCTCAACACAAACATTAGTTTTACTTTGTTTGTAGCTGCCACATAGTCCTGCTGCCTGTGTTTGGGAAGTGTGTGTGTGTGTGTGTGTGTGTGTGTGTGTGTGTGTGTGTGTGTGTGTGTGTGTGTGTGTGTGTGTGTGTGTCAGGAAGCCAGAGAAAGAGAATGTTTGGCTGATGGGACCCAGGAGACCCTCTGAATAGTGTGTGTGTGTGTGTGTGTACGCGTGTTATTCGGGCAGCGCTTACAATGTTTTCCTGGGGCTCTGTTAGCGTGTGTTCAGGCTGAGGTCACACCAGGACTCATTTTCTCCATGCCTTAATGTAGCGCTCCGCCTCCCATTCACTTAACAATATAAATCAGGGGCCATTAAAATGTTTTCTGTCTGGAAGGTGAAGGGGGAAACTTAACATCACCTTGTGATCCGGGCTCATGAAACCCTTCATTTTGTCTCGTGGCTGACCTCCAGACTTCGGCAGGTGACGCATTTTCCTCCCCGACCTAGAGGCTGATGTAAATGACAGGACGGTGCTGTCTGGGTCTGAGGGGTTTGGTTGTTTTGGCAGATAACCAAGTTTATCGTTCTCTCTGGACTGGTAATAAAACTCGCTCCAGATGCACCTGCCCGAGCAGGGGGATCCACCTCTGCTGATGCTAACGCTAACGTCTGCCTCACTCTGGATCGAGAATCAAGACGCTAACTTGGAGCCTTTCCCGCCTACTTCAGTGCAGGCGGTTTGGGAGGTTCTCAGCTGTAGTCACGCAATATTTTGACAGGCTATCATAATACAACACCACCCACGGCTGTGAGAACCTGTAAATACATCACCAAGCAGTTAACCATTAATATCCTGCACGTTTTGTAACAATATATGTTTGATTTCTTCGCATTTTTACTTGTTATAGCAGGAGGAGTGCAGGTGTCGCTTCTAACATTTCTGATGCTTTCATCACATTTAGATGTGCCAGTGAGTCAAAGTACACAAACCCAAGGCCCTGTCAGTGCCATTAGAAAGAATTAAAAACAAGCTTTTACATATTTAATACCACTTGGCATAGATTATTCTGCAGTAGGATTATCTGAATGATGTGAAATTTGGATGTTTTTTTTTTTTTGTGCTAGGTTATTAAAATCAGCAGCCCTCTCTCCAGATTCTCGGAGACACTTAGCTTCTGTTGCTATAAGCCGCCTCAGTCGAGTTGCAGTTGCCTGCAGCACCTCTTGATATTCTGTGACCTTGACGACAGACGATGCTCACAAATAGGTCACAATTTTAAACCCCGAGATCGCCTTTATTTGCACATCTAACAAGAGTGAGAAGCAGTTTTAATGTCGCTTACAAGGCAAACGAGGCTGACAAGGTCATTTCTGATGCCGTGCAAAATCTCTTCGCCCCATCAGAAATCAATCAAGTGTTTATGAACCAAGTGTTGATTTACGTGTCAGTGTAACAGGTTTAAGGTTCCTGTTGCCAGTTTCGTATGTGCCTGTAAGCCACAACATTAAAAAGACTTAGAGGTGAAGAGAATAGTATCATCTAGTTGCAATGCTCTGCCAAGAAATCTTGGGAACTGTCATTCATGCGGATACCGCTCGATACACACGGCACACCCAAACACCGTTGTAGAGCAAGTGCGGCACCTGCACCACACCGCAGAAACAGCTGAATAATGGCCTGAGGAAAATGGCAAAGATCTCAAGGCCTCCAAATTCTCCAGACGCCAATTGAATCAAGCACCCATTGGACTTCCAGAACAGGTACAGTCCATAGAGGCCCCACCTCAGGACACCATCAGAGGGGTCCTGTGTCAATGTCTTAATGGTTCAGAGTTCAGAGTGATATTGATGGCTGTATTACAACTGAAAATAATAAACCCTTAATTACATACAGGCTGAAAATGATCAGGACACAAAACTGCACAGAATGAGCAGAGAAGGCTGAGAGTCTGAAGCTTTTATTTCTAGCTCTCGGTCCTTGCGATGGCCATTACCAGAGCACATTTTGATCTGCGCTCACAAGTTCAGTCCCCAGCTCCGGTGGCGGCTTCATTATAGCTGGTGTACGTAATGAGCATGAATGGCACAGCAGTGAGATAAAGGGTCCCTGTTTGGTTTCTTTACAAATGTGACGAAGCGCGGTTGTGACACTGAACATAAAAAGGCCTTAATGCTTGAACTTTTTTGGTAACCTGCGGTAATGATGCCACATTGTGTAGACGGAGAGAACATTTGCTGTTGAATGCTGATAACAAACGTCCCGCTCGGCAACACCTGAAACGAAAATCTACCTGTAAAGGAAGTCTGCCAATACTTATCCCCGGGTGATGGTTTTCAGTTATTGGATCCGAATCTTCAGCATTCCTCCTGATCCAACCTAACTGTCCCTGCTTCCTTCTTCTCTCTTGTCTCCCTACAGAGGATTTTCAACTCGTTTGTGTACACCGAGAAGACATCAAACGGAGAGACGGAAGTGCAGCAGGTGAGTAACAAAGGCTTCTCCTTTCCTGTGTGTGTGTGTGTGTGTGTGTGTGTGTGTGTGTGTGTGTGTGTGTGTGTG
>CAEMYA010000488.1:2674718-2692847 GCA_903131615.1 Diplodus sargus
AAACATGATTGTATGCAGGCAAGCTGTGTGTGTGTGTGTGTGTGTGTGTGTGTGTGTCTGTGCACTTGTGCGTTGGGGATCTTGGAAGAGTGACAATAAACACGAGGCTGGTAAACAGCCACCAGCAAGAACAGACAGGTGGATGATTGTTTGTATTGCTCCTGTGACAGTGTTTCTGTGTGTGTGCACTAGTAAATCAATCGGTGTCAGTGTGTGTGTGAGAAAGGTATAGTACCGCTCACCTTCCAGCTCAAATTGGCCCTGAGGCATTGCTGTTTCTTTAGCTCAATGGAAAAAAATAGTATGCATGCAGCTCCTATTGTTTCAGGGCTATGGAGAGTCATGATAATTATAACCTTTTGCCCGGGGGCCACACTACAAAAACATCTCCTCACGGCTTGTCTTGACCTACACAGATCTGAAAAAAATCCTGCTTTCCTGTTTCCGAAGCCAGTCATGAATTCATAGCTGTCACCTATCCTATCAAAGACCCCGTATCTTAACTCAAGAAATCCCAACACATCTATAAACTAGATTTGTAAATCAGCACTCGTCCTGTCACGCCTGTATCTCTGTCAAGACTGCCTGTATCCATGACAACAGCTGTCTCTGAGCTAGCTAGCTTAAATGGACAAGAAAAGATGGGTGTTTGAGCTTCGGTGAGTCGGAGGAGTTAATGTTGTTGGTGGACAAGAGCATATATACCCTTTAATACATTGTCTGGGAAATGTTCTTTTTCAACATGCTAGCAATGGTGTAAGCTTCTCCAGCAGGCTAATATTGGTGTTATCTTCGCAAACAGGCTGCCATCAGTGTTAGCCTCTCCAACATGCTAACATCCTTGTTAGCTTCTCCAACATGCTAGCATCATTGTTAGCCTCTCCAACACTCTAACATCAATGTAAGCTTCTCCAAAAGGCTAACCTATGTGCCGGTCTTCCCAGCAGGCTAACATAGATGTTAACTTACCAATTGTGCTAACATCAGTGTTTGCTCTTCAAACCTGTTTGAGTTGGTCAGTCATCTTCATTGTCATTTCCATGCATCAGCAGTTGTGCAGCCATTTTTGATAATTATAAGTTAATTGAGTAAAGGCTCTAGTCTAGATCATCTTATCACAGGATCACTTTCTCTAATATCAAATGAAGTAAATGTCACCCTGTAGAGACACAAGTTTGGATTTCAGTTTCTGTAATGAGGCAGGAACCTCCTCTACAATAGGCATGGCCTACTGAGTCTTAGGTTTTCAATTAGTGTCACATGGATTCAGTGGATGTTAATTCCCACCGGTCACGCAGCAGCTCCGACATAGACTCATTTTTGGGCCTTTGTTGGAATAGTTTAACCATTTTATATTCAAGGCCAGTTCATAGAGAATCCATACATTCTAGATGGGACTCCTCTGAAGCAGACGCCAACTGATGCAGATGACAGCTCGGATGGAGTTGGCTCGTGTGCTCTCTCCGGGCAGAGGGGCCGTGTCCCCGAGCCAAAGTTGAGGCTCAATTAGGAGTGGACCTGCAGAGGAAGAGAGGGCAAGGGGCTGCAGAGAGGAGCCACCGGCCTCTGAGACAAGTTCCTCCTCTGGAAATACATTATTCAGGGAGACACGCAGACATCTGTCCCTTTGTAATGACACCAGCCCTCCCTCTGTCTGGTGTTGAGTCTGCTCCTGTGTATTCTCTCAATCCAGACAGAACCAAGAATTTATTCTGCTTGTTTTACTCGTTGACATGTGCTGTCAGAGTGGAACTACTGGCGGCCGATGTTTTTACGCTGGTCCTCCATTCACACGGCTTAATGGCCTCTTATTTCATCATCTGCCAAAGCTTTAACACAACTATGTTTATTAAAGCATGTCCCCACATTAGGTGTTGACAGAGCGCTACACAGTTTGTGCATTGTGTGTTGAGAGTGTTAAGGTTATCAGCTACAGCCCAGGTAGATGTAGCACTCCAACAGTGACATTTAAGTAATAGAAGGAGAAAGGACATCCCGAAATGCTTCCATTCAAGTGAAAAATGAGATTTCACCACTTTTCAGCTCCACGCTGCTGACATGTTGTGTTAACCATTTTATTATGTTCCTACATTTACTCCTGCATCGATGACATCACTCACAGTGATCAAAATCAAATAAAAAAAGATAGGTATTTAGCTATGATAACTTATCTTGCGAGATACATTTTTTGGTACATTCCAAAAAATAGTGGCTGTAAATACAACTCTTCAAAAGTGGTGGTTTCCTCTGACTGTATCCCGCCTCTGAGCATCATTATGGAGATTTTGCTTTTTATAATGGAGAAGTAAACATGAGGCGAGCAAAGTCAGAAGTGTGGAAGTTCAACAGACCGTTTTCGGCTGTCACTGGAAGCAACGCGTCACACACTGGTGAAAATGCAAATAAATTCAGTTTAAGGAGAAGTGAGTCATGTGTAGTATCCCCAAACTAACCTTAACCCTGAATCCTAAAGTAGGTTTGGTCTTCCCATAATCACCACTGCCAGCAGTGACTGTGGTGGAAGGCTGACTGGCAAACCTCAAAACTCCCAACACAAGATTTCAGGGTGCACCCCGTTCCACTCACTCCAGATATGTGGTCGAAAAACCAGTCCCACTGGGTGCTGCAAACCCTAAAAGGCAGGCTGGATGGGTCGGAGGGTGGAGAGAGGAGCCCTGTGTTTTGGAGAGTGTGGTTAATCTGCAGAGCGCAGGTTTGCTTTGGCTGCACTGTGGCAGCACTGTAACTGAAGCTTTAACTTGCGCGGCTCGAAGTTTCTGGTTTCTCTTAAGTCACTCTGTTAAAAATCGAGGCTTACTTTCTCCCCCTCTCTCTCCCTCTCTCTCCCTCTCTCCCCCCAGCTATGGAAACACTCCTCAGCTGAACACTGGCCCATTTTCCCCTTTTTAATGCAAAGTCCTCTGCAGCTAATTGCCACGCTGCAATGCATGGACTTTACTGTGTGTGGGGGGGGTACTACGCTTGTGTGTTTAACTTTATGTCCGTGTGTGAGAGCGCACATGTTGGTGTCTAGGCATGTGAGTGTGTTTTGTGTGTGTGTGTGTGTGTGTGTGTGTGTGTGTGTGTGTTCCTTGTGGTGGAGCAGGAGTAATTGTGGGCTGTGCTTCAGGCCCCTCTTAAAACCCCTAATATGAATAGCGGCCGGCTGATTAGGTGTACAGGCGGTCAGTGGGTCGCGGTACGCTTCCCTGTTTCTGCCTTGAATCACGGCCCTTTTGCAGGCACCGGTAATTATGGGACGAGAACAAAGGGAGTCCAGTTACTGTGGAAAGAAGCCTTTTTCTGTATTCAACCAGGCTTGGTAGGTAACTTACAATGGCTTCGGAAAGTGTTCAGAGCGCTGCCATTTATAAACAGTTTTTTTGTGTGCTATTTGTGCCGTCGCTGAACACACACACAATACACAACGATGATTTTTGGGAATTTTCTAATCTGAAAAGAAGAGGAATTCGATTTGACCTCACTCGTGTCAAAATCTGCTGAATGGTCATGATTGCAAGCTCTCTTTTTATATACTTAAATCAATTTGATTTGCCTGCAAGCTTAGAATGTCAAACAGATTTAAACAGTGTTGGTTTCTACACCCAAAACTGCTGAATTAAGCCAATATGTTTTGCTGAACAAAAGGTCTGTACGGCGCAAAACCAATCAGATAACATCATGATACACGCAGTGTAACTTGCTAACACACAGAGAGAAAATACTGCTACTTTTATAGATTGACTGAAACAAATTACTTAAGTTTTGTCTGAGTAAAACATGTATTGGTCGCCCCTTTGAGAAGTGGGCTTGATTGTTTTCGGAAGGTTTAAAAAAGTCAGGCTGTCGTTCCCTGTTTCCTGGTGAAGAATACAGAAGCCTTTAGTTGACATTAAGCTGGAAAAGATGAGTGTCCAAAAGGAATGCTATTAAGGAATTATAAAGATCAATTAGTACAGTAACTAAGTCCCCATAGAAAGAAGCTTAAAACATGATTAATCTAGTAAAAAATCCAGGTAGAGTGCACAGAAAAATCATTTGTAACAGCTCAACGGTAAACATTATATTACACAATATTATATTAGCAACACATTGCATCCTCAGACAGGTGGCTAGTTTTATTAGCTGTAAACTGATCATTGCAAGAAAAGCTAAACTACCAAATCAGAGAGTAAACGATGCACTGAAAAGGTCTTCTTGTTGAGTAAATAACATATGCTTTGCTTCTCAATATTTATCACAGATCAGACAAAGTGGTGGACTGAAAGCTTCATTAAACCAAAACCAAACCAGTAACTGCAAGAGTTTGGTTCTCTAACATATAGTGAGTAAACCTGTGGATCATGTGACAGTTTTCAAGTTAAGAGGATAATCAGTGACAGATCACATGCATGTGACGTTGAAGAAAAAGTGGGTATCAGTTCTTTTTGCAATGCATTTTGGCAAAAAGAAAGCAAGAACAGGAACCTGTTGTGAAGAGCCGGTGGTGGTGCGCTGGTTATTAATGTCCCCCCTGGGAGGCGGTCGCAGAGCTGGTTATTGGTTTCCCCAGAGGAGCTGGAACCCTGTTTTGAAGGAGCACTGTGAGACGTGTGCTCGAGCAGAACCAGAGGAAGAAAGACAAAGTGTAATGTATGCATGTCCAGCGACTACATTAAGGGCCCCAACAAACACGGATTGAATTGGCTGTTTTGCTTTTGTTTCGACACACTTACTTTCTCCTTCCTGCGATCTGGTTTTCACGCATTTTAACGGCAAAGAACAACGCATACTCAACAGGAACAAGCGCGGACCTCGTACTCGATTATTGTCTCTTCTTCTTGCCGAACGATGAGGGGCGTGCTGCGGTGTGGAAATGCAGAGTGTTGTTTGTTTTTCCAGCCGCAGGCATCCATCACTCGGCCGTGCTTTTAGCAGTGATTGATTTCACACTTAGTACAGCCTGACTTCTGGGCATCTTTGATTTTGTTTTGCTTCATTTGCGGTTATTAAGTTGTGTTTGTTTGTCTGGATGTTCAGAGCTGAATGAATGTGCATATAAAAATGTCTGGCTCACAGTTTACCTGTGTCTGCAGTCACCTTTTCAACCAGAGCTGCCAGGAAACGTGTAAGTATAGATATAATGAAGGTGTCGTAGGTGGCTCTGCCTGCACCCATGTAGATGTCCAGTGTTTGTATTTATTTTAAGGGTCCCCCTTTAGGAACACATTGACTTCCAGCTAGTCTTCCTCGGGTTAACGTCCATGCTGTCATTGTTGCCAAAAGAGGGCTAAAATTAGAAGTTCACTATTTATATTCAAAACATAAATACAGAGGAGAAAGCAGAGATCACAGTGGAAGGATAAAACATAGACGAGGGTTGGAGGGGGGGTGAGCTCTCAGCAGCAAAGAAAATAAATTGAGCGAAATGTTTGAGAAAACCGAAAGTTGAACAAGCAGAAAGTAAGATACAGTAAAGAGGACCGACAGAAAAAGCTTTTATGTGGTAAGGGAAGAGCAGGTCCCGGTCAGCTTTATTTATTCAGCTGTGTTTACAATTTTTATGCATATTGCCAATTAAAACGAGCAAACCGAGGAGGGAGGACGGGGGGGGACAAATGAAAGCAGCCGAAATATTGTGACATTGTGATGAACTGCACAAATGTTTGTGTGTATGAGTTTGTGTCCCCACATCGAAGCGATTGGTGACAGTAGTGTATGAAGCATTGTTCCTGAGAGGTTTAACCTTTAAAAATGATGTGGATGTACACCATATAACAAAAAAATATAAACAAAATCCAAATCTAGAATTTTAAACTTGTACTACTTTTTGCACAATGCATAATTTCAGCTCCACAACACACTAAAGTTAGGAAGTCAGTGGGGTGGGTTTGTGTTTGTTCTTCAGGGCCACGTTATTCCCACAAACATGTGCTATTAATGTGCAACACCTCGCAGCCACAGTTAACAAAACCCAACTTGTAATCACTGCTTTTACGAGGTGACAATACCAAATGAGCCGTCTTTGAAGAGGCTTATGAAAGTTTCAGCAACATCGACCCGTCTGCCTTTGTTTGGATGTGTGTGCGCTCTCACTCGTGAAGGTGCTTTATTTTTTATTCTTTAAGCCGATCCCCGCTGGCTTCCACAAAGTGTTAGCTAGTCTTTCCGGGGGTCCAGGCAAAATGAGATCGATAAAAAGAAAACAGTGTTACGAGCTGTCAATGATGGAGAGAAATACCACTTTACTGCAGACGCACAGAAGCAACCAGTGGAAACAGAGACCGAACGATCACCCACGCTCCCATCTTTCTGTAGTCGATACACTATATGAAACATTAGCAAATCACATTATTATATTTACATACGTGCCCATATATGCATATATACATATAATGCACAAACATAGAGGCTCCTTGTGGTAACGGTCATAATTTGGGTTGCTACTAGAATAGGTTTACATGCTACCCTGAATACCCAGTCTGCTCTGATTGGTCAGCTCACACACGCCAGAAGAGAGGTCACATGGGGGCATAGTGTGATGTCACAAAGTCACAGGATTAAAGGGGGGCTGATGACGAGGCGTTTCAGGAGCAATATTTTCCATGGGAGAGAGGGGCTTCTATTCGTGCGGACGTTGACCTTTTTAAAATGTAGATATATTTTACATGCGCAAGAACATGTATAAAACACAGAGGGAAAGCTTTAAAATGTGTTAGGTCTCAGTGGGGGCTGCATAATATCTCATCTAGCCTGGAGAGCGAAAGGTTTCTTGATCAGTCTTGCAGATGCTAAAAAAAGGAAATGAGACATCCATTTAGGCGTCACCACTAATAACAGTCTTGTGTCTGTGTTTCTTTTGTGCAGCTGGCCAAGAAGATCCGTGAAAAGTTCAACCGCTACCTGGATGTGGTGAACAGGAACAAACAGGTGGTGGAGGCCTCGTATACCGCCCACCTCACCTCTCCGCTCACCGCGATACAGGACTGCTGCTCCATACCTGCATCCATGATGGAGTGAGTACTATTCTCCTTAACACACACACATTCACACACACACACACACACACACACACACATACACATTTTTCGTACGCTGTCTCTCTCACAGCACTCTGACAATCTTCTCTGCAGGAGGTTCCCTCTCTGTAAGCCCACCTCCCACTGCTAGCACCTGCACCCAGCTCTCCATACATCGCTTTATGCTTCAACCGCACACACACAAATCCAAGTCTCTCCTTTGTTTCAACATGTTTTGATCACCATTGGATTACATCACGTAATTTACAGCCTTGAGCAGTGCTGGCACGCTCTGATATTTGGCAGCTACCTTAATTTTAGAACCTATTCAAGCAGTCAGTAGTCGTGCCAGTTGTTGCTTTGCTGCAATGTACCCTTGACGTTAAAAAGTTTTATAGTACTTGGAGCCCAGGGAGGCAGGGAGATGTTGGGGCTTTGTTTATAATGAGGTCTTTTGATGCCTGGAGGATTTGTGTGTCTGCATCCACTTGTATTTACTAGATTTTTTTTATTTCATCATATTACTAATGACAATATGAACAAAATTCAATATTAGCGTGTTATCCTGGTCATGTTTCTTCGTATTCTTCTTCTTCTTCTTCCATGGGGCTTTGTGAAAAGGGTGCCCGCATGCTGTAAGAGTTTAAAATGTCCCCATCCTGTACACGCAGCTTTTCAGCCAATCACCAACTCCGGCAGCCAAAAACACAGTTCAAAGCTGAGCTCAGAGAGAGAGAGAGAGAGAGAGCTGCTTTCAGTTCTAATCTACAGAGCCACAGCTGTCTCTACCCCCCTTCCATTTCTGTCTATCTCCCTCCCCTTTATCAGCCGATGTAACCAGTTATTGCCCTCTGAAGTTTTCGCGCCGCAGACTTCACAGGCTGCAAGGTCACCTGCCCTCTCTCCAGCCGAGCAGAGAGGAGGCCGCCAGGCTCGGGGCCACCGGCCACCTGTAGCCGAATCTTGCACATGACATACTGTACATGCATTCAGCAGTTGTTCACACGCAAACATGTTGTTTTAACACCTAGACATATGCGGTCTAAACCCTGGATTGACAGCTTTGAGAGACAGTTTATATAAGAGAGATATTATATAAGACTGTGGAAGGAAGGAAGGAAGGAAGGAAAGATGCAGGGGGAGTTGCATGGGTGGTGGTGGGTGGTGGGTGGTGGTGGTGGGGGGGAGATCATGGACATACCAAACTGAAGCTGAGTCTGACAGATCCCTGAACTTCAAAGGCTCTTCCTCAGGGGAGGAAAAAGACACGGAGCTCTCCTGCTTTCATTTTTTGGGTTTATGTGGGGTGGTGAGAAACTTTCAGGAGCAGTATGTAGAATATTTCATCGCTCTCTTCCTGAGTGCCGCACATCATGAAAGTTAGCTGAGGGAACATGCACAGGGTTTGATATATTCCGACTGAATGTCTAAAACTGATTACGTTTTTGAATGCTAACGAAAGCGTTGTTATCAGTAATTCTTGAACAATTGATTACCAGCAGATTGTTTAGCTTTTTGAACATCACTCAGCATCTGTGAATATGCTGGCTGGCACGCAAATAAGAACTTAAAGCACATCTTTGGCATTCCGAGGCTGTAAGTAAATCTGGTACTTACTTTGTCTGCCAGAGAGAACAGACAGGTTTGTCTTTCAGCTGTGAGATGCCCTGCTCTTTACATGTCCCAGCCAGAAATCAGGAGTTACTTATCACAGATATCCTCTATTATGTGCATGATGGGGGGAGAAAAGGCTGTTTTCTGATGTTTGATTCTCTGATTTTTTTAAAACTCTCAAACGCAAGTATTGGTAATAGCCTCAACCATCCAGTATCGGTCGGGCTGTATGTGTTTAAACATTTTGAGCAAATGGGTCAACTTCAACACAGCTGTGATCAACTGCAGCGTAACTAGTTCATTTCCTCCCAATGATTTCTTTTGAACATATTCCCAGTCTCGCTTACAAGCCAGTTAAAAGACCAGCTCACCCAAAAATTAAAATTCAGTCATCATCTACTCATCCCCATGGCGACGAGAAATAGAGCAAAGTTTAGTTGTCATGAAAACATTTCGAGAGCTTCGCAGCAGAACAGCGTTGCAGCGCTCTCCTGAACAAGTTTTGTGGGATCTATTCCTTTTAATAAAGAAATAACATGCAGAACAAAAAGGTTTAAATAGAAGACGAAGGGAAATGTACATTGAAGGCCTCGTGTTCCTAGTTGAAAAGGATCCATGCCTGAATCGGGACAGGATTTCCCTCCCTGTGGTCCTCTTCAGAGTGTCCTTCATTAGTCTCGGGCATCAGCTGCTTCTGGGGGTCTCAGTCAGGTCAGCCAGTTTAGAGGGGGATCAGGTGGTTCACAGGGTGTCTATGTCTGTTAGCCGTCAAGCTAGCAGGCTATCATTTCACAGGGAGGCCACAGAGGGCAGTGCTTAGTGCCCGGTGGTATGCTTTAATCACTGCCTGCTCTCAACGACAGGCTGTGCCTGAAAATAGCAAATGTATGTGACTGGGAGAGTTGGTGTCAATGCATGTGTGTTTGTATGTTTATATTTTTAACATGCTCCAGGTGCTCGTTTCAACGGTTCCACTGATATGCAGTTGTAAAAGTGAGAAGTGTGCTTGGGAGCAGCCCAGATGGCATTTAACGGTCTCATTTCAACAGTAGTTCAAGAGGGGATAAACTGTAAATGGACTGTGGAAGGAAAATGCCATTCAAACGATCCTGAGTCCTCTGGAGAGGCGAACAAACAGCCACCTGCCAAAAAACGGAAAACGAGAAATGTCATGGGGAAACAAAACATAGCAAGGTGTCCCTGAAGACGACCAGGCCTGGCCAGCCGCCTGCGGGCGCGCCCACATCAGCGTTCGACCCAGAGTTCACCAACCCTCAGTGTTTTTCCCATGAGTCAGTCTCAAATAGCACCTGTATTTTAAAGAATGCATACATTTTGAGGTCAAGATGTAGATGAAAAGTGAACCCACTGAAGCAGTTACTGATTATCCTGAAGAAATATAACAGTTATTAAAATATTTTACTCAAAACTAACCTCATGGTGCTGCTTTGCATACAGTCGGTGCCATAACTACCTCAATTATTATGTCTAGAACAGTTTCAAGAAATACTAATTACAACCACGCTCCCTTTTGTGGCAGATACCGATCTCTCTCCATGAATCATGATTTGACTTTCCAATCCCACAGACATCCGAGATGCAACTCCATGAAACTACATATAAACTACAAATATAAACTGAAGCTACGGTTAATATTTGAGACGACTGAGATAGGTGTTGTGTAAAAAGGAACCCGGCACGATGCGCAACGTTGCTGCGTCCCAACACGGCAGAGTCACCGACATTTTCCAAGCGTCCGCGCTGCTAAACAGAACACCAGATGCCCAACTACTCCGGTGCGCGCAGGATTGCTCTGTAGTAATATCATATGAGGGATGATATTGCAGAATTTCCAATACCTTGACTTGTAAATTAAACATAAAGATTAAAGACAACATAGTGCTAATGCAGAGCTCCTGTTACTTCAGAGGAATTCTCACCATCTGAGCTCCTGGCAGATTTACAGCCCAGATCAAGAGTATATGCGGCACCAGTGAGCAGCCTCTCAGAGTTAAGAGCTTCGGATCGAGCTGATGTTCTGGTTGCTCATTCAGCACGAGGATGATACCGCTCTTTACACATTAGAGATGGAGATGGCAGAATACCAGGCAGGTTGCGGTGGGTGGGTGGGTGGGGGGGGGGTTTGTTTAAGTGACCTTAGCAGGTGTAAATGTCCTGCCACGATCAGACCTTCTTTTCTTTCCCCACATGCTTCTGTTAATGTCAACCTCTTCCTCTTACCTTGTTCACTCTGCTCTTTTTTTGTTGCTCCTTCCTTGCCTCCCTCAAACTCTTCCCTTTCTTTAGTCCTGCATCTAACTTTTTTACTCTTTGAAAATCTCCCTTCGCTGTCTTTATTCCCCTGATTTGATATTCAAGGACAGAATAAACAGTGAGGAGGTCTTCAAATGTCCACTATCTGGCCTGTTTTCAGTACTTGCAATTCTATTCAAACTTATCCTCCAATATCTCATCTAGTGCGTGATCCGTTCACTTAAATAGGCAGAATATTTCTTTTTGACATATCCCAGTGCAGCAGTGTTTAATAGTGTGTGAAGTTGTGATCCACAGTCTAATCTTTTGGTCGAATAAAGGTCGGGATTTCTTCGATTTATGAGTTTCTTGGTCTACCTTAAACATACATTTTCAATAGTGTCTCTAGTTTAATTGTCCCTCAGCACATACATGCAGTTATGCAGTGAGATCGCTTTAAAATCCAGCTGTGTTTTCAGTCATGCCAGGAGGAAAACCAGCAGGCTATCACCGTTAAACGTCATTATTAAGTCTCTATAAAAACAAATCTAGAAACACAGATAACCTGGTAAACATGCACATAGAGTGCACAGGAATGAACAGTTCAATCAACTGTTACTTGATGGTTAGCAGTAAAATGAACAAAGAAAGACAACAGGTGCATTCATAGATACTTACTCCACGTGGCAGTGCGCACTCGGCCACAAACTCCGCTGTCCATCGCGCTCTCTCGGTGTAGAGCTTTAGACTCCCTCTACAGGCAGTATTCCAACAATGGCGTTTGGGCAGCAAATAAAATATGTCCCTCAATATTTGTTGAGCCGCAAATCTGACAAAATGGCAGTCGTCACAATGTCACTTTGACTGCTGTTGGACCCTGTTAGTAGAGGTTGCTAATAGCAACAGACTGTTTAACTGAAACTAGCTGCCGCTGACGGAGCACTGAGTGATTATCGGAGGTTGATGCAACAAAAAGCCTTATATTCCTTACTTATTCCTCCCATTTCACATGATTTTGCATTACTCTGCTCAATCATTGTTTTAGATTGTATGATTTTGAAAGGTGTTGCTAATATTTCATCTGCCTCCATTTCCGCACATAAGGGAAGCCAAAATATCAGAACCCCCCCTCAGTTCAGTTCAGTTCAGTTCAGTTCAGTCAGGATCAGAATCAAGTGGAATTTTTTTTTCTCCGGTGTCAATTATAAAATCCACTTTGCATGTTGATATCACAATCAAATCTGTTTGGACAGCACTTTCTTTATGCTGCCTGCTGCACCGCTGCTATTCACCGAGGGATCGCAAACACATTTAGAAAGGGTATTACTCTTGACGTTGGCGTTCGCACAACAGCCAGCCTCTTCAAGGTAATTGTGCACAGTGGGCTTTTTGAGTGGCGTATGATTGCCTCCTTGGTTGGATATACATGGCTCCTGCTGCAGGTTACAGCTTACTATAATGGATTTATATAAACAGTGGACGGCTGGTGCTGCCGTACACAGCAGGCATTGCCTTATTCAGAGGGCTATAAGACACTGGTCATCATGTTTTTTCTCCTGTGTCTGACTGAAGATTTGTATTTGCAGAATTGTAAAAAAAAATCTTGCGAGACCTGCTTTGGTTCTTAAGAATGGATGAATTGTATATTTTTCAGTCTCATGTCAGGTTAAAAAGCAGAGAGAAAATGTCTAAGGTTTCAGTCAGAATTCAAAGAAACATCAATAATTTGCCATTTGTAGCTTTCTCAAGGACACTCACAGACCTAATTATGATGCTGCTCGATTGTTCTTCAGGATCATTTTATAATCACTGCATGGAGGAATATCCCTTTTGGGAGGTATGGTAATCAAGCAATCATTCCTACGGTGCATTATTAATATGCGTGTTCATTGGAAGAATTATTTAAAGCAGCGAGCTTTCCTGTTGGAACATTTATGGAGAGGAGTTTGGATTTACACGATTATTTGTTTATATTCTGTAAATCAGATCAGGCCGGTGTTGTTGGTTTATTTTGCATGTGTTTGTCTTTTTTTTTTGTTCACCCTCATTAAGATGTCTGATCAGCCTCAGCCTCCTCCCTGCTCTCCCCCCTCTCTCCCCCTCTCTCGCTCTCTCATATGTTTTTTTGATGTGGAATTCAAAGCGGCTGCAAATGTATTTTTTATCTGGCACACATTTTGCTGAGCGTCCTGCCCAGCCCTTCTATGCAAAGCGGGTTGAAGGAGAATGGTAATGACTTTGGCCTTATGGGACTCGAAATGAGTGAAGTTCAAATGGAGCCTGTACATCAGAGCACCTGTCAATCAAACCGGCCCACTGCCAGGTCTGCAAGCATAGGGAGCCAAAGAGAGTGTGTGCCGTGTGGGTGCGTGTGTGTGTGTGTGTGTTCAAACGTGGACATGTGTGTCTGTACTTTGCTTAGCCGGAGGAAGGGAGGGGTGGGTGCTGTAGTTGGAGGGATGGAAGGATCAAAGCGCCCAGGCTTGGTGCAGTGCAGAGCGGGCTGCTCCTCTGCATGCCTCCCCTTTTGTCCGCTCTTAACTCCAGAGATATGCGCTCTCAGGAAAATGGGCTTTACCATCAATGCACACAAACAAGAGACAAGTCATTTTTAAATAGTTAACACTAAAACAAATGACTGCAAGATGTGTTGATTGCAACAGCGGTGTCGTTCTCCTGACGCCTCTTTAACACACTTGGGTGTGTGTATGCTCAAGGACAGAAGGGCTTTACTGGGCAACATCTTCTACACCACGGCAGAGGCTCTTCACAGGGGCCAATTGGAGTGCAAGCAAGCAGCCCTGCTGCGATAACGACTAACGTGACACTTTTGAACAATTCCGTTGTTGATTGCGAGCTCATTCAGATTGCAGATAAAGGGGACGATGCTGATCCCCTCTCTGTCAAAGCTTTGTCAGCCATCAGAGACGTTTCCTCAGTGCTAACAGTCCCATTATTTATTACATGAAAGAGAGAGTGTGCTAGAAAGTATTGCTGTTCAGTGCAAAGTCAAATTAAGAATTATGATAATCGCACCACAGAGGCAGTGTGGTTGAGGAAGAGGTTTGGTGAAAGATTTAAATTTCATGGCTCATTAATACTTAATAAATCACAATGCCACATAGCTTGAGAGTCGTGAAACGCAAACAATCTGATTCTGCGTCAGCTCTGTTGAACCGCTTTGAAGCTGACGTGACAGATTCAAATGTCTAAATCAACTCTTTTAGATTTTTCTCTGATCATAGTCGCCAGGTCGCGATTTCATCCTCGAATGACACAACCCTGAACTGGACTATAGGTGTATTAAGAGATTGAGCAGGCAGTCTTTCCTACAATCACATTCAGATGTATTCCGGGAACTGGGCATGAGCTTCACTGGGAGAAAAACAGAATTCCAGCAGTTTTCTGTGGAAAATATTATTCATTTGCCGTAACTTCGACTTTTATATGAGGTCTGGGCAACAGATGATACAGCCACCATTACAATTCAGCTCGAGTGAAACAAGCAGGGGCTATTAGTTTCAACAGATGTTTCACGTAATTGGATTAGCTTCGTGGTTTCACGTAGATTTATTCAAAAGTTTGTGTAAATCGCGTTCTCAGTCAAGAGCTGTCTTATTAAAACATGACGTCAGAGGTATTCCAGTTTTGGTTTTTATTGCAAACAAAGCGGTGGAATAGTAAACCTGTTTAGTGCTGAGAGAAACGTCAGCGCCGCTCCCCCAACAAATGAGCCGGACACGCTCTATAAATTTCTCAAATGTTGCCTGTTTGTGTGTGTGTGTGTGTGTGCAGGTTTGATGGAAACTTCAATACCAACGTCTCCAAGACCATCTGCTGCGACAGACTTTCCCCCACCGTCAACAGCCGAGCGTTCAACCCTGGACGGGACCTCAACTCAGGTTTGTTAGGCACACACGCACGTGCACATGCACACGCACATGCACACACACACACACACACACACACACACACACACACACACAAAACACACACAAAAACACCAGATGAAGCGCACAAACTGACCTGGTTTAACAGATTTTATATGGCTACACAAAGCTAACGCTATTTCAACTTTGTCAATGTGGACTGCATGCCAAATGCTGAATAGCTTACCAGCATTTGCCATGGAAACGGTTTTTAATTTTGAAGTTTTGTTATCTTTTCTATTCTTCCTCATCTGAAATGTTTAAAAAAAGGAGAGGACACTGATCTGAGATAGAAATAATTAGCTGCACATTCCTAAACGAGATGATTTTACAGTCTCTTCTGCGCTTCCTCACTCACACTTTCTTCCCTCTCTCTTTCCGCCTCTCATCTGTTTTTTTTTCTTCTCTTCCCTCCCTTTGATTTCAAAATGATTTTTATAGCCGGAGATCAAATGCGCTCGGTTGACTTTGAACTCTTTTCTGCAATCGGCGGGATGTGTTTTTTATCATCTTGTTGTTGAGGGCTCTGTCAGTTCTGTCCTCGCGTTACCTCAAATGGAAATCGCATCAGCCGTCACAAAAATCAGGCATGTCGTCGTTGTGGGACATACGTCCAACCTCAGCCTCAAAAGTCATACGAGAGGGAACATTGGAGAACAATTCGATGGTGTTGTCGCTGCTCCCTGCTTCAGATTGTGTCAGCACATTGCACGACATTGCGATGCAAAACCCACATGTGCCTGCGCCGCATATGCCGGTCTGCATCTGATTAGGAAGAAAATGGGCCAAGTTGCCCAAAAACCGGGCAAAGGCCAACTTTCCCCGGCTGGTTCTTCTGTTCTGTTGCCATTGCTTGCTCCATGGTATGTTCCGTCTGCATTTGTGATGCTTACAAGCTGTAGTTCCCAGAATGTTGGAAACACTTTCCCTGTGTCTTCTGACCCTCCAGTTTCAGTAGCGCTTTCTAAAATCACCAGTTTCTCAAGGAATTTGTGAAAACTTTGTAAGTTAAGAAATGAGATTACAATGTTAATTTTAGGTGATTATGAGCTAAAGAAAACATTATTATGTAAATTGTTTTCCATTTTTACCCCTAAATCTTGCACACTCAACATTCCTGAGCAATTTTCTACCAATCTCTGACAGATTTGCAAGTAAGACTGTAGTGAGATGTTTCAAGCAAATAGTTCAAAATAGAAGCCAAGCACTGCAGTTCTCTGCCCAAAAGAAAAACATTTCATAACCACTTTTACCAAAGTCAAATAAAAATCCAGATTCTTACATAGTGGGGGCGTTTTCCCAATAACTTGTCTTGTCATGCAGTGCTTACCCCCCTTGCTAAATTCTCTAAGCAAACTTCTTCAAGTACAGAACTACTATATTATACCAAAACCAAACCTAATTTGATTAGCAGAGCTTGTTGACAGTCCCGTATGGTATGGTACAAAGCATTAAGGTTGACTTTCAGGGAATAATACGTTACACCAGCATGCTCAGTTATCTGACTAGCTTACTTACCACAGTGTATTATTTAAAAAAAACTAAAGAATATTGCAAATTTAGGGCTTAAACTCAGGGTTTAGAAATATTTCTGCAGATTGAATTATGTTGGAAACAATGGCCTCAAAGAAACCTGGCAAAAATCCTCGAGCAACTGCCTGACGACCTCAGTATGCTCCAATGAAGTTCTTGAAAGTCCTGCTTTTAAACTTTCTCTCTCCAAGACCACGACGGCCTTTTAGGAAATAAATGCTAACTCAGAGTTTGTGCTCTCCCCACTGCGTCTCGTCCCTCTCTTAGGCTTCAACATTTTCATCCATTTTTTCAAGTCTGGCCATTCAAAAATAGAGATAAGCACTTTTTACTTACGTACAGAGGGCATTTGATACGAACTAATTTAATTTGAGCGCTCTGAACCCTTTACTCTTCCAGTGCAGCTTGGATATTGCAAAAGCCCTTTTTTTCCTTTTTTATTATTTATTTTTTTAACAGGAAACGTCCAACATCATTTGTTCTTCTTCTGCCATCCCATCGCCACTGCCCCCCTTCCAAACCTCTTCCCCGCCTGCTCCTCTCTCTCCAAACCATTCATAATGACTGCCATTCATAACACGTCACCATCGGCTGGGTTTTATTTTCCTTACAGGCCAGTCACGGCGAGTTCAAGTTACCCCACCGCCTCCCCTCGCCTCTCCCCGTCCCTCACACTCAGCCCTCCTTGACCCCTGCGTTCCCAGCGTATTCATTCTCTCCCATTTGTCTCAGCCCAGTCTAAACAAGCAGCTACAGAGGGGAGGGAGGGGAGGGCGGGCGGGTGAGAGAGGGAGGGATAATTGAGAGGGAGCGAATGATGAATGAAGAGGAAGAAAGGAGGGGTGAGAGCTGATTGAAATGGGGTAATTGTATCAAGACTGTATTGTGCCCCTCTCATCTTCCATTTTATTTATTTTTTGGAGGGGTGGGGGTGGGGCATGAGTGACGGAGATAGTGGATGTGGGAGGCTTCAATAGCGATACCAGCAGGTGGGAGTGAAAAGACAGATAGATTAGACTGTAGTTGGTTGGAGTGTTGTGTGATTGGAGGACCAGTTTGTTCCATCTCCCTCCTTCCATCCATTTTTATTCTAATTGCAGCCTTCTTTCCTACAATTTCAACCATTTCTTCTGATTTTGTGTCTCCTACAATTTGCTATTGTTCCTCCAATACTCTCTCCGTCCTTGTCACCTGTAACCCTCACTTCTTGGATGGATGCAAAAAGGAACTGAACCACATGCGCTTGCAAGAATGTACATATATTTTAAGTTCCCGTCCACTTCCAGGATGGAACACATCGACACATTGACTCGCGCCCACTGTGCCAAGTTGTTTGAGTTGTTTGTTTGATAAGCTTGGAGACTAAATTGAAATTGAATGGCTGAAAGAACAAACCAAATCTTTTATTGTGCAGTCAGTTGATTTGTTACCACTACAAGGCCTCTCTGTTCGTTTGCACAAGGCTAACAGAACTTGACGTGAGAGTGGGACTGAACCAAAACAGATTAGAGCAGGTTGTGAATGGTGTTGTGATTAGAGGTACAAATCAATAAAAGTCTTTTAGTCAAAGCAATGCTGTGCAGCGTTTTAGCTTGAAGAAGCAAACTTGGGTTCCAGTGTGTAATCTTCTGCCATTTTTATCGTTGTCTTCTAAACTGGCAATTTGCAGTTCCTGCGATGTGGCGGCTTACAGATCTGTGGAAGAATGCGTTTGTGTTCAGGCGCGTGGTGTTACTCTGCGGTGTTTACTCTCCGAGTTACACCGCCACCTACTGGCCCGGCATACATACGACAGTGTTTTG
>CAEMYA010000488.1:2693743-2704199 GCA_903131615.1 Diplodus sargus
AGTTGTGGTCACGTAGTTTGAGAGGCCTATAGCGTGAGCTCCTGAAAATCGATAGATTGCTTCATGGTGTTCTAATGAAGCCTACTCTGAAGGCTACGCTCTGTTTCTTTCCTCTGTTATCCTCCCGGTTAAGGGCCCAAACTTTCTATTTGTGTCCCTCTCACCCTCCTCCCTCCTCCCTCCTCCTCCCCCCCACCTCTTTGTGAAAGGCCGTTTTGTGTTGCAGCGAGCGGAAAGGAAGTTGCCGGCTTTGTGATGGGATCTCTGTGAAGATACTGTCGACCCTTTTAAAAGAAAAGAAAAAAAAATCTCTGCTAGTGTTGAGCAAATACTCAGTGTCTCTGCAGAGGCTGCAGTGAAGGCTGTTATTTCAGCTTGTCCTGCAGTCACAGTTGTGACACACCGATCTGCATCCGGCATCCACATGAAAGAAATGCACTGTACTCAACTCTGCAGTCACCCAACAGCTCCAACTTCTTCTTCTTCACTAAGTTCATTTAATCAGCTAGAGGTGTGAGTGGGTGAATAATTTACATGTGTATAGTAAATGTCCACTCGGAATGTGATTGTCATGCCTGAATTGGCAGCTTTGCATAGAAGTGAAGTGCGTGTTAACAGGCCAGTTACAGAAAACAATGCACTAATGTTCAGCAGAGGAGAAGTTACATAAGTTTGTGTGCAGCCGCTCGCAAACAGGATTGATTGTGATTCGGCAATGTAAGCAGTAGACATTCTTGTCAATGAAAAACTGAAAAAAAAAAAAGTTTTTTGGATTGGATGAAATTCCGGACAAGGGAGTTGGGCGTGGTCACCATGAAACGCCAAATTCTTTTCTGCAGACTTTGCTAAACGATTTGTTTGCGTTGCAGAAGATAGCAGCGATCCACTGGTGTTTCTCTCGCCACTCCCTCCAATACTACAGTGGTATTGCTATGTACTAGTGTAGCCAGGGCAAATATGTGTTTCTCGATGATCGGGGTTTAATGTTTTATTGAGCTATAACTAATCAAAACTCTGGTTGAGTCAAATTTTCGGGACATTTAGGACAGGGTTCAGAGTTTGCGACAACTTCTTTCAATTCGACAGTTTATCTTTATTTCCTGTTTTGTTTGCCAGTGTGTCAGGTGTAAGCTATAACAATGATAATGATATTAATGCATGTACAAAGACAGTTACAAAGTGCTGAATACAACGTGGCAAACGAGGAAGGAGTCAGATGAAAGAGTCAGTCGTCCTCAGCATGATCCATGAACTCAGAGTGTTTTTTGGACCGATCTTGTCGAGCATGAGGTTTTTCTCACCACCTCTGATTCAAACATGAATCGCGGTTAACCCCTGAACTTGAAAGGTCTCCTTTCAGACATTAAAGTTTCAATCTGAAAAAAGAGAAACTGAACTTTTTATGCACTCGTGCATTTTACTTCCTTTCTCTCCCTCCTGCCTATCCCCAATTGTTTTTGCCTCCCTCTATCCTCCCCCCCTCCCTCTTCATCCTCCCCTCATTTTCAACATATTTGCTGTTCTCTCTCCGTCTCTTCCCTCTGCAGTGTTGGCAGACAACCTGAAGTCCAACCCGGGGATAAAGTGGCAGTACTTCAGCTCAGAGGAGGGCATCTTCACAGTCTTCCCTGCCCACAAGTTCCAGTGCAAGGGCAGCTACGAGCACCGCAGCAGGTACAGACCAGCTTTTGGTTTTCTTTTATCATCGAGCTCAAACGCAACGTTTCTCAACAGATAGGACTCACTTTGTCCTCACACTCCGTCCCCCCTCTGCCCTGCTCCTCTCCGTCACCCCTCCTCCTCTGTCAGTTGCTGTGGGGTGGCTCAGAGGGCGCTGATGGCATGCCGCCCTCACACACCCTGACCACACATGCCCGTGGCAGGAATGTGGCTCTGTACCACTAAAGCCTGTTGGAATTTCACACCTTTAGTGTTGTGGTTTGTTTTTTTTGTGGCCACGACTCACAGACATCTGCTCTTTCTATATTCTTTTGTCTCCCTGGAGCGTGGTGTTTTTTATCATGTATTTGGGATTTTCTTTTCCCCTCCTTGCCGTTCAAGTCGGTGTGCGAGCGCACAGCCATGAGAGAAATGACGCTTCTTGGCTCGCTTCGAGTGTGAATGAGGCTTTGTGAGTACATCACTCCCCTTCTCCGCCTTGTGTTAGTGTCTCCTTGTCCAGCAGACCACACACATACATACTGGCACTGCCCGGACCACCCTCTGCACCCCTTAGTGCCCCGTTAAGCTGATAGTATACGAATAGGAACACTAGAGCTGCTGTGATTTGTCGGTGAATTGTTTCAGTCGTTTTTTTAAACAAAATACAGTGCAAAAACAGGCAAAAATTGATGTAGCCATCGATTTATTTATAATTTTCTATCTATATGCATAAAACATAGCCTTATCATGATCATCTACACTGTACTTGTCAGTAATCAGGAGAAACAGGGAAACTTAAAGGTTTCCAGTATAGCTGTAGGAAACTGTGTGCGCATGGTTTTCCCGAAATTACTCTGCAGTGACGGCACGAGGAGCAAAAGACTCTAACTGTGTGCTGACTGGAAGAACAGAAACTATGACAAAAGAAAGATGCTGTGGCTTTGGTTACCATTTTCTCTTGATGTGTTTGCACAGTTAATTCACCTAGATCTGATGTTAAACAGTTTATTTTTGCCTATATTATATTTATTTTCAGTGTACGAATGCTCTCACAGTATGTGTTTACTGTGGGTTGAGGATGTACGTGTTTTACTGAGCAATAAAAACAAGTGTCTGATGTCGACACGCATGTTTGTGTTGCTGCAGGCCTGTGTATGTGTCTGCGGTGCGTCCTCAGTCCAAACACATCGTGGTGATGGTCGACCACGGAGCGTCTGTCACCGACACCCAGCTTCAGATCGCCAGGGACTCGGCACTGGTCATCCTCAATGCCGTAGATGAGCATGACAAGGTTGGTGAAAGGGACAATTCCTCTCGCTTTGCTTTATTTAGAAGAGTGCATATTCAACGTTTTCATCCTTCTCTCACTTAATGTCACTGTCACTCCTTCAGATCTCCATCCTGTCCGTGGCAGAGACGGTTCGCTCCTGTTCTCTGGACCAGTGCTATAAGAGTCTGCTCTCTCCAGCCACCAGTGAGACCAAGAGGAAGATGAGCACCTTCATCTCCAACATCAAGGCGTCTGATGGAGCCACACAGCACGCAGCGGGCTTCCAGAAGGCCTTCCAGCTGCTCCGGAACACCAGCAGTCTCTGCAAACAGAGCACCAGTAAGAACGCTGCAGATGAGGAATGTGACCCGCCTCAGTGAGGGCGAATGAGTTGATATAAATGTTGTGTTTGTTTCTGTCTTCTTACAGCCACAGACATGGTGATCATCTACCTGTCCTCTGGTATCACAACTCGAGAGTCGTCCGAGCAGGAGAAGAGAGCGACGCTCAGCGTGGTCAGGGAGGAGAACCGACACCTCAACAACTCGGTCATGATCCTCACCTACGCTCTCATGAATGGTGGGTCCCTAATTAAGACTAAACCTTTTGTTTTTGTTTGTTCGATTTTCACCTGGACATTGTGATTCCATAAAACGTTTTTTTCTGCTGTAAGACACTATTGCAGCAAGTGAACTAAAATTAAATGTCAAAATGATTAAACGTGAGTGTTATTCGCCATTATCACAAAGATCGAGCTGTTCAGGGTTTTTTTTAAATTGTGACAAATTGCCTGCTGTATCGATTTGGACTATTTTGTTTTTTAAACTGCCCGTAATGAGTCCAGCTGTGTTACAGTGTTCAGCGGTAGACCCGTGGACTGCTTTTTCAAAACCTGACGCCCATATTTCCCACAATGCAACTTTGCCATTGAGGGACATTACTGGAGGCAATTCATCAGATTAAATACAGCTTCTTCTGGAGCCACAAAAGGCTTCACCCCAAGACCTCTACATACACTTTACTGGGTGAAATTGGTGGAGTTACCCTTTAAATGAATTGAATAAAGAGCGATAGCCTTCCAGGTGATTTCAACATTATTTGAATAGAGTCCCAGCTGAAAAATCAGATCTTTCAGAAATTGAGCACAAACCCATCAAACATGGACCGCTCTAGCCTTTTATAAGTCACTCGTTCTCCATGTTAACGTTCAATTTGAAAAAAAAAAATTATGAGTTTTGCACACATGTCGTCGTCTTGTTTTGCTCTGCTGGGAGCTTTTTCTGTGTTTTTGATATATCTCCTCTATGTTCTTGGGTACAATGTGCTCAGGAGAAGACTGAAGGTTGAGAGGTGCTCAGAAACCTCAAAGGCTTTTTGTGTGTGTGTGTGTGTGTGTGTGTGTGAGTGAGTGTGTGTGCGTGTGTGTTGTGGTGTGTGCGCTTCCTTTTCTTCTTTCATTGTCCATCCATCTGCCCCATCTAATTCCCACCTCCCTCTGCAACACACACACATACACTCACGCCTGCTGTGCATGCATTAGTCCACCATTATTACAAATCATTTTTGCATCTGAGAATGGAAATGAGGTACATCTAAGAGAGGGCAGAGTGAGACTTCAAAGGCTGCACTGCTCACTCGGTGTGTGACTGACAGAGGACCTTGGCTGTTTATTATTAAAGAGCCCCATGATGAAAAGGATGCAGAAATCTGTCGTCCTCTGAGTTGTATTAGCATTGCATATCCAAAAAGACATTTGTTTTGTTTGCGGATGCTGGTGCACACAGCTGAAAGGCCCACTGATGGTGTGTGCGTCTTATTCCCTGCATCCCCTGCCAAATGTGAAGTGCCGATTGTTGGAGGAGATCAGCAGTCCCTTGGCAATGTAATGCGTGGCTGAAACAAAGCTTGGGCTCTAGGTACGGGTGATGTGACTTGAAATCGATATCGCTGTATTTTGTTTCTTTATACGGTGATAGTATTAAATCACAGTATTAGAAAATTAAGGGATATTATACTCAAACATGATTTTGCCTCTATAACTTAATGAAGGAAAACAGTTTATATTTTTTAATATAAAAAATATATGTAATATCTTTATTATATAAACATGTATAGTCTGGGAGGCTTAGCCTGCCTGATCATGTAGGATCATTTATAAATGTAATGTGATTTATTCTCAGAGTTAGACAAAGGGCAGGATTGGGCACCTCGACAGCAGTTAGGTATATTCATGTAAGTGAGTACAATAGTCAGTGTAGCACAGACTGTCTATCAAGTGCATTCATATATGTCACCAACAGACACATACTGGTGAGGATCACAGAGCAGAAGGACCTTTAACAACAGAGCCAGCTGAGCTTGAGTTGCAGTGTTAAGTTCCACAAAGAGCAATCTGAAAAAACCCACCTGTCACCTGCTGCTTTGGTTAATCTTAAGCGAATCCACTGACTCTTGACGTCCTCAGATGGTGGGAGTAGATGGAGACATTTGTGTAATTATAATAATGCAGTTCATCTTAGCAAGGTGGCTGCGCAAACTCACAGAGACTGAGTAAGCGGTCGATGATGGACTGATTACCTCACATGCTGTTTTAAGGAGCGATGAGGAAAGATGACAAAGATACAGCACAATTACCACAAAATAGCCTAAAGTATAGTACATATATAACATTTTTAGTGAGAAAGACTACCTGTATCTTTTGAGAGTTAGATTTCCCAGGATCATCTTACCTATCCTAATTGACACTCCCTCCTCAATGAAAGCGCACAGGAACCTGTTCTGTCAGCAAGATTTCTCCTTTGTGCTCCTTTGACATTGCCACCCATGACGACTCTGCCTCCCCGTCAGTCGCCCAGCGTGATGATCAGCAGAGCGAGGCCCTGGCATTAGAACGGGATTCAGCTGTAATCCAGTCAATGAGTGGATACTGGCAGACATTCTGTGCGCGAGCCTCCCCAATAGGTCGCTGGATGCCAAATGTTCCAGGTGACAGCTGCAGATCCGTGGTTATCCATTCTCCTCTAAGTGACCTTATGAGGCTCGGAAAGATAGAGTCTGAGCTGTGCATTAATGTCTCAGCTGCATATTTTCTTTAAAGTAATGAAGGATTTATTTGCGTTGTGATCTCTGAGCTTCGCGGATGACGGGTGGGTTTGGCAGATGCACGGGATTGTACGAATAAAGCTTGTAGAGATCATGATGCAGGATCCCAAGTCAGGACCTGCATGTAGTAAATATCTCTGCTGATGATGGCAATAAAAGATTGAGTAATCCATGTGGCAATGTATAGAACATACTTTGATTAATGATCCCCTTTAATGTAAGCCTCTTAGTGCTTTACTGTGTGAGCCGCGGGAGGTTGAACACATCTCTCATTTCGGAGACTCTTGATGAATTCAGCCCGTTTGGTCGCAGATTTATTTTTTTTCAGCTACTTGAAGGAATTGTTTTGTTTTTCTTTTACAGCTAGAGGGGAAAGAGAGCAGTTGGTTGCCTTTTATAATAGGAATTTGAGTCATGTGCTCTTTGCTGAAGAGCTGTTTGCTCTTTGTACCTCCTTTCAACCACTCCCTCGTCTTTCCAGTTGCACAGTTACCCTATTCAATAGGCCCTTAAGCCAGGCCGTCAGTCACGGATTTGTTTCTAATATCCCTGCTTGATTAAATCAAACATATTCCGTCATGTCCTAAACTCACTTTCTATCCCTTCCCCCCCCCTCCTTTCAGAGGGAGTGACAGGCCTGAAGGAGCTGGCCTTCCTGAGGGATCTTGCCGAGCAGAATTCGGTGAAATACGGCGTCGACCGAATGTCCGACCGAGACCGCTCCTTCGCGGCGGCGGCGTCTGGATCAGCGGGAGCTTCCATGATGCCTGTGGTGAAGGGAAGCATGATGGTACTGAACCAGCTGAGCAACCTGGAGACGACAGTGGGCCGTTTCTACATCAACCTGCCCAACCGCATGATCGACCTGGCCCGCTTCAGCCTGCCCTACTCTGACCCCATGGGAGATGGTGAGTGGTTTGGATGTAACTGGAGAGAGTCTGTCAGGATACTAAATTACATTTTCATTTTTGACCAGAACAACCGTTGGCAGATGAAGAAAAAATAGTACTTCATGCACACGTTGGCTTTTAAAAAATGATTTAGCCATTTTAATGAAGGCTTTTTAATATTTCCTTCCTTGTTTGGCAGTAGCCATGGCCAGAAGCATTGTGTTTTTTGGGATGTCTGTCTTTGCCTCTCTGGTGAACACGATATGTCAGGAACATCTTAAGTCAAATTAGGACCATATTACCTTTGAACAGAGTCAGGCAACCTGTTTCCCCCTGATTCAAGTCTTCATGCTTAGAGAGTATTTTCCAGTCGCATTTGGTTAGGATTAGGAAAATATCACAGGTGGGATTAAAATGCAAGCTGACAAGAGCAGCCATCAGAGACACATTACCAAGTTTATAGAGAAAAATACCAAGTTTACTCTTTTAGGCTCATATGACATGAGAGTTGTAATGATCCTCTCATTTAACTCTCCAAGGAAGTGAATCAGCGTATCTCCAGATCTTCCCCAACAATTCCTTTTGATAAAATCTTTTAACTGTTAAAACCGTTTGCACTAAAATGAATGGATCGATCTTAACAGAACTAAACTGAAATCTCACATTGAGCTCAAAAAGTTTAGAGAGAAGTTGCATAAACTTAATTTAGATGTATTTATTGTTTCTGTCTCCAGGCTTCATCATGACTGTGAGCCGGCCGTGTTACTTCGGGAACCTGCTCCTGGGCGTGGTCGGGGTGGACGTGAACCTGGCCTACATCTTGGAGGATGTCACCTACTACCAAGACTCGCTGGCTTCATACACATTCCTCATTGACAACAAAGGTCAGTAGCGTAGAGACAAGCGAGGTGTTGGAATGTTTTCTGTTGTGCTCCCGACTTTCCCACGAGTTCATCGCGCACAAATTTGCACTAATATCTGCCGCAGTGCAGGATGTGGTGCCTGTTCCAACGTGTGGTCGGACACATGAGCAGTGTTTGCAGGTTTACAACCAAACAAGTCTTAAAAACCGTGACAGCCTGTTCTCCGAAATTCAGTAATCCATGTTCAGTAACAACAGGTCATCTGGGTAAGACAACAAATATAGCAGAACAAATCAGTCGCTCATTGCCTGTTGCTTAACTTTCCAAGCCAGTGACAAAACAAGCAACAATCGGGACTCAAAATTATGCTGCAGGTCAAACAGACTCCAGTGGTCCACAAAACATTCCTCTGCACATTCAGGGTATCAATCTTTATTAGTCACGGCCAAACTCCAAATGGTTGCACGAAAGAGTATTTTGCTGTTCTTGTTTCACATACAAGCGGAGTTCCACTTTATTTAGTCTGTCTCAGCTTCCTCCACAGCCATTATCCCACATTAGACTTAATTGACATCTTCTAGGTAGCACTGGCACTTCTTTGGCATTCCATCCTCTGTTGAGCCATGCCTCAGTGCGTTGCCACAGCGCAGGGCGGTAGTGCTCACGTCCGGTCTCGGTTTGTTTTGGCCTCAGCTGAGGGGGTCTTGACTCAAACCACTGGTGCGGTGCAGCAGGTAAGTTTGTGCTCTGCAGGCTCAGAGAGCAGCATTTTTAATCAACTGGGTTTTGCTAGAATGCCCGATAGCTATATTTTAAAGTTACACCGGGTAACGTGGCATTTGTCAGTGCTTCAAAATTACAATGGAGCTGCAACGTGAGTTGTCAAGTATTGAATTAATCGCAGACTGTATTGATAAATTATTATTGAGTTGTTTTTTTAAGAAAAGAAGTCAAAATTCTCTGATTCCTGCCTCTTCAATGTGAATACATTCAGGTTTCTTTTCTCCTCTATGACGGTAAAATTAATATCTTTCTATTGCAGACATTTGAGCAGTGTTGTAAAAAGTACTCAGAAGACATACTTGAGTCAAAGTGAAGGTCTCACTTTAACATATTGCTTGTCTGATGGTAAATGTAACAAAAGGAATATTCATGTTAAATTCCAATAAAAAGAGACGTGTCTCGTTCAAGCAGTATAGGGAGACATTTCTGTATTAAATTTGAAACAAAGGTCACATGACCTGGAAGTTATGGGAAAAAAAAAGATTAGATTTTCATGAAAAAATCCAGATTTTGTTTAAAATATTCATGAAAAATAGAAGTTCCACTAATATCCAATAAAAATGGGTGTGTCTAATTCAACCAGTATAAAAAGACATTTCTGCACTGAATTTCAGTCAGTGGGTCACATGACCAGGAAGATATTGAAAGTAAAAGCTGAATATCCTGCCTTTGTTCCATATCTGTCTTTTTATCAAGTGTTTGATAACCAAACTGAGAGATCATTCCATCAAAAAAAACACAAATATCGTAATCTGCATTGCCTTTTAAGTTTTAAGTCTTATCTAAAAAGTTAAGTCTAATCTAAGAGACATGGAGGCCAGGTATGTCTATCATGACTGCTAACAAACAACGCAATAGCCAGACTGGGTTTGTGTGTGATTGGGGGTTCTGGGAGGCAGTGCCATGCTGACATGAGGCAAGAAGAAGGCATAATTAAAACAAGCTGGAACAAGATAAAGTCTAAATGAAAGTCTGCGTGATGTCTGGAGGAGAGTGGAAATATTTAGGGACGGAGGTGAGAGGTGAGGCGAAGCTCAGTGGAGCAAAACAGAAAAAACAGAGTCTGATATTTACTTGGATAAGTTTTCCAAATCAGACATTTTCACTATTAAACTTAATCATTCCAGGTGAATTTTTGCAGCTGTGTGAGTTCTGCTCTTCTGCGCCGCCACTCAATGAGTCTCTTTTTACTTGCGTCTGAAATGTTTGTTGTTGTAATAAATATGCCATCAAATTACAGCTTATTACTGCAGCGCGCTTATTAGTGCTGCAGCGCGGCCAACATTGACAAATGAGTCCAATTAAGGTTATTACCTGGCATTTAAATCGTCTGCTGCCGATGAGAGTGTAGGTAAATATGATTAGGGGAGTGCGCCGATGACAAGAGGCTTCTGGACCTGCAGCCAAAAACAGCAGATGAGCCAAGTGAAAATATTTATCTGAGTGTTGTGGTCCTCTCCCTGTGCACTTTATGGGGACAGCGATGCCTTGTGTAATACAGCAGATGGATTCTTAATAAAGAGGAGTGTGAGACATTCCCACCTGCTGCTCCTCTGACAAAACCAGCACACTCACTCCTTGAGGTTTGGAACTGTGTAAAAATAAAAAACACGATTTCTTTTTTTTTTCTTTCTTTCAAAACAGATGGGCTTTCAGTCCCAATCCTGCGTCCCGAGGGCTTTTAGTATCTCCCTGCAATGATTACTGCCGCTGTTAGAAGCTGCGTTTATCACAGCACCACACTCCTCTGCGCCGCCAGATACTGTTTGATACCGAGCCTCCGTCGATGCAGTTGTCTTTCTCAGTGGAATTTAAGATTTTGGGTAGTGAGCAGAGTCTGCCACCCTCAGCTGTTTTTTGGAAAAGCTACAAGCATAAAAAAGCCT
>CAEMYA010000488.1:2704689-2727269 GCA_903131615.1 Diplodus sargus
AGTCTGCCACCCTCAGCTGTTTTTTGGAAAAGCTACAAGCATAAAAAAATCTGAATGTTTTAAGTTTGACAAACAGCCGATAAAATTTGCAATTCTACGCTGCAGAGCAGCACACAGGCGGGAGGTGTTTTCCCAACTTTAAATCTGTTTATCTTTCCTTCATGCTTCTCCGAACAGGGTTTGATAAGGAGGCGGCTGTGTCTTGGCTAGACTTTCTGTTGGACTGACTTCAGAGCGGTTGCTGCACTAGTTGCCTGAATAGGTGAATGGGATATGAAGTGGCATTTAGACTCAGCCACATTCAGACACAATGATTAACTTATTGGTAGCAGTAAGTCAAAACGAGGATTTCACAGGCGTGCATTTTTAGTAAATGGGGGCTCGTACAGCTACATACGTACAATGATGCCTGTTCATGATGTCCTCCGGAATCAAACCTCATCTTATTCTGTGTTGATTGTTAATTTTCAATTTCCAAACTTTGTCAGCTTTGTGTCTTGTTCGTATAAAACAATGAAAGACCTGATATTAGGTAATAATGACAGCTTGAGTTAAATGTGCAACATGACTTTGTGACCTAAGTGTTCCCCGTCAGTGAGTTGTATTCATGTTGCTGTCTGCAGATTCAGTTTTCCATGATTGACGTCTCTGTATGTCTTTATATTCACAAGCACTGATTGATGACGTTGCTTTTGTCAACCTCTCGTCTGATTTTCCAGGTTACACCCTGATGCATCCGTCACTGACACGGCCCTACCTGATGACCGAACCCCCCCTGCACACTGACATCATCCACTACGAGAACATCCCAGGATTCCCTGTTGCCAGACAGAACATACTCAAGTAAGAAAGAACGAGGAACACTTAAATAACTGTGGAGTTCAAAAAGCGTTTAAAACCAGGATTCCTCCACCTGTGGATACTCTTGTAGTGTAGTGTGTCTATTTTGTGTTGCTTGATTGTGTGTGTTTCTTGCAGCCTCCCTCTGGGCAGTCAGGTCATTGCTGTGCCCGTCAACTCCTCTCTGTCCTGGCACACCAACAGGCTCAGAGACAACAGCAAGGACGCATACAACGTCAGCTACGCCTGGAAACTGGTAGGTGGCACGTGCTCAGTGGGGACATTTACCTTCACAGTGCAGACACCCTCAAATGACATCAGATAATCTTTGTTGACTCCACTCCAGATGTGTTATTACAGCAGCTCAAGAATCAAAAGCTGAGGAAAAGAGCGGTTGAGTGATGTGTCGAAAAATATGTTTACACACCTTTCACCATCTTTAGATAATTGCACAGTATACGTGTAATGTATATGAATCTAAAATGAACAAACGCATGTTAGGAGATGCACCAAAAGAAGAACATGTAAGCAGAATAAGAATGAATATAATGTTATGGTCCGATCAAGAGTGATTTGCATACATACTTAAAGTCTTTATACATTGAGTTGTAGCATCATGTTTTTCCTATAATTAATGATCATTTTAAAGTTTCCCAGAGAAACTCGGAGTTCTCCAAAGAAGAGTCAAATGAATTATGTAAGAGGATGCAATCATTTGTTGCCAGAGAATAATTGTAAATTGAAACACATGAAGCTTCTGTGTCCCCTCATTTGACTGCCAGTTGTCCAGAGTAACTGTAAGTGAAGGCATCGTATATTTAAAGCAGAGCGAAGCACCGAGTTGGAGCAGAGACTTACGATGATCTTTGGCTGCAGGCCCACCAGCCATTGTCGCGGTGGGAAGATAGCCAGCTCATATACTCCCTCTTTATCTATTCCATTTCGGCTCTTTATCATTACTGTGCCACTGTCTGAAAGCAGTATAGAGATTTATGCGCCCGGCCTCTGTGTCTTCCCCAAACCTCCACCACCTTAAATTTACTTGGTGTAATAAAAACCGAACGCTCCCACACTCAGAAACTGTCCCTGTCCCTCGAATCTGCCTTTCCTCTGCGGCCCAGAAATGTCGTGCTCAGGGAACGGATGGCAGCAGAGCAGCAATAACATCACGCCGTATTGAGTCTTTTTAGCCTTCTGACATTTAGGTTCTTGGCAGGAGCAAAAATATCACACTTAATTCAGGCTTTTCACTTTTTGCCTTTTTTTAAAAGCTTTTGACATTTTGGGGTTGGTTTCTTTTTTTTCACACAGGCGCTGGAGTTCCAACACGTCACCTTTGCCATGAGTTTGGCAGCTGTCTGTTTTTTAATATGAACTCCACAGAGCCAGAAAAATGGCAAATTGACCTAGAAAGAAAAACTGAGGAGAGTCTTTAAGTTTCCCACAACCGTTCTGTCTTCTCGTACACCCAGATAATGTCCAGGACTTCATTGTGACCACAATGTTAATTTTGTTCTTGTGACTAGAAGTAAGAAAAGAATCACGAGAAGCTCCAGGGTGTTTCACACGTAACATGATTTAACAATAAAATCTCTAACCCAGCATGGTTTATTTAGAATCAGCGGTGTGGAAGCAGATGTTGAGCCGGACACATTTCTCTTCTCGGGGAGACGCCTGCAGCCCTTGAGAACACTGAACAAGTGGGCTGGTAGGAATGGGGAGAGTGTTTAATGTCACAGTGACTTTGGCTTCCAGTTTGTAAATAGTATGTAGCAGCGGAGTGTATGAATTACATCAGCTACCAGTATTTTATTCATAAGCTCACTTTTCATCTTTCTCAGCAACCCCCTTTGCTTCCTGCAGCATTCTCTGGAGTATTCCATTAAAATACTTCAGCCTACGTTGAATTGATTCCACTAATATCCACAAAGTCTTGAAAGATAGATTTAAATGCTATATTTTCAAGGTCAGGATGTGCTTGACTTCGGATATAATCTCTGAAAAATGCTTGATTTTCAGCACATTCTGGTGTTTTTATCGACACAATCACTCATGGAAACCAAAACATCTTTTAACATTTGGAATTAAAAGAAGCGTTCAAGCTGCTGTGAGCGTTTAAGCTAACTTCCTGTCCATTTTTGCGGGTTAGCAATCCCCTTCCTTCCTTACATCACCGTCCTCCACTCCCATCTTGTCTTCCAGGTTCAGGACACGTCGTTCATCCTGTGCATCGTGTACGTGCAGCCGGAGATCCCGGTGAAGCAGCTGAAGAACCTGAACACAGCTCCCAGCTCCAAGCTACTGTACCATCGTTTGGACCTGCTGGGTCAGCCCAGCTCCTGCCTGCACTTCAAACAGCTCGCCACAGTTGGTAAGACACGCACCGAATCCACAGCAGTGAACATTCAGTCCACAAACTTTGATTTTCAGCTCTAAAACTTTGATTAGCATCTCTGACCGTCCCTTTCTCCCGTTTCTGTCTCTTTCCCAGAGTCCCCCACTGTGATGTTGGCAGCTGGTAGTTTCTCCTCTCCCTACGAGCACCTCAGCCAGCCAGAGACAAAGCGCATGGTGGAGCACTATACCGCCTACCTGAGTGATAACACCCGGCTCATAGCCAACCCTGGCCTCAAGGTACACAAGCATGGGAACTCACGGCTAAGACACACAGAGTCGATGCTGTTTACCTGACAAACACGTGGCCCACATCCAGCCCTCCACATATTAACACTCTAATGGGTCCCAAGATAGAAGAAGTGTAAAGTGCAATTTCAAATCTATTAGTTGTGATAACTGGCAAAC
This sequence comes from Diplodus sargus, assembly GCA_903131615.1. NCBI lineage: Eukaryota > Metazoa > Chordata > Actinopteri > Spariformes > Sparidae > Diplodus > Diplodus sargus. Next base: position 2,708,332 of record CAEMYA010000488.1, read on the forward strand.
ATCTTTTCAGGCTGCTTTACATCACAGCTAAAATTCGCAGATTTGAAATGAAGCTCTGCATCTTTAAGAAGGGAACAAACCCCAATGTGGTTTTGGCAGTGTGTGTGCATTCCTGTCCTGGGGGGAGTAGGGGGTTAGAGTTTGAACTCTAAGCCTCGGTCCCAGCTCTGATTCCCAGGCTAGTCTTAAAGGCCCCCTCCAGTGACCTCATCACCCCTTTCAAACTTTGAAGCCTCTCTGAAAAATCGCACTGAGATGTGATTTTTCAGGGTGTTTTTCAGAGCTTCAGGGCTAATCGGGTCCCATTTAATCCTAAAAAGAAATGGTGTGCTGAGCTGTGCTATTTTTGATTTCTTGTGATGCTTTCATAGTAAATCTTAAAAAGTAAGAATTACTATCTATAGCAGCAATACAGTAGAATGATAATTAGCCTTCAGGTTTAGGTGGAGGGAGGGTTTTGGTTGATGGAAACTGGAGGCAAACTTGGCAAAAGTTTTCGCGAACTTACATTTCAGGCCAACCGCAGATTAAGACTCTTCTCTCCTTCTTCTACACTCCTTCTCTCTCTCTCTCTCTCCCTCTCTCTCTCTCTCTCTGCCTCCCTTCGTTCTCTCCCCTCTGCAGTCTTCTGTCAGGAACGAGGTTATGGCGACCAGTCACGTCACGGATGAGTGGATGACACTAATGGAAATGAGTAGCCTCAACTGCTACATTGTGCGCCGTTACATAGCAACGCCCAGTGGGGTGCTCCGGATTTATCCAGGATCACTGATGGACAAAGCCTTCGACCCGACCCGCCGACAATGGTGAGGCTTGAGGGTGTGAAAGAGGGAGGGGGAGGGGGCAGGAGTGAAGGTGTGTGTGTGTGTGTGTGTGTGTGTGATGAGCTGGTGGTGGGTAGGAGTTTAAAGGTAATGAGTATGTGCGAATTGCAGTTCATTTCTGTGCTTGAACTGGTCGGCAGCCATTACTGAGCTGATTTATGTGAAGATTTTCTCATCAAACTTTTTGGGGGATTTTAATGAGCTCATAAAATGTTATGAAAAACTCTTCTCTCCCCACAGTTTCCTCAGAGGTAAAACTTCAATCAAAGGGTTTTTTTTTTTTAACTTAATGCAATGTTAAAAAATTTTTTTCAACAGTCTTATATTCTCCTGGAAGTTTTTGTGTTGTCCATAGACCGTCTTAAGCAGTTCAGTACGGGGCAAGTGTCGGCTTTACAATGTCAACCCTGCTTTAAAGAAAACATTTCATCCTTTCTTACTACTTTGTTGGATCAATTGTAAACACAGACTAATTAACCATATGACAAACAGTGATGGAATGTAAAGATGTATATGTACTCAAGTACTGTACTTCAGCACAGTTTTGAGATACTTGTACTGTACTCAAATATTTTCATTTCCTGCTACTTTATACTTTCACTCTACTACATGTTGGAGGCAAGTATTGTACTTTGACTGCAGCACATTTAGTCGATGGCTTTAGGTACTAGTTATTTTGCACATTGCTGCTGAATCGGAGAAGCAGCACGTTTTGCATTTATTTTATTTCATTGACAGTTGAATTAAAATAAGATGGATTGCAACCTTTTCTTATTTACCAGTACTGATGTTTATTTGCAACACTGCAAACATGCTAGGCTGAGTAGAATAATAAAAGAAAAGAAATGATGATTGTATGTAAACTTTGTAGAGCTTACAGGTGTTCAAACAGATGTTTTCATTTGTTACATTCAACTATAATTAAAATGTGTTGTTTCATTTGGATTTCTAAGCATAAAATCTATAAGAAATCTATAAAATAACCAAGTAAATCATCAGTTCAGGTCATATGCAGACTGTCCAATCAATGCCTTTTTCTAAAGTAAAGTTTAATCATGAATTATTGTGACGATATGATCCATGGTTGTAATGTCCCCTCTCTCTCTGTAATGGCTGTTTGGAAAAACATCTTAAAAACATCTCATTCACTTTGTTATGGATGAAAACTTAACTGTGTGAACTGACTGTTGTTTTGTGCAGGTACCAGCACGCTGTGGCAAACCCTGGCCTCATCACCTTTACAGGTCCCTACCTGGATGTGGGCGGCGCGGGCTACGTTGTCACCATCAGCCACACCATCCACGCATCCAGGTAAGAAGAAGACTGTGTGTTTTCACCTGCGTAAACTGCTAATCAGAATCAAGTTCTACAAGTCGAAGTATTTTCCTGAATAATATCTTTAATCAACATTGTGTAATTTTTTTTTTTACCTTAGAATATCAGCTTCAGAATCATGTTGATGGTTGGGTGTCTTGTATTAGGATGAATGGTGTCTCTGTCTCAGCCACTCTGGCCTCCTGTCACTTATTGTAACTTCAGTGAGACGGCAGGATCACAGTGTTACAAACATGTTTACTAGTTTACAAGTTTTCAACACATAACATTGTTATGATGTATTGAGTTTTGTTTGTAGTCAGCACCCACATTACGTCCGACAAACTGTTGCAAACCTGAGATTTGTATTTACGACAGTGCGGCCTGGTGGCGCAGTGTTTAGCAGTCTTGCTTCATAGCAAGAAGTCGTAGGATCGAACAACCCGGGACGTTTCTGTGCGAAGTGTGCATGTTCTCCCAGTGCTCGCGTGGCTTTCCTACAGGTGCTCTGGTTTTTCCCTCCATGAAAACTTGCACAAATAGGTAGATAATCCCGTCGGTGCCATTGACCAAAGGCACTGACTAAGATCTGGAATCGTTCCCCGGGTGCTGAGGTTAACCCGCGCCCACTGCACCCTCGTTAAATGCGGAGTACCAGTTGCACCATGTCGTATGATGTGTGAGCAATTAAAGAGCCTTCTTCTTCTGTGGTGTTGCACTCAGAACCTGTGGGGGAACCAAATCACACAAAATGCCAACTCCTACATAATTTAGCCTCACTATAAGTACTAATTTAAAGAGCGCAATATAACTTATGAAAGAAGAAATGACATGATTGTCCACTCACAAATGAAAGGCTGACTTTGATTAGCAGCCAGGTTGTCTAAGGATAAAGTCTTTAAAGCAGCTGACTCAAGAGATTCCCAGGAGATAAAGGAACAATGAAGGTGCCATGATTTTGAGGAAGCTCAAAGAAATAATACCACTGTACACTTCCCTCTCAACACCGAACAGCAGGCTCACACATTTGGAGACCGGCTGGTGAACGTAGTGGAACATTGAGCAGCTAAAGAGCCAGATATTTCCCTCCCGAGTTGATAGTCATCAAAAAAAAAAAAAAACACAGAATGAATATTGGGCAGTAATTTGCAGAGTGTTCAGAAACACAATAAAATGATCAGCTCTCTGTAGGTATTGCTAATCAACAGATTCAGTCATGAGCCAAGACATCATTGTGGGCTGTTAGGCTGTCAGCCCGGCAGTCATTTGAGCGGAGCACGCGGTCTCTGTAGACAGGAGATAATTTGAAAGGCGGCTAACGGAGACTTTAGGGCCGTCTAGCCAGTGACATAATCTCCCTCAACCAAATGGCGTTGGTTATCAAGCGTCTGCTCTTCAGTAGGTGCCCTTGAGCACTGTGTTCCTGTGCTTTGGTTAATTGTTGCGGACGTTCAAGCAGAATGTTTTGGACACAGCCTCTTTGAGTCAGAAGGCTTTAAGAAGTAACCATGGCTGAGATCTGCGTGTTTATGTTTCTAGTTCTGTGAGCTTAAAATGCAACCTAGCGCCCCAACGCTGCCTGCACGAATACAATAGGAGCTGTTTACCAAATGTACGGTATAAACAGTCAGTATCAGTCTGGATTAGCGTGTTGATGACTGGCTCAGTGAGCGTAACATTGTGCAGTCTGTACCCTGTGTAAACACAGGTTCAAAGACGGTGTGTGATGTATTTTGTCTCTGTGTTTAAAGGGGATTTTTTTTATTTGGACGGCTATTGCTAAATATTTATGCTCTCTCTAAGACGGTGACGTCTCCCTACGTACAGCTTAGCACACAGTCACAGCAAACAGTTTAACAAGAAAGCTGAACATTTTCCCTCATTTACAATAATCCTTTGTGTTTGTTTTTGTCTGTTCCTTTTCTTCGCCCCTCTCCCTGCAGCTCTCAGATGGCTCCCGGTTATGCCATTGCAGTGATGGGCATCGACTTCACCTTACGCTACTTCTATAAGGTCCTGCTGGATCTGCTTCCCATCTGCAACCAGGACAAGGGCGACAAGATCAGGTAGGAGGAGGATGGTCGGCTGACTCTTTTCAATCTGAATCTCGCTCCCTTCCATTTTCTTCTTTTCCTTCCTTCGCCTTTTCTCTTGAGTATATTCAGGCAACGGATGAACTTCTGTATTACTGAGCGAGACTTAAACTTGTGCAGAGATGCAGGAAAAAATGAAAGGGGAAGAAGAGATAAGAGGATTATCACAGCATTCCTGCCGGAGATGTGACGTCGCTTCTGTCTCAGTCCTACATACCTTCTCCAGTTTTTTTGTCTCCCTTTTTAGTTTTTTTCTTCATCCTTTTTTTACGCCACCCCGCCTCCCAGTCCACCATCTTTCTCCCCTTGCTCTCTCCCTCGCTCTTTCTCTCTCTTCATTTCCGTCATGCTCTCTCTGTTGGTGCTCAGGAGCCATATGAAACAGGATTAGCCCAAAGTGGGTGTGGGGGAGAGAGGAGCACTATTTGGCAGAGTGTTTAAGGAATGGATTGAAGTAGAAGGGAGCCATATTATGCAGGGTGAAGTTGAATGAAACACTATGTGAAAAAGAGGGATTTAAGTAAAGTAAATATAACTGGTATGACTAATGTAAAGTTCCATGTGTTCAGTCACTGTGTCTGCTGTCTTTTCATATACTTGTGTGTGTGTGCGCACATTGCAGGTGCTTCATCATGGAGGACAGAGGATATCTGGTCGCTCACCCGACTCTGATTGACCCCAAAGGTCATGCCCCTGCAGAGCAGCAGCACATCACACACAAGGTAAAGGACCAGGGACGAAGATACAAAATGGAATTTCGCTTAATTCTTCTCCTTGTAGTGTTTGTTTTCCTTTTTTCCTCACACCGTCACCCCTTCTTTTTGACGACAGGAGCCACTGGTGGCCAATGACATCCTAAACCATCCCAACTTTGTCAAGAAGAACCTGTGCAACAGCTTCAGTGATCGCACCGTGCAGCGCTTCTACAAGTTCAACACCAGCATAATGGTGAGTCCGAAAAACTCAGTTAGCCGATGTCCTTTTGGTCAGTTTGCATCAGATGTTTTGTCATGTAATCTGTGCAATCTGAGGTATCCGTTCTGTAGACGGGATATTTATTTCATGTCTGCCTGTCCTGGGAGAGGGATCCCAACTCTGCGCCTCCGTCTGAGGTTCCTTCCCAGAGGATGTTGTTCACTGTGCAGATTGTAAAGCCCGCTGAGGCAATGTGATCTGTGATGTGACTAACTGGATTTATGAATGACTGCACAGACACTCAGACTCTGACAGTTATACTTAGTATCTCACTCCTAAGGGCCTTCCTGAGCAGTGATGAATATGTGACAGTGTGACGCTGCCACCTTGTGGTGATTCTTGGTGTTGCAGCCATGAACTGTCCCTGTACCAATCCCATTAGCTTTTGAATTATTATGTAAACTTTATTACATGTTATTATTATACTGTTTAATTGATGTCTACTTTTAGTTTAAAAAGGAGCAGATTTTGTTTAATGTCAATAAATCTAGTCTGTTTAAGTACCTCCTGCCCTTGCTAGTCACTAGCGTTGCACTACAGCTATTATCACATTGCAATATGTGATATAGGACCCAACAGCAGGAGCTGCATTTTTTAAAATAAAGGTAAAATGTGTCACAAACGTAGATATTTTATAGATAAAGCTATACATGATGGAAATGGATTAATTTTTACCTATTTGTTCTGTTTTCCACTCCATGATTCTATCTGTATGTCTGTGTAGCACACAGAAAGCATTGTAAACCAAAGTCAAAATACTTTTATGTGTATAAATACTTGGCCAGTATAGAAAGTGCTGTTTTAAAAAAAAACAGCACTTTTGCAAGTTTGTAATGATGTGTTTGTGTCTCTCCCTCTCTCTCTCTCTCTCTCTCTCTCTCTCTCTCTCTCAGGGGGACCTAACCAACCTGGTCCATGGGAGCCACTGTTCTAAGTACCGTCTGACCCGAATCCCCGGCACCAACGCCTTCGCCGGTATCGTCAACGAGACGTGTGACTCTCTGGCGTTCTGCGCCTGCAGCACCGTGGACCGCCTCTGTCTCAACTGCCACAGGTCTCTCATTCGCCCATACACTCGAGGGATTCACTGTTATTACTTTGAGGTGTTGCGATCTAACATGACACGATATGGAAGAACAGACTTGTTCAGAAAAGATTAAGATCTGAACCCACAGTGCTGCAGCAGAGTCATTACAGACTGTGTGTACTTTATTAACAATCACACCCTGATCCAGCAGAAGCTCAGCCAATGAAACACTGATTATGTGGACGCGTTAAAACAGTTATTACTTCATCAGACAACAAATTAAATGTAACTCACTGTGTGTCATCATGAGAATCTTTCTCACTCTCTTCATTCTCTGTGTGCATTTTTTTCTCCAGGATGGAGCAGAATGAATGCGAGTGTCCATGTGAGTGCCCCCTGGAGGTCAACGAGTGCACCGGCAACCTCACCAATGCTGAAAACAGGTCAGTGCAAACGCGTCTGAGCCGCAGTAAATAAATAACATTTATGTCCACAAAGTCTACATTTCTTTTAATATAGTGAGTCAGTGGATGCCTGATCCTAACAGACACCAGAGGAAATCCATCATTTGTGTAACCAGGATTTATATGCATTCAATTAAAATGGCTCAAACTCCTTGTGAAATGGAAAATGACTTAAGCTTGTTGTCTAAATATGAATAATGGTGTTTCCCTCTTTCTGTAAAGAAGTAGTCGAAATTACTGGAGATTGCCAGAATTTCCTGAGCTCATTAGCAGACAGGTCTGTGCTCCCTCCAGGTGAACATGTTGGACTGGTGCTGGCAGGCTTTATTTTTGCCTCAAGGACTGTTGTCTGCCAGTGGAAGAGTGCCACAATGCACTGTTCTGATGAATGGTTAGAGTTGATAAGTGACCTTTCCTCATTCAAATCATCAATCACAAGGACTAATGATTACCAAGGGAGGTTATAAGAAGTCTGGTCTGTTTTGTTTTAAATGTATCTAAAGTTAGAAACATAAAGGAATGAAAAGATGTCAGTTAAATTACACTTTTTATCTCACTCCGCCCTTTTTATCTCTACGAGAACTTTATACCCTATTTTTCCCCCCTCTCTCTTTTTTATTTCTCTAGTGTCCAAACCTGTTCTGTTTCCACTGTCAGATGTTCCTCAGTCACATATTATAATGTGCTGAATTAGATTGCATGTAAATACAAAAAAAAGCAAAAGCTCATTATGATGTCATAACTTAGCAGCATCAGTCACAGCCGAGGCAGATACAGTCTCAGAGGTGCTTAAAGCAAACACCTCTCGTATTGCATTGTATTTTCTTATTAAGATGCAAAATGTTACCCAGACCCAGTTATGTTGGGCCAACTGTGGGCGACCCTGCCATAGTATGACGTGAGTTAGCTATAAGAACGTTCCTCTCTGTTCCTCTTCTAATTACCCTCCAGGTGATAACCGTGAACCTTTTGCCTTAAGTTAAAAATCACATTACAAATGAACATTGTTGCGCTATTTATGTTTTTACTATTTGCATTGTTAATATGGAAATATCTCCAATATAAATTCTAAAAGTTTTTTTTTAAACTTGCTGTCAGCAGTATATAGCACTTGTCATTCAATGTCAGATGACACATTTGCCAAATTCAGTTCTTTAGTTCTTGAACATGATAGTAGTGTATTCAGATGTCCAGACTGACAACAGTCCCTGTTACAGTCCTGTTGTTATCATTTTAACTGCAGATGTGTTCGTGCTCCTGCAGACACTTTCTGCTGTGGAAATGTTTGTGGGTGTTTCCATATCTTCTTTTTCTTTCATACTATCTCTTTTGTCCTTTCCGTCCTGATCTTGTCTCTCACGTCTCTCTCTCTTGTTTCTCCCATCTCCTTTCATCAGCCGTCAGCAGCCTTTGACAGCACGGCAATGTTTCAAATGCCAGTTTCTTCTTTATTTCAGGAAGACATGCAATTATCATTCCACACTGTCAGATTTCTCCTCTGTGCTTTGTGTCAAGCAGCAGTGGTGTTTGTCCTTTAAGAGGTGCTTTGCATAAATTGACGTGCTGATGACATTCTGTTTGATGGCTCGTGCTTTGATTTCCTTTTTAAGTCAATTTCGCTGTATTTGCGTTTCATTGGATGGTCTGGATGGAGGTTGCCAGCCAATGAATAGTTTTTGACCAAAGCAATGAACTGTGCCTGCACCTTGCTGTATGTTCACCTCGTGTGTGTTGCGTACAGGAATCCCAGCTGCGAGGTGCATCAGGAACCCGTCAGTCTGAACGTGATTGATCCCGCTCTGCATGAGACCCTGCCCCAGTGCATCAACACCCGCTGTAGTCAGAGATACACCAGCAGGTAACCACGCTGAACTACACACCTGTAAAGTGCACGTTAACGGTTGTGATGAATAAAAACAACGCATGTGTGACGTTTATATCAACGCTGACATTTACAACACAAACATGAATCTATCATGAGGTATGTGGGATTTATTACACATAAGTCATAGGGCCAACCATGAGAAAGTTATGAACAGCACACCTCCACCTAGTGGTAACAAACGGGAAAAGTCCTAAGTCCTTCATATCTTTTTATTTGTAGGTCACTATAGGAATAAATCCTATTTCATTTTTTTATTGTTAGTTCACGTTTAACGCAAAAACATGGCTTTGTGTGTGCGACGGCAAATCTACTGTACTTCACTTGAGCGAGCTTTTAATATCCCACGCTTTCCACTACATGTAAATAAATAGTGTTTGGAAGTTTGATATAAAAATGTGCCCCTTTGTCTCAGAAAGATTTGTTACCACCTGGCTCATGCTGAAAATGAAAGTTCCTTGAAGTGTAAGCTTGCCGTTCAACATGGCAACGCTGGTTTAATGTATAAAGCATCATTCAGACACAAGGCAGTTCAACGTTCTTTGCAGGGGCATAGCAATACATCAAAATTGCGGAAAAGACATTAAGAAGAACTTCACCGACGGCCTTTTACATGAAACTGAGAAGTTTCTGCAGTAGAAGGACACAGAAAAAAGGCTGCAGAATTCCATTTTGCTCAAAGGGTGCAAACAGTGGGTAACAAACAATGTTATATTAGTATTGTCACAAGATCCGTCATGTAGTTGATACCACAGTTCTATATCTGCCAGATGACTTTTTTCCTGAACTTTGCCTGCAAAAGTGTGCGGGGGGCTCATTCATTTGCACATACTTCCAAAATTGTCCTGATACAGAGCTGGTTCCTGTTTAAGATAACAGAAAAAAACTCAATAAGAACAAAATCAAAACAAGCAAATAAATAGCTACACATTAAATGCTTTTTAGACAATTAAAAAATCTGATCTCTATATTCTGTGATCTGTTTCAGTGACTGTTTCGGTGTGTTGGACTGTGAGTGGTGCATGGTGGACAGCGATGGTAAGACTCATCTGGACAAGCCGTACTGTGCCCTGCAGAAGGAGTGTTTCGGGGGCATCGTCGGCGCCAAGAGTCCCTATGCAGACGGCATGGGACTGCTAGGTGAGTGACTGGATTTAGTCAAGCCCTACTGAAGTGCTAGCTGTAAAGACATGGAACAACTCGATCCTTTATTTGGTGACTTTATTGGATCTCATCAGCCCGAGAGTAAAGAAAACAAACCAGCAGAATAAAAACAGATTTCCAGGGTCTTGGGGCAGTAGAAATGCTCTTTTTTGGCAGATCACAGATAAACCAGCATTTCAGATTGATTGAAACTTTTTTGCTGCTTTTTCTTTGCTTCTGTTATCAGCTTTTTTAAACGGAGAATTGGCCGTCTGCCTGCCGCTGAATAATTTTTCTTCGGCTTTTCACACTGATGAAAGAGAAGATGTGAAGTAGAAGATGTCTCAGCGTCGCTGCATGATTTAGGATCAGAGTCCGAGCTGTCTCATGTTAGCTTGCTGTCACATCTTGAGCGGTCTGAAATCCTTTGTACTTTAAACGACCTTCTGCCCATTCTTTTGCCTCTTTTTGTTTTCTTCTTCCTCTGTCTTTCCTCCACAGATGAAGAGGTGGCGTCTCTGAACATGATCAAGAGCGCCCCTGTGGGTCCAGTCGCTGGGGGCATTATGGGATGCATCATGGTGTTGGTGCTGGCTGTGTACGCATACAGACACCAGATCCACAGGCGATCACACCAGCACATGTCACCTCTGGCAGCACAGGGTAGGACTGATGGATTGACGCTAATTTTATTAATTGATCACTTTGATTAAGTCATTTCTGACAATAACACACATCATCGCCATGTTCAAAATGAACCCGAGAGCATTGTTTTCTGCATTTGTGGTGGATTATTTAGTTATTTGTCCTCTGGTTGGCCTCAAGTAAACTACAGGAGTAACTCTGTAAAAGCCAGCTGCTTGTGTTAACCTTCACATCTGAACACGCTGACATTTCTTTAAATATCAAAAGAAGACGCAAAGTTTTTAAAGCGGCGTGTCAAGTGCTGCTTGAGCTAAACAGCTGACATTAGCATCACGCGGTGGCTGCTTCTGCTGCGTGATTTGTGTAATCACTCAGCGTTATTGACAAAAACATCAAACAAGATTACAACCTCATTAAAGCTCTCGGGTCCAAGTGACTTTCAGTCTGATCGTTTGGTAAACAACTTGGGATTGATGGCGGCGAGCGTGGCTGCATTATCACGAGGCATTAGGCTGAGGAATTGGCTCATAAGAAGTCACTGCTGTGTGTGTGTGTGTGTGTGTGTGTGTGTGTGTGTGTGTGTGTGTGTGTGTGTGTGTGTGTGTGTGTGTGTGTGTGTGTGTGTGTGTGTGTTGTACCAACATCACACACACACGATCAAATGAGAGGATGAAAGTAGTGCAGCATGTGTGTCCACACTGTTTTACAAATTGTACCCTTGCACCCATACTTATTATGATTATTATTATTATTATTATTATTATTGTTATTATAATTATTATTATTATTATCTGGGCAAGGTCATTTCAGTTGTCACCCTGATACAGATCTCAAATCTATAAGAAAATCCTGGTTTTAGATAGAGAAGCCCTGTCCACATATTATTCCTCATCTTTGCCCTTTTCTCATTCCCTTTACCTCCGTGCTGCTCCAGAAATGTCGGTGAGAATGTCCAACCTGGATAACGAAAGAGACGAGAGAGACGAGGACAGCCACGAGGACAGAGGAATCAGTGAGTGTCGTTTGATATCTCGTCGCTAAGGAACATTTAAACCAAACAACGAGGAATTTTTAACTGGTTATGAAACGGTCTCAGTCTAATACTGATGCCTCTATATGACACACAGATAAGCGAGATCCTGAGCGTGATGATTGGCTGTGACTGTACAGTTATTGTAGTTACTCTTAATGCATGTGACAGGGGCTGATTCTGACTTGTTCGGGTTGGACAAGTCATACAGTTCAAAAAGGTTTTTTTGTGTGTGTGGTGTGGAGTGCTGAGGATGATTCAAACCGTTAAGACCAGATGCAACAGTTGTGTGGTTCCCCCTTTAGAGTCTAATGCCACGTGAGCCTGTTTTGCATGATGTGACTATAGAAAAAGTAACTCTGTAATGAACATCAGAGAAAAGGCGATAATTTCCAATTCAAGCCGATGTCTCACGCTCTTGAATTTTTTTTATTTCAAGTTGAAATGATCTGATCTGATCTGCTCCACAGGTCGGGAAATGAAAGGTTTTAGTGAATGTTGACAACTCTGTCAAGTTTTTCAGAAAACCCCTCAGGTTTTAGGAGGTGTTTTCAAACAATAGCTTAGAGTACATTTTAATGGGCACACCCAGACCACAGGTCTTACTGGGTTAAGCTGTCTCACATCCTGAGTAGAGAAGCTGCTCTGTAGTCTGTTGGTACAGTGCAGCAGAAAAATGTACTTTTTGTTTCAACCTCGTCATCTTTTCTCCAATGGGAGCCGCCTCAATCAACAAGAAATGAAAGTTCCTTGTTGTAGCTTTAAATAAAGCATTTGAATTAAAGTGTCTGTATTCACAGTGAGACAGTGCATGTATCTAATTACTAAACGTGGCATCTGTGTGTTCTCTCCCCTTTCAGTCAGTAACACTCGATTTATTGCTGCGGTGATTGAGAGGCACACTCACACTCCCGAGCGGAGACGGAGGTACTGGGGACGATCTGGGACAGAGAGTGACCATGGTAAGATGTAATAACATTAAAAATGTCGCACACTTACACATAGATCAATAAAAGCGGAAACGCTTCCAAAAAAAGCACAAGTGTAATGATACTGAAAACCAGTGTGTCAATCAGCACTGACGGAAAGGGGAAGTGAGTAGGCTGCATCGGAAATGTCACTAATAATGTGTCAAAAACTATTTATAACATGCTTCTTTCTGCAGCGGTTTCTCTGTAGGTTGAGAACAACGGACCAGTTATTTGCCTCCATGTCGTGTCATTCTTACACAACAGAGAGTTCAGACTAAAATAATCTGTAAATGAATCATTTCACTGGTTACAAAACTGCCCCATCTTGCATTCTGTAAAATAATAGTATGTACCACATGAGATCTGTTGAAATGTAGCCTGGGGCAGCATAGAGATAGCTGCTTAGCTGGAGATAAAATAATGACAATGTAAATCTAACGACTATCCTAGTAAGTTTCTCAGGGAGAGAGGTGCAGGTCGCCTGGGCTCATTGTTACAGACGGGAGTTATTTATCATTGCTACATATAGTTGTCCAGTTACAGAGGTACCAACTCCAGGTAATTAAAGAATAAAAACAATAAAAACAATTTGTTCTTTGACAAAGTGTTGACTTCACAAACAAGACTGATTGGACTCTGCTGCCCGTGATGGCGGACATCAGAGCAAACGAACGACACAAGCCATCTGCAGTTTGAGAGCTTGTAATATTCTTCATCTGTGTCACCAAGGAACCTTGTGTGTTACATGCACAAAACACTTCCTGCCCTTCATCTGCTGTTTGGGACATAGCAACTGAAAACATGTCATCATGCATAAACAAGCAATCAGCATCAGATCAGAAAGCTTCAATAACACAACGAGCTGAGGAGGAGACCCTAACGTAGAGGTGTTTCATACTCATGACTGGCTTGGTTTAGCTCCATGTGTCAGCCCGGCACGGCAGGACTTACATCTCCATTACAACACGGCTACCTGCCTGTAGTTATTCACTACAGTCGCTCCTACTGTGGCTACTTATTGGTGAAGACATGGCGACAAAATGGATCTAAAAAAGGGGAGAGAAAGCCACCATTACTCTCTGATTGATGATGAAGCCTATCCGACATCATCTCAGCCCGCTTGGGGGCAGTCAGACGCACTCCAGAGAGGGTCCGTCTCTAGTGTGACTAGGCACAGCTCGCCACATTTAAGCTGGTAATGGAAACCCACATCAACACAGCATGGTTTCAATTTGCGCCAATGGAAAAGCCCTCCAGGAAAGTGTACATATTCGACCTGATGTAACGGCTGCATGTAGGAAGAAGGCTGGTTTACTCTGCGTTAGCTTCTTTCCTCAGTGAGCCAAATCCAGGAAATGACATGAAATAAAGTTAATTTCCTCGTCTACTGACTACATTATAGAACATAAAACCTTATTAATTTAATTTAGCTGAACAAAAATCATATTTGAAGCGTAGGAATCATCTTTTTTACGATCCAGTTCTCTCCCAGTTCTTTGGCAGGGCCTCAGCTCCTGGCTCGTTCATGTCATTATATCACAGCTCAGTGCGTTGTTTCCTCTCCTCTCCAGCTCCGGGAGAGTTGCTCATGCTCGCTGTAAACCGCTTGTAGAACTTGTACGTCTGACACTCGACGAGCGTGGACGGACAGTTTTGCACCCACACGGGCTCTTACCACCTACATATGGCATCACTCCACTTCCTGGCAATGAGTGCCTCCCAATACTAGTTGCATAACTGGTGATGACAGAGAAAACAAGGATGAAGAGAGGAGAGTGGGCTAAAGTGAAACAAAGACACGAGCGAGAGCTTGTCAGCTACGTGCCGCGTACAGTAAAGCCGTTAAATCAGAGAAGCTGAGATAGATAGCTGTGTGGAAAATGAGTTTTAATTAGAGTTCATCTTTAATGACTCTAGTGTTATGTTCCCTGTAATCCATCTGTCCTGCATAACATATTTTTTTTTTACCACAGAGTTGCGACTATTAATCAATTAGCTTCAACTATTAAATGAATCTCCAACTATTTTGATAATCAATTAGTTTGAGTGATGATGTTTTTGTTAAGAGGAAAAGTCAAAATTCTCTCATCCGGGCTCCTCGTTAGGAATCATTTTCTGGTTTCATTACTCTTCTGTGATAAAAAAAAAAGCTGAATATGTTCTGTTACTTTGGGAAACACTGATCGTTTTCTAGACAAAACCAATCAGTGAATCGAGACACTAATCAAAAGCTTAATCAACAATGAAAATAATTGAGTTGCAAACATCCAGAGTGATTAAAAATGATCCTTCATATCAAAGAAATGATTTTATGCAACTGAATTTTTTCAAGGAAAAGTGTCAAATAGATAAGTTGTTTTGTTTTTTTCAGGCTGTACATCAATCATGAAGGACACCACTCTCGTGTGATGTAATATTTTCAAAAAAAAAAGCGAGCGCAAAAAACACAGTGAATCATCAGGGCAGTCTGGAGAAATGAACAGGAAAGATGCTTCACATGTTGTATAACTGGGGACGGTGAAGGACAAAAAAAAAAAAAGTGAGAACAAGTGGAGAGATGTAGAGATGCAAAAATGATGAAAGAGGGGAAATGAGAGCGAAACGTAAGGCCAAGAGGACAGGGACGGAGAGGAAGGCGAGTCTGAAATAATGGAGCGAGGGGGTGTTCGTACGTCAGGGATTTAAACAAATTCATCACCGAGTTGAGGCTTCAAAGTTGCTGCTCCTCTCTGCGCGGTCAGAGGTGGCCTCCTACTACCACAAAGCACTCACTCACACTGCTGCTGAAGGGGGTGATGATACACACACACACACACACACACACACACACACACACACACACACACACACACACACACACACACACACACACACACACACACACACACAAGGGCTGCATGCAGGTCGCTGAAGATAAGAACATCAGATCTGTTAAGTGACGCACACATACTGCAGAGAGCTGTTCGGCAGCGCTGTTAGATTACAGGAAGTGGCCAAAAGTATCCGTTTAATGATGAATGCTGTACGTACTGAATACATGTAATCAGCACAGACCCTAACATTATACAGTTTGCGCTTCGACTTGTGACTGCCGTGCACAGTGTAATTGACGTCTAGAGACAGGAAGCAGCAGATGAAGGTTAGCAGAAGAACGTGAAGATCATAATTATTTCCATCTTTCATGCTTTCAAATAATATTCATGTTTACGAGTCACATACACCAAGTTAGTAAAGTTAATCTTGACACCAAATGATGTCGATATGAAGGGAAATCGATAGTTAATAGGGGATTTTGTATCATTGCTGATTCAGGCTCTGTTAGAGACCTCAGAGATAACATTTACTTTGTAAAGACAAGCAAGAGCAACACTTCTTCACTTTCATGAGAGGAAGATATTACATTTCACCACGACTGGTCAAAGCAGCCACATCAACTCGTGTCAACAACAGCGAGGAGATAAAGAGGGAGAGAAACTCCCCAGACTCCCTTATAAAATTGCTCAATTTTGTGAGTTGTTAAGATAGAAGAGACTTTTATAAATGTTGGGAAATGCAGTCTACGTCAAATTCTTAATTATGTGGGCCTTCTCGTAAATTCGGCATATTGTATACATTAAGTTCCTTCTTCCTTCACGTTGAAAACATTGTGTCACGGCGCCGGCGTGGCAGGCGTGAGCTGCTGAGCTGTCGCCTTGTGATTGGATCACGAGAGACGGATGTCAGTGTCAGGGAGAGACGCCTTCAGAGTTCTTTATAATGCAGCGCCGTGAAGATACAGACACGTCTCGTTCGTCCACGTCTTCATCACATCATGTATCATTTATCGCTGCAGCCCCCTCTGCACCCCTCTAGTTCTCGTGTCCTTGGTCTCAATGCAGAATCTGAAGCTACAGCCAGCAGCCAATTAGTTTAGATAATGTAGTTACTCCCCCGGCCAAGAAATGCTGAAATCTGGCACAAAGCACCCATTAAACAGACATTTTGTTATACTTAGGTTTTTGTTCAGGTTGAACAAATGAGATGAGATTGTGTTAATTAGTGAGCTTTAACCTTTGAACACAGCCTGTTTCCGGGCTTTATGTTAAATTGGCTCACTGGCTGTTGATGGTACTCAGTGCAGAGGCATGAGATCGACATTGATCTTCTCATCTAAGTCTTGACAAAAAGGCCAATAAGCGTGTTTAAATTGTTGAACCTGTACAGACACATTAGTCAACAAGCCATTCAGTTGATTGCTCTGTCTTTTAGCTTCACAGACTGTCCGGGATTTGTTTTGCAGGATGTAGATTTCTGTCTTTCGTCTCCAGCTGTTCATAGAAAAGTCTCAGAAATCTCGCAGGCCCAATCATGATAGGGGATTTGGGACAGAGTGTCTCCAAGGTGCGATAACATGGTATTTTGCCCTGTCTCTCCGCATCTCTAGACATTAACAGAGATTTTCTCTCCTCACCTGGTGCAGCTGTGAACTGGGAACAGGACACAGCTAGCTGGAGTCCTGCTGCACACTCCAGCTCTTGCCTGTCGGTGGGGAAAGAGGGATAAACTGTGCTGAAGTCGGCACCTTCCATGTCTGGAACTTCTTTGAAGTCTCCATCCCTCCTTTTCCTATAATCCCTCCCTTCCTCCTCTCTCCATCCCTCAGCCACCCCCATCTTTTTCTCTCTTTGTCACCCCCTCTGCTCACTCGTCTGTCTCTCCTGTTCTCTGTAAGCTTTATTTCAGTCGATATCAAAGCCCGGTTAATCTTCTGAGAATCAGCGAGGGGAGATTTCCGAGCAAACTTCTCAGTTAGACATGCAGCACGTTTACTACTTTTGCATTGTACTACATATGCTGTTATATGTCAAGATGTGACGGGACATAGCTGAGCATTTACAGTTACAAACCAGCGGTGTTTTAAACCGCAGTTCGTAGTGAAATTGGTTTAATCGCTGCGTCCTTTGTTAAGATGTTTGACTTTTTGGTGTTGGGGGTCGCGGAAAGGTTGTTGGAGATCAATTTCACACAAACACACGCACATACTTCAAACCTGACACCTTCTTCCTACATGCCACCGACATGTAAGCCCCCGCTGACACGCGCCTACTCACAAACCACTCGGTTCAGTATCTGTTGAGCTTTTAATGTTTCATCATCCTTAATGGCAGTGATTTTTCTATAAACACAGTCATTGAGGCACTCAGGCTCGCAGACTTTATCTGTTCAACTGTGATACCAGATTGATGTTCCCGTCGTGAAGCGCGTTGCTGGTGTCACTTCAGAATATGACGAAGACGGCACTCAAGGAATTAAAGAAAATGAGCTTATTTCCAGATCAACACCCAAATGTTTTTATTATAGTGAGACCGTGTGCTTCAGATGGATTTCATGGCCCTGAAGGTGACCAGGCCCACTCAGTAGGTGACGGTTGATGTTGAACTTGGGTTCAAGTGAATACATTAAATGAATAAACCCAGCGTAGCTTAATCATCACAAGCCTGAAGGGAAATCCATCAGTAGAATATCATAACATATAGGTCTCTTTATGTTCATGTTATTGATTTATTCTCTGACCCAGTAATTCCTTTTCTCTGTGCCAGCAGTACTGCCCTCCCACTGCTCCACTTACCAATGTATCCAAACTGCCGTGTTGGCTTATGTTTCTGTCTCCTCGGGCTAAACGTATGTGCAGGATGTGTAGGGACGTGGTCATAAATATGCATGCTCGCCTTTTTTTTTCCAATATCTATGAGAAAGCCGAAAATGAGGAGCAAAAATGCCCTGTAGGGATATTCAGTTGTCGATGTGCCATCAAAGAGCCTGGACCGCTTTCAGCAACATTGTGTTAGCCTGTGTTCACATGAATGTCTCTGTGTTGAGCGTGTATGGCTGGAAGGCGTCATTTGCCGAGCGGTTTCTCTCATGGTGTCATCCCGTTTCTTCATGATGTTCCGCAGCGACGCTGTACTGACAGAATGACGCTCCAATTCTTTGCTTTGCTATAACACCTCAATTAGTGGCAGAAGAAGTAGAACAGTGTATAAAATGATGTTGTATCATGTCGCACTTTTATTTTTCACTGTCACTGTTGGTGTGTCAGTGGAAACCTGTAAATCAAGACTGTTTCGCTAACAGTTCAGTTTGGATAAAGCTGAGCTATAAAACGTTCCTATAATCTCTTTCTTGTGATTCAGCTTTCAAGCCGTAGTTAATGGACTGTTAATTGATGAAGGGTTTCATCAAGCCTGAATGCAAAACTGTCACTGGTTCCAGCCTCTTAAATATGAAGATGTGAGGGTGTTTTTTTCAGTATTTTGTTATTGTAGCATAGTTATCTTCTACTCTCTTCTTTAACATTATATAAACTGAAGGATTCAACATTTAATTGGGCTATCACATTTTGAGGTTATTCAATCGGCACTCGGTAATTAAAATAATCTTTACCTACTTGCAGTGTTTCGTTTCGCCCGTGAGCAGCAGAAGTTCCATATTGTACATTTAAATCCCTTCAATGATTTATCTTGGACAGAGGAGTTGAAAGTGCAGTGCAGTGACACAAACCTCTGCGTGTGTTTTTTTTTTTGTCTCCAG